>OZ012735.1:129058937-129338858 GCA_963859935.3 Lathyrus sativus
TCTCTCGACGCTGCATTAGAGATAAGCTTTGTCGAGAGTGATACGCAAGGGTATTAGGTGGATGATTGCGTTGTGTTTAATTTGATCAGAAGAATGCATATGTTATCAATTGATGAAATCCAATCCCAACAAGGCTCCATTTATATTTCAGTCTTTATTTTATAATTTCTGTTTTTATTTATGGTTCCTAGAACTTTTAAACCAAAACTTTTGAACAATAAGCTTAGAAATGTAGAGGCCGTTGAACGGCGTTCATATCGCATTAATCCCTGTGGAGACGACAAAACTGGGTACTTAATATTTTTTGCTTGCTGCTTTATTGCATCAACAAAAATGGCGCCGTTGCCGGTGATTGGTGTTGAAATTTTGAAGTGCATTGCAACGGTTCTATGTTTTTAAGCTTTGTATATATTTGTTTCTTTTTATGTTTTTTTAGTGTGTTCAGGAATGACGAAAACTCCTTCTAGAGTGGTTGCTATCGGTATAAAAGTATTCAATGAAGCTTCGACCGAGTTTGAATGGCGATGATGGTATGAAATAAGTGAATGTTGTCAAGGTACATGGTTTCCTTTGTTTAGAATTTAAGAATGCTTAAGAACTTAAGTCTTTTTGCAAATGAAATTTGTTCTTTTGGCAACTCGTTTGAATGATTGTTTCACTTAGGACCAAAAACCACAATTTGTGAGAAAGCTTCCATTGTTTACTAAATGCTGGATTTCTGATAAACTTTGTTAATTCGTATGATTCATGCTTTATCTTGTTATCATTGTGAATTTGTGGAAGCATTAGAAATGACCAAGGCATTTATTTGTATTGAGCACAACCATGTCCAAATGCAACTTACCCGTGAGTAGAGAGAATTCGTTAACCCCTTTGAGCCTAAACAATGTGAATCTCATTCTTAATTTTGAGAGATTCTAAAATTTTCTTGAACCCTTGAATTTGTTTTAATTGTCTTCTTTTCCATAAAAAGCTAAGAGCATTCACTTGAGGATTGAGTAAGAGTTAAGTTGGGGCGAATAAAAAAGGAAGATAGTAGGTTGTTACAACTTTTGAAAAGTTCAAGCAAACACCAAAAAATATTGTGTGATTATGAAAAAAAAAGGAAAAAAAAAAGAAAAGAAAAAGAATGCTTGCTTGAAAAAGAAAAATAGTGAAAGAATAAGTTGTGAAATAAGTTTTGTGAAGGTTTGCAATCAAAAAACAAATGGAATGAAGTTGAGGTGTGTAAATAACGTGTTCGGTGAATGTCTCTTTTGCATCGGCAATTTCGTTTCAATGGTCTTAGAAATGTCCCTTGTTTGTAAGCTCGGCCAAGCTACAACCTTAAAGACCTTAGTGATCTTCTTGCTTCCATATTTTCGCTTTTGATTGTTAGATTTTGTATGAATTGAATTGATATTGGCATTGCTTTTTAGTTGAGTGAAATTGTCCCTGCGGTTTGAAACGCATAATTTCTTCAATCCTTATTCGAAGAAAAGTGATAGAGTGATTCATTCATGAAAAACATAGTTGTTGATTGATGCATGGCTTTATATTTTCTTTAAGAATTTAGTTCTTGTGCATTGTTTGATTCTAAACATTTGACACCATGGCTTGTTTGCATCATTTGTGTTGAGCCAATTTTATCCATTCTTGGGTGAATCTTAGTCTTGAGCAATTCCTCTTATTGCGAAATGAGAGGCATACTTTGCTTGAGGACAAGCAAAAAGCTAGTTGGGGCGAGTTGTTAGACGCCAAAATTCACTTATTTGATCTATCAAATGATGGTATCTTTCACTCATTTTCGTCAATTAAGTGTTGAAAACCACTCTTGTTTTGGTTGGTTTGCAACATTATGAGAAAATCTCTTGGTACCTTTGATTTGTGTGTTATTGTGCAGGAATTAGGCACAAAACAAGTGAAGAGTAAGACACAAGAAATGGGCAAGGAAACCAAGACAACATGCAAACCACAAAAATGTTGTCACCCTCGCTAGGCGAGAAGGTAGCGAACGTGCCAGCGAAGGCTTCGCTAGCTTGCTCGCTAGGCGAGCAGGCCAGCGAACGCGCCCAGAATTGGACAGTGCCAAAAGTACCAAAAGTTTGCTAGGTTCGCTAGCTGTTCGCTACGCGAACAAGACAGATCCTGAATGTGTATTTAAGTGTTTTTCTTGTTTTTTTAGGTCATAACTTTTCATAACTTCATTTTGTAACATTTTGGAACATCAGAACTTATCTCTCTTCATTTTCTATAGAGAGAAACATAAAACCCTAAGAGGGAGGAGGTAAGATCTTCGATCTCTTGTTGGGGTTTGGATTGTAATCTTTTGATACCTTAGGTATTTCATCTAATTTATGTTTGTGAACTATTTTGGATTCTCTATTGATTGATTATCTTTGATTGCTTATTTGTGGGTCTTGACAAAACCTTTTCACATCTTTGATCTCAGATCTTCTTCTATCAATGAACAAACTTTTGACATGGTTTTGAAGTTGATATTCATTTTATCCTCTATGGTGTTGTGTTGATTAAGTAGCATGGGTTGCATGGGTAAGATCAATATAATATTGTGTGGGTATGTGATAATAGTGATGAAAAATGATGTTCATAACCATTTGGTGGATTAGATGAATACATGTAAAAAGGGGTAAGCATGTGTACGTATTTTGATCATTGTATTTTATGTAAAACCATTGTTTATCTGATATAGGTGTTATCTTTGCTTTCTTGTTTATCTTTGATTTGAACTGTAATAGAGATATACTCTTCAGATCTGGATCTAGGATGATTACCTGTTAGGTCCTAAATTCTAGAGATAGATTTAGGCTTAGAATTTGCGTGAGTATCATATCTTAATGCTCTGTGTTGTGATTTTGTTGGGTGAGAGATAACCAATGAGACAACATGGTTGTTCTCTCAACGCTGCATTAGAGATAAGCTTTGTCGAGAGTGATATGCAAGGGTATTAGGTGGATGCTTGCATTGTGTTTAATTTGATCAGAAGAATGCATATGTTATCAATTTATGAAATCCAATCCCAACAAGGCTCCGTTTATATTTCAGTCTTTATTTTATAATTTCTGTTTTTATTTATGGTTCCTAGAACTTTTAAACCAAAACTTTTGAACAATAAGCTTAGAAATGTAGAGGTCGTTGGACGGCGTTCATATCACATTAATCTCTATGGAGACGACAAAACTGGGTACTTAATAGTTTTTGCTTGCTGCTTTATTGCATCAACAAAGACAATGTGATGGTTTCTTCTTGTTCTAACTATAGTTTCCTAATGCATTCACCCATGATGTATATGGCATAACATGCGTCTCCTAATACTGGTTCCATAAGAAACTTCGATAGAATGAATTCTATCTTTTCATCACCTACCTCAAAAGTCAACTTCCCTCTCTTGACATCTATTATGGTTCCTGCAATTGATAAGAACGACCTACCTAGGAGGATTGGAATGTCATCATCTTCTTTAGTGTCCATGACAACGAAATCGGTCGGGATGAATAATTGACCGATCCTGACTAGGACGTTTTCTAATATGCCAACCGGATATTTGACGGATCTGTCGGCTAACTGAAGAGACATCTTCGTAGGCTATAATTCTCCTAGTTTTAACCTTTCAAAAACTGCCAGAGGCATTAGGCTTACACTAGCTCCTAAGTCTAGAAAAACTTTATTAATGACATGACTCCCCAAAATACAAGGTATGGAGAAATTTCCAGGATCTTTCTCCTTTTTTGCAAGTTTATTTTCGGAAACGGAATTGCATTCCAAGGGTTTTGGATCATTAAGTCTATGCTTATTGGTAAGGATGTCTTTGAGGAATTTTGCATATGATGGTATCTGGGTGATGGCTTCTGTAAAAGGGATCTCCACATGAAGTTTCTCTATGACTTTAATGAAGTTCTGATATTGGTTATTGATCTTAGTTTTTTTTAATCTTTGTGGATAGGGTATAGAAGGTTTGTATGACGGAGGTGGTTCGTTAGTTTTTTCTAAAGTTTTTTCTTTATCTTGGTTTTTCTGTTTTTCGGATCCTACTGGTTCCTCTACTTCGTTCATGGGTACTATGCTTTCTTTAGAAGTCTTGGGTTCGCTCAATGCCGGTTTAACTAGTTCTCGTAAGCAGGCCCACTTCGTAAAGTAATTGCATTGGCTTGTCCTCGGAGGTTTTGTTGAGGTTGTCCAGGGAATTTCCCTCTGGGGGTAGTTTCAGGGGCTTGTTTTAAAGCTATCTAAGAGATATGGATTTCAAACATCTTATTGTGGGTGACTATTTGGTCTACCTTAGTTCCTAACTGGGTAATTAGTTCATTTACATGAATGTTCTGGTTCATGAACTCTTTGTTTTGCTGGGTTTGAGCCGTAATGAAATTTTCCATGATTTCCTCAAGGTTTGGCTTAGGTTGCACAACTTGCATAGGCGGGTTTTGTCTTTGAGCTTGAAAACCGGATGGTCTCGGAGGTGTGGGGTTTTGGATAGGGTTATTGTTTTTGTAGGAAAAGTTTGGATGATTCTTCCATCCAAGGTTGTAAGTGTTTGAAAATGAGTTCCCTTGGGTATAGTTGACCTCTCCTGAATGAGTTTCATTCAGTCGATTGCACTCTACTGATTGGTGGCCTTTAGCTCCACATAATTCGCACTTAGTCGAGACTGCTGCTGCAACAACTGGATTTGCATACATATGTTCGACCTTAAGGGCCAAAGCATCCATTTTGGCTTGCATCATGTCTATAGAACTTATCTCATGTATTCCTCCTTGGGCTTCTTTCTTCTCCCCCGTTGCTCGCTCTATCCCCCATTGACAATGGTTTTAAGCCATATCATCGATGAGAGTGTTGGCTTCAGCGTAAGGTTTATTCATCAAAGCGCCACTTGCGGCAGCATCGATGGTCATCTTAGTGTTATAGTGAAGTCTATTATAGAAGGTGTGAATGATTAGCCATGATTTCAGGCCATGATGTGGACATATTCTCAACAGGTCTTTATATCTCTCCCAAGCCTCGAAGAGTGATTCACCTCGGTTTTGAGTGAATCTGGTTATTTGGTTTCTAAAAACAACTTTTTTTCTTGGGGGGAAATATCTAGCGAGAAAAAACTCTCTTAAGGTATTCACAAGTTGTTATAGAATTGGCTGGAAGGGAATCTAACCAAGTAAGGGCTTTGTCTCTGAGGGAAAAAGGGAATAGTCTTAGACGAATCGCCTCAGGAGTAGCACCATTGGTTTTAAAAGTGTTATCTAATTGAATAAAGGTTTTTAAATGTTGGTTCGGGTTCTCAGTAGGGAGACCCGCGAACTGGTTTGGTTGTAATAATTGTAATAAGGAGGGTTTTAGTTTGAAATTGTGAGCAGGAATATTGGGGTTTATAATACTAGAACTAGGTTCGTCATTGGATGGTTGGGAGAAATCCTTAATGGGTCTTTAGTTACGGTCTTAGTCCATAACTTTCTTAATTCTACGAAATAAGAGACGTGCACGAGTGTAACGTTCAGGTTCATCAAGAAGATCTATAAGATTATCGTTGCTGCGAGTTCTTCGCATTGACTAGTAAGTAAAACCTTAGTCTAGACGGTGTAACGACAAGATACGAAATTTTGACATAATTGATCCTCGGCAACGGCGCCAAAAACTTGATACTGTAATTCGCAAGTGCACGAATATCGTCAGAGTAATATAAAATATTATCGATCTCACAGAGACCAAACATCAATCTATTGATTACTGTTGTTACAGTGTTTATCTAAGGCAAGTCAATTAGGAATTGGGTTGTGCAGAAATAAATTCAAAATTAAAACAATAGGCTTGGATGTAATTCACATAGCTAGACAGTATTCCAAATGCGTATAAATAGACTTCTTGAAGGGTAATGTTTTCTACTTATGAAAAGAACTAATTTAACGGGAACTGTCGCTTTCGCATATTCAGAACCGAGTTTATCCCCTAATCGATCCCTTTTATTGTCACTTATAAAAAGGCGCGCATTGCGTTAGAGTGATTAAACCTATTTTTAAGAAATATAGTTTCTTAACTTAGTTGAAAAGTATTTTGACCTGGAATTTCTAACAAAAAGAGGTTCTTGCGAACAGGACATTAAATCCATAAACGCGTTCGAATATAGTTCTAAAATCATTTTTCTAAAGCATTAAAGATTCCTACTTAACTAGACCAAGCGCTTTCGCTTCCTTTGAACAGCTAAGACTAACCAAATTTATCTAAAGGTTGGACGGCTTTCGATCTTATCCAACAGATTTTAAGTGCAGATAATATGTATTAAAAACCAGAATAACCCCTAAGTGATTCTATCAAGAGCCGTATGGAATACCACTTTTCACTATGATCCTCACATCCTAACCTCTAAGATTTAGCCGGACATGGAAACGTAAATAGACATGGTAAATAAAGTGCGATAAATAAGGGCGGTAAATAAAGTGCGAGTAAATAAAGTGCGGTAAATAAAGGGAGATAAATAAAGTGCGATAAATAAAGTGCAGGAAATAAATGCGGGAAAATAAAAGCGGGAAATAAATAGAAACCTGCTCCAAACGGGAGGTTTTAAATCTTGGTACAACTTAAAGTAAAAGACTGAAATAAAATGGCGGCAGGATTAACTTCTATCAAAGTGCACCAAAACCCGATTACAGACTCGATTAGACAATGTGACAACCACTCGATGTGAGAAGTTTGTCACTTTACAACAGATGGAAATTTATGGCTTGAGTTCTGTAACTAAGCTTGGATGCTTAGAAATGAGGCAGAACTCTTCTATTTATAATGCTAGGAAAGTATAAGGAAAAACTAGAATGCCCCCCAACTTCTTTTGGGAGGGAAAACAGAATACAAGGGTGGCGCCCGCCATGCCCTCATGGCGTCCGTCATGCCCTCATGGCGCCCGCCATGTGTACTAGAGTAGAAAGAAGTGGGAGAGGTGACAGTTGTCAGAAGTTGGTCTCTTATCCAAGTCATGGCCTCCCCTATGGCGCCCACCATGGTGAGTGTCGTGTGTACAATTCTTGAAAAGCTGGTCTTTTTGCTCGTTTTTCTTCATTTCTTCTTGAGTAGCTCTGAAAATATAAAATCCTGAGAAAGAAACAAAATAGAGGCATAATACAAGAAAACAGAAATAAAATCCTAAATAACATGTGCTAATCGAGTCAAATAAATAGTATATTTTAGGTCTATCAGTGAGCCTACTTACCATCCCACATCTGACTTAGGCTCTGGTATGTGTTCTCTTGGTGAAATTAACAAGCCTGGATTTGCAACAGCTCCACCTTCGCCCACCAAAACTGCTACCCAACAATCCCAAACTGATGGGTCTGATCACGAAGAAGATGATGCACCGTAGACTATAGAGGCAGCCGATACAAAAGATGTTCCTATGGAGGAGGATACCACCTTAGCTAACGCAGGTAACTCTCCACTGGGCCATACCCTTGTTGTCGAAGACACTGAGCCAGCAAAAGGTGAGGACGTTGACAAGGATGATACCATACACCAATCAAAATTGGATGGCCATAGTGATAAGGATACTGGGGATGAGGTGGATGAAGATAAAGTAGGTGATGGTTATAGTGAGGAAGAGAAACTCGAGAGAGGTCCAGCCAACGAACCTGCCTCTGTCGAGGCGATTGCTACTCCAACCATTACTGCGGTTAAAGAAAGCAAAACAATGCCCACCATATGTGAAGTAAGTCTCACTAGCGTATAACTTAACGCCCTAAAACTTAGCAACCCTCGACAGTATGTTAAGATTCTTCTTGGGAGTCGAGGCAGTTCTTCTGACAAGGCTCTCAGCACTTCTAATTCTGAGGATCAAGCCTCGAGCAAGCCAAAGGAGAACATCCTCGAGAAGATCAAAGAGAAAATCTTAAAGGGTGATCTTTTTTCAATCTTGCAAATGGACTAAGTTACCCATCTTTCTCTAAAGAGTCTTATTCAACGGGTGGATATTCATTCCATCTCCCCCAAATCTGCTACTGTCATCTTAGAAGTTGGCGCCATGATCGACCAAGTCTATGGTGACCTCAAACTGCTGCCTCAAATCGAGAAAGCCATTTCGACTAAAGCTGGCAGTGAAGATGCTTCTTGGACTGCCACTGCTGAATCTGAAAGTAAGATAGCGGAGTTGGAGGAGGCGAAGGACAAGAATCACCAAGAGATTTCTTCCAATGAAAATAACATATTTTCCTGGGAACAAAAGATTAAGAAACTTTGTAGCAAGATATCGAAGGCTAAGAAATGGAATGTTGAGCTATCTACTTTCGATGACTCTAGCCTTTCAACAGAGCTTAACCACGCCATTACTTTCGCTGAGGATGCTCGACAGCTGGAAGCAGAGGTTGCCTGTTTGGAATCTGACAAAAACTTGTGTCAAAGGCGCCTCGAACTCCAGAAGTCGAGATACTTGAGAATGAAGGAGAATCTCCCTTTTTAGTATATTGTAACTTTTGTAATGCTTTTTCATTTTGGCCCTCATATGCCATAGTCTTTTGACTTGATTATGTAATAACTTGAGCCATTTTGGCATGTATAAATACCATTTATGGCTTTGCTTTATATGTTGCATTATTCTGTAGAGATTTTAACTTCTTGAAGCGCTGGTTTGTATTTTTTCAAATACTTGCCATTTACTTTTAAAATTCTCTTATCTTCGTTTAACTCTTCGACTTCATACGCTCCATTGAAGAACACTTGCGTGACTTGGAATAGGCCTTCCCACTTTGGGGACCACTTGCCCAAAGACCTAACCTTTCGATCCATAGGCAAAATCACTTTCCAAACTAAATCTCCAGGTAGAAAGGTCTTAGCCTTAACCTTTTTGTTATATGACTTCTCTACTCTCCTTTTTTGCCTCCTCAAGAGTTCTAGAGCTTTGATTCTTTCTTCATCCAGATCTACCAACTCATCCAACATCATATCCCAATAAGTATTGCAAGGGATTTCATGATGTCTCTGAATCCTAACTGATTGTACATATATAGATCTCAACATGTAACACTGCATTGTGGCCAAAAGTTAGTCGAAAATGGGTGCTATTGATAGCTTCTTTGGGAGACGTTCGACATGCCCAGAGGATCTAGTCCAATGTTTTATGCCAATTTTTAGGTTTCTTCCCTACCTACTTTTTTATCAACCCAATCACTACTTTGTTTGCTGCCTCCACTTGACCATTCGCCTGGGTATAATAAGGTGTCGAGGTTAGAAGTTTGAATCCCATTTCTTTAGAGAATTCCTGCATTTTTCGACTAGTAAACGCTGACCCTTGATCTGTCGTGATTGTTTTTGGTACTCCAAACCTGTAAATGATATACTTCTGAATGAACTTGATAACGTCCTCTTGATCCACTTTTGGTAGAGGTATCGCTTCGATCCATTTCGTGAAGTAATTTATCCCTACCAAGATATACTTCTGGTTTTTGGAGGACGCTGGTCAAATCTCTCTAATCAAGTCCAAGGCCCATCTTCTGAAAGGCCAAGGTTTAACTATAGAGTGTAGCTCGCTTGCTGGGACGTGATGTATACCAGCGTGGACCTGAAATTCCTGGAAGCCCTTGGCGAATTCGATGCAATCTTTTAACATAGTAGACCAATACATGCCTTGACGAAATAATAACCATTTCATCTTGTGGTCTACTTGGTGTGCCCCACATGTCCTACTATGGACTGTCGATAGGGCTAAATATGCCTCAGATTCACTAAGGCATTTAAGCAAGACCCCCTAAGGGGTCTTTTTGAATAACTCATTTCCTAGAAGAACGTAGCTTAGAGCTTGATACTTAATTTTTCGCTCTGTAGATGCTGATGGACTTCGTAGGTACTCAACCAAAGGTTTCCTCCAATCTTTATCTGTCAAACCATCCACAGCGAAAATTTTGAAATTTTCTTCGTCAGCGTACCCAAACTTTGTTGCTTCTAAATTTGACGGGCGCAACCCAATAGACACAACTTTACCTCTAGCTTCGATTGCTTCTTGTAGGTTTTCTTTCGAAATCCTATACCCAGAGGCAATTTGTGCCAAGTCATTTGCTACTTGATTCTTTAGTCGAGGTGTATGTCAAATGGTTGATACTTCGAATTTTTTTAGTAACCTGTTGGCTATTACAAAATACATAATGAGATTTTCTTTAACACATTTGCATTCCTTTGTTATTTGCTTTATCACCAACTCTGAGTCTCCCATCATTTCGACTCGGGTTGCCCCCAATTCTAACAAAATTTCAAGTCATACTATCAAGGCCTCGTATTCAGCCTCATTATTGGAGCAAAGCCCTTCAACTTTATATTTAAATTTTGTTGGAATTTTATCAGGTGAAATAATTAACAAGCCAATGCCTGTCCCGTTTTTATGGTTGGAGCCATCGAAGTATAACTTCCAGGGTTCTAGTTCGACATAATTTAAAACACTTTCATTTATGGAGTGGTCGACAATGAAGTCTACCACTATTTGTCCTTTAACCGCCTTCAAAGGTTTATAAGTTAAAGAATATTCAGTTAATGCTAGTTCCCACTTTCCTATTCGACTATGCAAAATAGGTTTAGACAACATGTGTTTGACAATGTCAAAGTGCGAAGAGACATACACATCAACTGGTTTTATATATTGCTTCAGTTTCGTACAAGAGAAATACAAGCATAAACATAACTTTTCTATCATGCTATATCTAGTTTCTGTATCATTCAAAACTCAACTGAGGTAGTAAATGGCTCTTTCGACGCCATTCTCATCCTATTGAGCCAACGTACTCCCTAAAGTTTTGTTTGATGCTGCTATGTACAGCCTCATACTCTTGCTCCTGCAAGGTGGCGAAAGCACTGGAGGGTGGCTCAGGTAGTTTTTGATTTTGTCGAAAGCTTCTTGTTGAACCTTCCCCCATTTGAACCCTTCTTTATTAAATCGAAGCAATGGTGAGAAGGCCTGCGTTTTGCCACTTGGGTTTGACATAAACCTTCTCAAAAAGTTCATCTTGCCCAGTAGTGACTGCAACCCCCTCTTAGTCGATGGCGCTTTCACTTCCATGATAGCTTTGGTTCGATTTTGGTTGATTTTGATCCCCTTTTTGTGGACCATGAAACCTAAAAAATCCCCCGCTTGCACACAAAGCGCACACTTCAGAGGATTCATCTTAAGACCATATTTCCTCATCCTCATAAAGGATTGTCGAAGATGGTCCACATGTTCCTTTCCTGAAAAAGACTTAACCACAATGTCATCAATGTATATCTGCATGAAAGTCTCTATATAATCATGGAAAATTGAATTCATTGTTCGTTGATATGTTGCCCTAGCATTTTTTAGGCCAAAAGGAATCACTACCCATTCGTAGGTGCCTAAGGCTCCAGGACAAGAAAAAGATGTTTTGGAGATATCATCTTCGGCAATGAAAATCTGATTATATCCAGAGTATCCATCTAGCATACTAAGGTACTCATGTCCTGCGGAGAAATCGACTAACATTTCTGCCATAAGCATGAAGTATTCATCCTTAGGAGTTGCTGAATTTAGATGCCTAAAGTCTATGCAAACTCTTAAAGACCCATTTTTCTTAATGACAGGGACAATATTAGCCAACCATTCGACATACCTGGCGGTACGGATGAACTTGAATCGAAGGAGTCTTTCGACTTCCTCTTTTATTTTTGAGAGAATTCCTGGGGCGAAACGCCTTGGATTTTGTTTGATTAGCTTCTTCCCAGGCTTGATTGGCAACTTATGCTCGACCAATTCCCTCTTCAAACCAGTCATTTCATCATAATCCAAGGCGAAACAATCTTTGTACTCTCGCAGTAGTTGGATGATTTCGACCTTAAGTTGAGGGTTAAGGTTGGCACTCACATACGTTGGCCTTTTGATCACCCCTTTCCCTAGATCAACCTCCTCCAATGGGTCCTGCGCTAGCATCTTGGTATCATTCTACAGTGGATTTTTTTGAATCCTAGAGGCTCTTCATCATAGGTGGCATTAAGCCTCTGGCCTTGCTCTCCATCCTGAACCTTATCAGGTGGTTCTGGGTCGAAGTCTTTTCCAGGACCTTCTTGGCCAGACGCTAACTTGGCTTATTAGCCATCTGGTTACTAGCAGCCTCTAAAGCCGCCTGAAGTTTAGTTTTGGCCACGTAGGCTGAAATTCTTTATAGTGCCTCGAACTCAATCATTATCACTGGATTCGCTTCCCTAACCTGTGGGGTCTACTGCAGGATTACCAAGGTATGAGAGTCTCTCTCCTGGAACCTCTTTATCCCAACGAAAACTGTCGATAGGGTGTAAGTACAGTGAGCAGAATGTTTCATCTTCTGGGACAAATTCAAAATCTGCTGGGGCACATGGGCCTATGCTAGCCAGATGCTTGTCGAATTGCCTCCGGTCGACATGGTTTATGGGTGCCTTGAAGTACCCTTGGTCAGCTTCGATATTCTCCACAATGTCGTCTGACCTCCAAATAGCAATTCGCTGGTGCATTGAAGATGATATTGCACCAATGCCATGAATCCATTCTCGTCCTAACAGCAAATTATAATTGGCCCTCGTTTCAACCACCATGAAAACGGTAGGTCTTGTTATTGTTCCAACCGTTAGGTCCACCTGTATCACCCCCATTGTTGAACCAACCTTGCCTTCGTAATTTGACAAGACCATGTTATGTGGCTTTGTGTCGGTGTCATATTTGCCAATTTTATTCAGCAAGAAATGTGGCATCAAGTTCACCGTTGCGCCACAGTCTTCCAGAATCTTATTTACTGGCATATTTTCCACTTTTCCTATGATATATAAACGCTTCAAATGATTCTTCATTGCCTCCATGGGTCGCTTGAAGAAGGCATTGTGCTCCTTCACACAACCATTGTTCATAACATAGTAACACACAGGTTTGTGTGCCGCCATTTTTGCCTCAATGTTGGCATCCAGATTCTCGACCTCTGTGATTCTTTCGAAATCCCTGGGCATTACTGATACCACATTAACCAGGATATCTAAAGAGGCGTCAGAGTCAGAATCTAAGTTATCAGTCATCTCATCATCATTTTCGACTGATCTTTTATGTCCAAACTCTTGAGAAGGGAACAATCTTCGTCCCACAGGCATTTTCTCAGCAGTCTTTGATCGACCCCCTTTATTTTCGATAAGGACATTGGTGCTGGACTCTGCCTTATTTTTTAATGAGGCCTCCCTAAGGGTCTTCCTTCTTTGATGCTCTCTTCTCCACTGAGATCGTGTCATTGGGTTTTTTCCCTTGTAGTTCTTAGAGACATGTGCAGTCTTGGAGGATTGGAATTCTTTTCGATAGGCAACTGATGATTCTCGATTGACTTCAAATTTTTTCCACTTCTAATGTCCCTTTTGTCTGTCCTCATTGGGTTTGACCCACTTGCCGTTAAAAATCTCGGCAAATGGCTTAAAGGTAGTAGGCTTGGCCCTTGGGGCCCTAGTGTTAGGTTCAGATTTTCTTGGGACACTGCTTCGAGGGTCAAAGCCAGGTCTCTCCCACTTCTGTTTTGCCTTCTGTGCCCCCTCGAGTTTCTAGGCAGCCTTCAAGTCGAAGATTACACTACATCTAGGACACAACATAACACTGGACCCCTTCTTCTGGCAACAATGGAGGAATTCGACGTTGTTCTCCTCGTGTCTTGGATAGGCCACTTTGCACCCCAAATTTTACCCTCATATTTTTCTTGCATTGCCTGTATAGCATATCATGTCTGTCATTTTTCATAATACCCAATTTATCAGCTGAAATAAACTTGTCGGAATTACAGGCGAATCGGTCAAACTAAAAGTCAACTTTGTGAAAAACCAGCGGACGGAAAATTTTAAAGTCGAGCTTGCAAACGTCAGTCATATTAATCTACGTTTGTTGTAGTTTAACCTGGTGTGTTCAGTTAAATTTTTCGACCACTTTTCGGTCGCATTTTGGACAGTTTAAGTCATTTTATCGAGTAAAATTTATTTCAAAATCAGGCCAAACGATATTTTTCCGAGTCGTATATTTTGCGCTGATCATTTTAGTGTACTCGGTTTATTTTTTTCAAGCACTTGGACGTCCGAATTTTATTTATTTGAGTTTCGGTTATTTTTATTTTTTGTCTAAATAGTTAGAATACATAAATAAATAGAATTATTAGTTTTATTTTTATTTTTATTTTATTTTATTTTATTTAGTTTTAAATAATTATTTAAGTTGGGCTTTAAAATGGGCATTAGGTTAGAGTTAACCCTAGTTTGATACCTATATAAACATAAATTGTATTTGAGAAAAGGGGAGAAAACTTCATCAACATTAGAAATCAAGAACAGGTCATCAGAAAGAGGAAGAAGAGAGTTTTGAGAAAAACTCAGAAGATCCACCAACAAGGATCATCCAAAGGCGGTCGTGGATCCTTTAGAGTCTCACTACCACTGGCGGACAATAACCAAGCAAAAAGCCTCAGGAGAAGCTTCATCACCGGCCAAGAACACCACCACCTCGCCGTTGAAACATCCAAAAGATTATGACATTAATGGGTTTGAGTTTGTTTTATTTGGTTTCAGGTATGAACAGACGAAAGCAAAGCAGAAGAGAAAAGGAAAGTTTCAAAAAGGAGCCATGGAGGAGCCGCCGCCGGTTGGGAAGAAGAAGGGAAATGGTTTTTTCCCAAACCCTAAAGAAGGGAAAGGGTTTTTTCCCAAACCCTAAAGAAACAGCACAGCAACACGGTCCACCTCTCCCCACTCTTATTAATTCCTTTTCTTTTTTCTTTTTCTTTTTCATTTATTTTCATATATTATATTACTTTGTTATTTATTTTATCTTATTTTTTTAATAGTTGTAATTAGTAATTAGTATGTTAGTTTTAATTTATTAATTGACACTTTCATTTAGTAAACCCAAACTATAACTTAAAAATTATTTCTTAAAACTAAACACCATTTTCTTAAAGTTAAAAATCATTCTTAAAACTTAATACAAAAATAATATATTTTTTTAACAGATTTAAATTTTAATAAAATTTTAATTAAACCCATTTATTTTAAAACTTAATAACTCTTTTTATAATTTTAAAAATTTAACCTTTTTATAATTTAGAATTAACACCTTTTAATAACAAAGCTAATATTTTTTTAAAATTAAAATAAATCTTTTTAAAATGAACCTAACCATGTTTTTCCTAAAAACCTTTCTTAAAATCTAATACTTTCTTTTTCAAACTAAAGATGATAATTTAATTATTAAAATTAACTAAAAAAAATCTAACTGTTTTCTCTAAAATTAACAATTAATTTTCTCCTTTTCTAATTTAAAATCCTCATGAAAATCTTTTGTTCCAAAATTCCAACCTTTCTTAATTTTAAATTTTCTAGTCCTTTTGCCTTTAATTCTTAATGTTTGTTTTCTACTTTAATCCTAACGTCTGTCCATTTAATTTTTGTCTAATTTTATGTCGTTCCTAACACTATTTCTTATTCGTCCATGTTTGCTAACCTTTTATTTCTGTAATTATTTTTATGGTTGTAACTTATGCGAGGACATCGTCGCTTTTATATTTCTTGCATTTTTTGGGTTTGTAATTTACGCGAGTAATCATCGCATTACAATTTTCTTTACTGCTTTCATATTTTCTTCTATTTTAACTGTCATGTAATAATTCATCATTCGCATAAATTTACCGTCAAAACCTTCCGAAGGATTAGGTCTAGCAGTTTGACCGTCGAGTCAATAACCCTAACCTTTGAATGTTTCAAAACCCTAATCTTGCCTAGGTGTCCCATTGTGGACAAAAATATCCTTTACCCTAGCATTAGGTTAAGGAGTCGTCGTACTCCATTTTAGGGTTTCCCGCCGTGGAATACTTAGTTAACCCTAATATCAATTCAAACTATTTCAACGTAGAAATAGGAGTCGCCGCACTCCACGTAAGCATCTCCTTAAGAAATGCTTATTCCCCATTGAAACCTTGACCATAGTCAAGAAGTTTCTAACCTTCCTTTCGAGGGGAACTATGATTACTCTGATTCCATTCCCTACCTAGGATACGTAGGCACAAGATGTGAATCTTGCCGAGTAAACTTAGGACTAACCCTTAGGTCTTTTTCTTTAACTTCTAACCCTTAGCAATATATCCGCAAGCAAATAATTAAAGCAAATAGTAACAATAAACAAAAAGTTCATGTAGAGTACTACAGAAGTTTAGGGTGCTAATACCTTCTCTAAGCTTAACCAACCCCTTACCTAGATCTCTCCCCGCATTGTTTACGATGCAAAAAATAGGTTTTTCTTCTTTTGACCTTTTCCTTCTGATAAATCAAAGATCGGTTGTAAACTAAAGATGCGATTTAAATTAGTTAATAATTTTATATCCTATTCTAACCGCAATACCACTTTTTTGTGTTCTTCTTGACAACTTAGTCTATCGTTCTCCATGGTCTCATGTGGTGTTATTTCTACCATATTCACATTGACGTCCTCCCTCAGGTTGAGTTTACGGAGGTCTAACTCCAAGCCTTCAGTGGCCTGATCCATCTTGATGAAACTATCAGCAGCTTCTTTGGTTACCAGTATCAGGCTGGAACCCTTTGTGTCCTTTTGACTTGAGTTATCAACACTTTTGTCGAGGCCCTTAGCAGCCTCCTTCATGGGTATTCTTGGGATATCATGTACAAATCCTATAGTGTCCTTGGCCAATACAATTTCATTGACAAAGTCTTTAGTGATCTCCACCATGTTGATTGAGAAATCATAGCCGTCAGCAGCTTCGACCATATGTGCCTCTGGGGGGTTCTGCATAGTAAGCATCCACTACTTGTAGTGGATCAGTGTCGACTTTCATCTGGTTGTTGGTTTTCATTCCAAACTTCAATCTCCCCCCTTGGATAGCATTCTGAACCAGATCCATGAAAAGAAAACATTGAGATGTTTTATGACCCAAAAAATTATGGTATTTATAAAACCCTCTCTTTTTCCTTTGTTCTAAAGATGGCATTTTAGCACCAGGTGGCACTATCATTTGCCCATCCTTAACCACAAATCAAAAATATTGTCACATTTAGTGATATTGAAAGTGTATGTTTTCTTTGGCAAGCTTTCGTTCTTTTTAGATTCGACAAAACTTTTCCCATGTGGGGGAGCCAATGCTTTACAAGCATAAAGAGGTCCCTATTTTAATTCAGCAACATCTACTTCATTTTCGTCGAAGTATAATGGGTCTTCACGTATACCTTCGATGTTTTCGTTATATTCGACATAAGCTACTTTCTTACTTTTATTGAATTTGGCCTTTTCGTCTTTAAGACGCTTTAGCTGTCGAACCCTATCGGCTTGTTGGGCCATGTCTCTCAGGTACTGAGTGTCTAATTTCTTTCTAATAAAGTAGTCAAGGCCCCCAGCAGCCATTTTGACTAGCTCGTGTTCAGGCAGTTGAGTGAAGCATCTAGCCTTGAGTAGCCGGAACCTATTAAGATATTCTTCTATTGGCTCAAAAAACTTACGTTTTATACTAGCCAGTTCTTTTAAGCTGATCTTGGTTTTCCCCATACAGAACTGTTTCTGGAATAAACGTTCTAACTGGGTCCAATTACAAACTGAGTTAGGGGGAAAAGTCGTAAACCAAGTGAAAGCATTTTTGTGAGATAACTAGGGAAGTATTTTATCCTAAGGCTCTCATCATTGGCTATTTCTCCGGCTTCGATCATATAACGAGCCACATGTTCGACAATAGACTCCGTCGTGTCTCCTGAGAATTTTGTGAACTTAGGCACCTTCGTCCTGGGAGCTAACTCTGACTGGAGAATATAACCTACTATCGCTGGCGTATAATTTGGCCTAGTCAAACCAATATTTACCCCGTTTCGAGCCATTATCCTTTCAACCATGGCTGCTAAGTTATTATCGACAACCATGTTATTTCGTCGAACCTGTTAGACGACATTGTCTGCATCTTGGTTTCGATTTACTATGATTACCTCTGGGTCTCTTTCTACTAGGATTGGTATTTGGGCCCTTGGTGGTTCGACTTTGTGTGGTTCGAGTCTGGGGAGTTCGACCCTCCCTTGATTCTCTAAATTAGCCTCATGTAGGTTCCCCAAGTCCTGTTGTGGAATGTTTTCCACAATAGCTGTGTTTCTGACAGTGGCTGGTAAACTCATAAATTCTGCCAGCCGTGTCAATTGCACTGCTAATTGTTGGTTAGTTTGAGTGGTCTTTTGGATCAGAGGTTGAAAGATTTCACCCATAGTTTGGGACAAAGTTGAACCATTTGCAGGTTGCTCTCATCCATTTGTTGTCTCAAGCACGCTATCAAAGTATTGGTTATATTAGGGCCTTAAGTGGAATCTCCCAAACCTAAACTTTGGTTGTTTCGACCAATGTTTAGCCCAGACCCTGATCCTTGTAATGGTAAGGCCATCGCGTTGTCTGAGAATATCGGGGTGCATTCTGGAGGCCTTGCATTACTGTTGTTGGCATTCCATATGGCGGGTTTCTTGGTAATAGTTGTGAAAACCCTGGAGGGACAAATTGTCTAGATGTCGAATTTCCTCCTGGCAGAGTTTGGGGATTCGACGTTTGAGGTCCAATGTATTCCAACACAAGCTGGGTGTAGGGCCTTATACTTGTTGATCCTAGCCCCAATACTGATGGCACTGGTTCCAGTCTCACGAGAGGCGTTATCTGCTCTCCAGTCAAAGGCACTGAGGATGGAACTACGTCATTTCTCAATCCCTCATGAGGATTAGTGTTTGCTAGGTGGAAGATTAGAACCATCTCCTCGAAGGTTAGGGTTATTTGGCTGATTTGCATCTGTCGCCATACCCCCAGTGTAATTTCTTCTTGGTCTTTCTTCATTTATAGCGGCTATATTGCAACTTCTTAATAACATATAACAAAGTTTTATAAGAGACAAATTAACACTACTATTTTTGCAAACTTCTTTTTTTTAATTCGCGAAATCTTTTAGCACTGTCCCACCGGGCGTGCCATTTTGTTTCCCGTGAAAATTAAAAAACAGCCCCTGAACTTCTAAATCTAACTTTGGTGACTCACAGGATCGATCAGATTGATCCTAGGACATATGCTAAAAATTTTATGTGAACTTAATTTATCTAAACTACACACTTCGACAGTGTTTTGAGGAGAAGGCTTGATGCAAAGGTAATGTTCGACTGAAGTAAAAAGGATGTAAGTTTGCAGAATATGAAGTAAAGAACTTTGAAAAGTATTTAACAAATTAAAGCAAAATGCTTCGAAGATGTAGATTGCAGGAAAAGTAAAGAAAAACACTTTAAGATTAAGCAAGTAAATTAAATTTCATTGAAAGTAAAGATGGTGTGTTTACATAACGTACATTCTCCTAGAACTCATTTCTCTACACTCGAATACTTTGAGTAATTTTGGAGTAACTTGTACAAATAGTAAATTACAACAAACTGAATTCTATGTCTAGAACTCTTATTTATAATAGTAAAACTAACTACCAATAACCTCCTAAAATCATCAGCCTCCGACAAGTGTCATATTACATGTAGTCACTTGCTAGATGAACGCCACTTGTCTTACTTAGTCATGAGAAAGCATAACTACTCCCTCCTTTATTTGAATTTCAAAACTTCACTAATACTCAGCCAACATCTCGGTCGAAGGTAGTTTCCTCAATATTTGGAAATTTTCTCTAAGTCCCAAGCGCTTTGAATAACCCATCCTACTCGAAGGTCTCCACACTCGAAGTCTTTTACATTTTTTTAAGATCTTAATATTTTATTCAAATATTTAGTCTAAATATAATGCGTCGAATTTGTGAGCTAACACTTTTCTTCTTCTATGTTTATGTTTGTTTGATATGGAATATGCATTGGCTTAGTTGGAATAAGGTGAACTTGGGTTGTGTTTTGGTTCTTACAGTATTGCGATTTTAGAAATGGAGAATAAAGAGGGATATAAATTTCGTTTTCAATTTTCCTTTGTAGATTGTACATTTGAATTAATTAGAAAATCCAATTTTGTTATTACTTGTTAAATTATTGTATTTATCATTATTAATTAATTAGGTTTGTGGGCTAATTCGTCACATTTTTCTAAGCCTGTTTGCTACTTACACTTATATATACTTTTGCTCCCCCTATCTTTTTACTTTTGTTTTTGTTTTTATTTTTTGTATGATTATTTGTTTTAGGATTAAATGTTATTCTATTTTGTCCTTATAAGTCATTCTCTCTTTACTAGTTTGATTATTTGTTTTTTTAGTTCAATTTCTATGTTAAATTTTATATTGGCTGGTACTTGTAATGTAATTCATCAATGTAAAAGAGTTTTTTTTTTTTTTGTGGGGGGGGGGTGGGGGGGGGGGGGGGGGGGGGGTGTTGCTTGTTTTTGTAAATTTTTATGTTGCACTTAAATTAAATTTTAATCCATTGGATTCAACATTTATATGTTATTATGCGCCGAATTTTTGATACATTGATGAATATTTTCGTCGCGTTATGACTCTTTCATATGACATTCTACCTGTGTTGTTATTACGCACAAACTGGCTTTAGGCACATTTTGACTTACTCTTGAGCTTTCTTATAATGAGAACGTTTTATTTACTTGTTTGATAGACTTGCTTTTTTAACGGTCTCATTATATCCTCATTCGACAACATGTACCACATTCCCATAACGTGTAAATATTGTACTGTTTTCCTAACTCAAGAATCATATGAAACCCTTTTCAAAGACCAGCTAATACTCGATTCAATGTCGAGTTCATCTAACACCTTTGTAAGTCGATCACTTTTATCATCCATATAAACCTCACAAAGCTTACTCTTGAACTTTCTTACAATGAGCACCTTTTATTTATTTGCATACAAATGTTAATTATG
This sequence comes from Lathyrus sativus, assembly GCA_963859935.3. Lineage (NCBI taxonomy): Eukaryota > Viridiplantae > Streptophyta > Magnoliopsida > Fabales > Fabaceae > Lathyrus > Lathyrus sativus. Next base: position 129,079,760 of record OZ012735.1, read on the forward strand.
AAAAGCCCATGTTAACACCTTTATAAGTCGATCGCTTTTAGCATCATCATCAACCTCACATAGCTTACTCTTGGACTTTCTTACAATGAGCAGTTTTTATTTATTCGCATACACTTGTTTTTATGGAATTTTGATCTTGTGAATGATAGCTTTAATTTATACTTAACACCACATAGGTCTTCCCATCCAAACTTTTCAAATCCCTACTCCATTTCAAACACAAATTCAAACCTCGATCAATATCGAGTATTTTATCCAAGTCAAATTAAGATACCTAATCATATTTAAACATTATTTCATTACAGATAAAAAGGAGGATGGTCTGGAGTCTTCGATTCCTCTCCTAGTTTAACAATTGTCATTTTTAAAAAACTTCTAATACGATTCATCTCCAATCGTTTCCTAACCTGATCAAATTCAAATCATTTTTGCAATTACTTAAACAAAAAAGAAATGGTTTAGAGCCTTTTGTTTCCTTCTCGAATGCTTGGATATGAGTAGCCTTACTCAGTCATTCAAATATTTGTCGTTCATCAAAATACTTAACATTATTAAACACCATTTCATTAAATATGAAAAAGGGGATAATCTGGAGCCTTCGATTCCTCTCCTCAACTATTTGGTACGAGTTGGCTTACTCGCTAGTCAAACAATTAGCATCTCTAAAAAATTTATAATCTGATTCACCTTAAAACCTTTTCGTAATCAAATCAATCAAAACCTATTTTCTAAAAAATGTAGATGAAAAAGAAAGGATTTTAAAGCCTTTTATTCTCTTCTCGAATACTTGGATACAAGTTTCCTTACTTGGCCATTCGAGTATTCATCATCCACTCAAAATACCCTAACTATATTAAATCCTTTTGCAAATAAGGACGAAAAGGGAGATGATCTGGAGCCTTCGATTTCTTTCCTCGATTATTTGGATATGAGTTGGCTTATTTGATCATTCGAGTAATTGTCATTTAAACAAAACATTCAACATATTAAATCAACTTCTCGCCCCCGTACGATTAATTTTTTTCTTTAAAAGAACATTGTTTAGTCCCTTCTAATGCGCATACAAACTAGTGCTTTAGCCTCCGCCGAGAGTAGACAAGCCAAAGTTTAGCCCTTAGAACGCGATCTAAACACTTGTTCATTAAAATACACCAATAAACCGTAGTTCTTGAACTATGAACGCTCTGATTTTCTTATTGCATTATTAGCATACGTATGCACGAGATCTTGGCGAGCAACCTAATAAAAAAACCTCTATTTTCCCCAATAGCAAGTTGTCGCTTGCGCGAAAATAAGGTGCCGGCATGACAGAAGAGTCGCCACCTTTCGTTATTTATCCCTCAGAGCGGGAAAGGAAACGATCGGAAAAACCTGACGAAAAAGGGTAAGACAAGGTCATCGCAACCATTGTCTGGGTTCGGGAGTCGGTTACGCAAGGGGAAGGTATTAGCACCCCTCACGTCCGTCGTACTCGACGGGATCCTCGCTTGTTTGTTTACTTGGATGGGTTGGTTATAATCTATCTACCTATCAAGGCTGGCTGAAAAAGAAAAGAAAAATGACTCGGCAAAGCGTCGCGCTTTATGCCTACGTATTCCCGTCTGGAACGAGAAATCAGAGTCAACGTAGTTCGGCTAACTACGGGTGAAGATGGGGAAGGTTGCTCGCTAGGATATCGCATCCTATGCCTACGTACTTTCATCTGGTATGAAAGATCAGAGCAAACGTAGTTCGGGAAACTACGGGCTATCTCCTAAAAGAAGTATTTTTTATTGTGTTTGTGATTTCAACCGCACTAGAGGCTATGACTTGAGAGTGAATGCGTCGCATGTCACCCAAAGGGTACCATACTAAACATCCAGACTGTGGAAAAGAAACTCTCCCACAATCCTTTCTCAGATAGCTTAAGGCTCGTAACGTACGAAAGAAATCATTCATGATTACTGTGTCTTAAACTGCTTCGAGATGAGAACAGAACAGGCCCAACTAGGAGGGAGACTATCAAGTCCTACTGTTATCATGCCATGGATTCATCCTATGGTTGAGGTTTGAACAGGGAACTCCTAGATGTTGTCATGCATAGGTTTCAACCTAAAAGTCTATCATCAAATCCTCATCAGAGGAAATGAGAGTCCTAAGGGATCATGTCAATGATACACCAAAACAGACAAAAGCATCAGCTTTAACAGTAAAATGCATGCAATGCAAGTGAGGGAGGAAATGTGTGTGGGGCTTCAGCCTCCACAAGCTCGTCTCGACCTCAAGCCAGTCATGAAATAACAGTAATCATACTGAAATAAACGACATGCTATCAAGCAAAAAACAGTAAATTGCAATCATACAGACAGAAAATGAAATCATGCTATCAAGCAAAATAAACACATGGGCAAGGGAGCTGGGCTCTACCGAATACCCGCAAGCAAAGCCACGCAATAACAATACAATCAGATGCACTCATGCTCTTAGATTGAACTTATTCTAAATGTGCTTAATCTAATGCAGCAGACAAATCAGACAAAACACACAATACATCAAAGAAAACAGAAGAAAGCCTCAGCTCCTTCAGCAGCAACCCAGTCTTCAGACTTCAGAGATCACTTGCTTTCCAGGTATCAACCCTACAACATGAGTATCAACTCATTTTCTCCCTTGAGCTTCAGCTCCTTTGATCAGCTCCACCTTCAGGCTTCACTATCTCCAGGGATCTTCAGGCATCAACTTGATCTTCCCAGAGTCTTCAGACTTCAATACTCTTCAAGGAATCATCTTCTTCAAAGCTTTAGCTTCTATCTTCAAGGGCTCAAATGCTCCAGCAAACAAGATTCAGTTAACAAGATGAGGTGGGGATGTTACAGTACTCACTGACTTCCAAAGGATGCCATTGAGAACTTAACATCAAAGGAAAGGCTCTCTCAACGTTCTACCTTATAGGGCAAGGTCACTAATCCCTCCAAAGGAGAGAGGTGAATACCCTTAAGGGACTCTATGTCACAGAGAAGAAAGGAGGTGAACAAGACACTCCTTGTTTATTGAACAAAGTATTCTATCTAGGGCTCTGCCTATGCACCTATAAACCTATAAACCAAACAACAAAAGCTATGCTAAACTCCTCTGCAAGGTCTTCAAAGCTTCCATGATGATCCACAAGGTCTTCAACTCAATCTTCAAAACTCACACACTCAAAAGAGAAGGAAAGAAAACACAACAATACAACTTATGCCTTTAAGCAACACACATACTATCCATACATTCAAAAATCAATGAAAAATACTAAAACACCATGCAATATTCTAACAAAATTCTAGGGGATCCTATTTAACTACCCTTAAGTCCCATATATTCCCCATAGGCTAACTTGTCCTAAAAACCCCAAAAATAAAATGTTGAAGTTCAAGTATACTACTTAAAAACCCTAATTAGAGCACCTAAATGTCTAACAATCAAACTACATCAAATTTTAATCTACAAATCAAGAGATAAATCCTACATGAAACTAGGGTTCAATATCTAACTATGCCAAAAGGAATGGCTCAAAAACCCTAAGGGAAGGTCCTAAAACAATTCTTGCAAAATAAGGTATCAACCAAAAGAAAATAATTGCCCTATTTAAAAGAAAATACCACCAAAAATTCCACATTTAAAATAAAATTTCATTTTTATTTTTATATTTTTCTACACATTATTATCTAAACATAGAAAAAAGAATGAGCAAAAAATCATTATTTTTCAATTACTTATGAATTTTCAAAGTTCATTAAAAATATAAAACAAAATAAAAATATAAAATGAGGAAAATGAGGGAGGGGGTGTGGATAGAACATGTGCGCAGTTCATTACACTTGGGCCAGATCACGGGGGGGGGGGGGGTGTGAATAGAAGAGATGGGCCCAGAGACCTTCATTAAACCAAACGCAGCGTTTGGCTGGTTCTTACTTCCCTCCATTCTGCGAATTTGAATCACAACCGTGCGATTAACATCCCAGTCAACTTCCTTGACCTGATCCAACGACGGACAGCTATCTTCTTCCTCGCGTTTGGCTAGGGTTTGATGGCAACACCATGCACGACCCTCTCATGCAACTGTCTTCTACCAGCTCGTTCTCTCTCGTCTCTCAGCCAATCTCACTCGTGTAAAGAGCAAACTTGCTCAGTTTTCCTCCCTGAACACAACCATGCCCTCATCTTGCATTAAAACAGCCTCAAACTGGAAACCCGACGCTCATCCTCCATTAATGCTCAAGGTTTTCACCCTCACGAAACCTCAATTTCTTGGTATTAAACTAATCTTCATGCATCACTGATCAACCTAAACTAAAGCATTTATTAAAACTCAATAACCAGCTAGTTCTTGATCTTTAAAGTATGATGTCAAATTCTCAAACATCTCAGAATGAGCTCTAACTTCTCAAGATCCATCCCTAATGGTTGCTAGTCATAATTACCCTAACCACATGATCTAGAACTATGCAAACAGAGAGAATCGAATGAATTTGCAAACCTGCAACTTGATGATGGCAGCAATGGTTACACCCCTCTTCAATGCTTGAAACTGCCCAAAATCACTCTTTTCTTGATGATGATCTTTCTGTATGCAAAAGATTTAGTGTAGCACGCTTGAATCTTGAGATCCACCTGAAGTTGCAACTTGTGTCTTGATGAAGAAAGTGCACGAAATTGGACCAATTGCAGTCAGAACATGGGTGAATTCTACTCCATGATGATGATTGAATATGGTGAAATCAGTATTGGTGATGATTGATGAAGGTTTTGTGAAATTGGGATCAAAATGCAATGAGAGGGAATGAGAGAATTTGTGAAGTATTTGCCAAAAAATGAGAATCCAACCCTTGCTCAATGTTCATTTCATGATTATATAGCACTCAATGGAAGTTTCCAGCACCATCTTGCACTTTCCCTTGCATTCCAAGCTTGATCCAATTTGTTATGTTTCTTTAATCATAAGTAACCTTAAGTAACTTTTATTTTTTCCACTAAACTCAAAAATGTGCTTGAACCGTTGTCTCTAAAATGGTTTTTCCAATCAAAATGATATATTGGATGACCCCATTTGGATTCCTAGATCTTCCAAACCAATTTCCAATTCCAACTTTTTAAACTTATATGCCATTTTTAGTTCATTTTTGACCAATCATGCCAATCCATGCTATGAGCTTTTCCACCAATTCATGACCTTCTTTCTAGACTTAAAATCACATTTTGAACAACTTTCATGTTTTGAGTTTTTCCATTTGAGGCTTGGAAATAGGAGATATGGCATTTGCTTAAAAATGACCTATAACTGACAAATGACCAAAATACCCCTGTCTTGTTCAAACCATAAGTTGAGTTCCACAAATCCTATCAAGGACTTCTACCACTCAAATTAAAGCTAAGAAGATTCCCTCCAACATTCATGTTTACCAAGAGATCATAGGAATCATCCTACTAGGGCAAAAGTTGTCTGCAAGTTGGGTGACTTTCAAGGACCCAGATTCACACACCTCAGCTGACCTGTAATTTGTCAAAACCATAACTTGAGCTTTGTAACTCCTATCAAGGACTTCCACTACTAAAATTAAAGCTAAGAACAAGCTCTACAACATTCATGTTATGGGGAAGATGAGATATCAATCACATCTAGAGCTAAAACTGCCTGGAAAATAGGGATCAAATTAGGGTTTTTGCACTGACAATCCTCAGAAACCCTAACTCAAAACTTCTCAAACTCTTCAATCATGATGAGTTGGTCTAGGAATCATCCTTATAACATCTCTATACGTCATTCCATGATCTCATGGCCCTTGAATTAGGTCTCAACCTTCTCCAAATCTTCAGCTGATCTAGGGTTGACCCAGTCAAAACCCTAATTCTACCATTCATGGTTGAATCTTCTGAATTCCTGCATAATGACTTCTCTGGACTTCATGATGGCTATAAAGACATCTCATAGGCTTTCTCCAAACATCAAGTTCATTCTCAAAGTCTCAGAATCATCTGAGGGGCACCCACAACTCTCAAGCTATGAAGCACACAACCCTGGTTTCAACCAACTCCTCTGAGGATCTATTGAACTTACTGATGAATGTACCAACTTTCAAACACTCAGTGAATAAATAATTGTTGGTCAAATTTTAGGGTGCAACAGCTGCCCCTATTCAAACGGCTTGAACCTGACTGGGTGAGAAGCGAACGGCTCTCAGCCAATCAAGGTACGAGACGGTTGAATACCGGTAAACCCGAAAATTTGCCAACTGCTCAACTCGTCGAACACTGGAATAATAGCTGCACGACAACTATCTGGAGAAATACCGATCTGACATCGCCGTCGGAAACAAACAATATATCCAACATTGCCGCTGGAGAACGAACCATCCGACATCACCGCTGGAGAACTGAATTAACTGACACACCCAACATCGCCGCTGGAAAACTGAGTCTGACATCGCCGTCGATCAACCAAAATGCCCCGCATCGCCGCTGGAGAAAATACCATAATGAACAAAATACCCCGCATCGCCGCTGGAGAAACACATCTGACAGAACACCCCGCATTGCCGTTGGAGAACTAAATCTGTCAAAATACCCCGCATCGCCGCTGGAGAACTAAATCTGCGTCACCTAACATCGCCGTCAGAGGACTGGATCAACTTGACATGCCCAACATCGCCGCTGGAAAACTGAATCTGACATCGCCGTCGGAAACAAACCTCCTCTTAGAGCCGCTCGACATCGCCGTCGTACAAACATCATCTCTACTGGGGATTTAAAGAGTCTGACCTCGCCGTCAAACAAACATTCAACCTCGCCGTCGAACAAACCTGATCTGACCTCGCCATCAAATCCAAACGTTCAACCTCGCCGTCGAACAAACATCCAACCTCGTCGCTGGACAAATAATGATCTGACCTCGCCGCCAAATCCAAACGTTCAACCTCGCCGTCGAACAAACATCCAACCTCGCCGCCGGACAAATGATGATCTGACCTCGCCGTCAAATCCAAACGTTCAACCTCTGACCTGGGGTTCACCCCTGGTAAATGGAACAAAAAGGTACACTTGCGTATTTGAAACTACTCCGCTGGGAATGAGAGACTTAACCGAGCACACTCTGATCTGGGGTTCACCCTCAGAACCATAACGAACATCGAAATACCACTGCACACTGCCCGCCGTAGAACTTCAACATTAAAGATGTATGAAACCCTGGCCCCTGGCTATTTCCAGCTCCAGCTAGAAAAAATATTCAAGTATTTCTGAAGACAGATGAAACCCTGCCCGTCGGCTATTCCAGCTTCAGCTAGAAAGAGCATCCTTGGCCTTCAAGGATGTAAACTTTGCCTGTCGGCAACTCCGCGGGAGGTATCTTCGACTTCAGTCTGAAGAAATGGTCCTTGGCCTTCAAGGATACATGGATCTGCCTTCAGGAAACTCCACCTCTGCTATAGAGCATCCGAGACTTCAGTCAGGGATATACTTCGGCTTTCAGTCCGAACAATGAATCCTAGGTCATTCATGACCTTGGGGATAACCTTGCCCTCAGGCACCTTCGCTTCAGCTTAGGAAAATTGTGACTTCAGTCAGAGAAATGGTATCCTGAGCCATTCATGACTCTACGGGGATTCAAACACTTTGCCTTCAGGCAAAACTCCGCTTCAGCTGGAGAAACATCTTCGACTTCAGTCAGAAGAAACACTATTCACTAGATCGCGATCAATCATCACCTCAGGGCAACTGACTTGGTCTTCAGACCAACACGGATCATCTTGGTATATCTACAAACTTTGGAACCTTGTCTTCAGCCACACGTTGATTCATCAACAAGGACATCTGAGCTCACAGGAACCTTCTGATACCGCCTTCAGGCGTTTACGCAGTCAATCTTCATATTAGACATCACTGTTGGAGAAGACATATCACGCTGCTAAGGACTTCAAGAATCATCTTGAACAAACAACTCCGTCGGGCACCTTCAAGAATCGTCTTGAACTGCTGACCTTGCTGGAGACTTCATTCTGCTGGGTATTCCAGGAATCTTCCTGGGCAACTCTTGCTGGGGACGCTATTGGGGAGCTCAAGCATCATCCTAAGCAGACAACTCGGGAAGCTGCGCTGAGGTCTTAAGAATCATTTTAAGCAAACGGCCCTGCTGAGGAATTCAAGAATCATCTTGAATTGAAGACTTCGCTGGGGATCTCAAAAATCATCTCGAGCGAGCGACTGTGGGGATCACACCGGGGTCTCGGGAATCATCTCAAGGAAGCGACCTTGTTGGGGAGAATATCAGGGATCGTCCTGAGCAACTGGTCTCTTGGTGGAACACCTGTAAGACAAGAATGATAGTAACCTAGATCATGCTTATGGTGCATATGCTTCTGCGCTATGCCCCACACGGTGGGAATGATATACGTTTATGCTAAATGCTGTGCAATCATGCACAATGCTATGCAACATTAAATGCCATGCAGTATTAAATGCCATGCAGTGTTAAATGCCATGCAGTGTTAAATGCCATGCAGTCGTGCACAATGATGCGATCCCGTCAGCAAAATAAATGCTGGGAGGAGGAAATCCTTCTGTCAAGGATACAAGCACTACTCCGGTAGAGGAATCATCCTGCTGAGGGGAACGCGGACCCGCCAATATCAATCGGGCTCTGTCTGGGGATGATAACTCTGCGGGGAAACAACTTCAGCTGCTCCACACTCCACTGGGGAAAACATAGTCTGATCAACTTCCAAGGACTCGGCCCTCCTGGACATCTGCAAACTCGACTGAGGAAGGAGAAATCATTCTGCTTCGTCGAAGAGAGTACGACTCTGGGGACATACAGCATCAGCTGTTCACTATCTGTTAGGGAAAATCCACTCATGGTCCCAACTGCTTCCAAGGATTCTGCTTTTCTGCGGACTTAGCCGGGGAGAGAAATCATTCTACTTCACGGGAGAGTACGTCTCTGGTGCGGAATTTCAATTTCGCTGGGGAAGAAAGAATCATCTGACTTCGGGGAAGAGTACAACTCTGCAGGGGGATACAACATCAGTCGTTCCAATACTCTACTGGGGAAGAGGGAATCATCCAACTTCAAGAGAGAGCCTGATTCTGGTGGGGAATCTCAATTCCGCTGGAGACTTTACTGGGGGAACACGAGCTTCGGCACCCGAACACTTCTATGAAATCTGCACTTGTGACCCGGTGCTGGGGGGAGACGACATCATTCTTCGGTGCTTGGCTCAGCTGATGGGGTGACGCTCCTTCAGGAAGCGTCTGCTTGGGGAAGAGAATCATCTCTGCCTGGTGGACATATCAATGCTCACTGCTCTGCGTTCAGATTCTATGGAGGAGAGACTACAGAACTCTGTTGGAGAAGGAGGACTCGCCCTGCTTCGGGGATGCGCACGGCGTATCCTCTGGAAGGTGTTGCACCTGCAACAACACAAACAAACAGACAAGATACCCTTCTCAAAGGGGCCTATCCAGGTTATTATCTCGTGACAACATTCAGTTAATTAATTGTTTCAACAATCAATGGGCCTAGGCCCGTAAGTTTATGTGTGCGCATTTTATCAAAAAACATCGGCGTTTTCATTCGCAAACAAAACAGATAAATGCTAAACAGACAAGTAGAATTGCTGAATAATGTGCATTTTATTGATGATGAACCCCTGAACGGGCAAAAATGTTTTACAACAGAGGCAAGCTCCTAGAATGAGGAAGCCGCGCAAAAGAAAACATAAATATACATCAGTATATACAAATGTCGGCAGCGAGGCGTAGACGAACACCATGAGTTGATCCCTCTAAGACCCACTCGACCTTGATACTTCTCCGACGCTTCAGCTTTGGAAGAGATTGATTCAGATAAACGGCCCCCAGGTCTTCCGAACCACTAAACAATGAAAGTCCATACGCGGAACGCAGTCATTTGCTTATTCAAATCCCTAACTTTTGCGTGAACCGCCCTTTCGGGTTTTCAGTTCACCGGGATACCCTTTTTTGCCGAAGCCGCCCAGTGTAGGTTTTCGACTTCGCGGGTGTACATTTTTCAATATATCCCTAATTTTTGCCCGAACCTTTTATTCTGTTTTTGGTTCGCTGGGATGCCCCTTTTTTGCCTGGACTCTTTCTTTTTTGTCCAGCGGGTCTCTTTCAAGCAAAGTATTTTTTAACTGCGTCCGCGTTCACCGGGGATGCAAAATCTTCACCATCCATCGTGGATAACAACAAAGCTCCTCCCGAGAAGACCTTGTTGACGACATACGACCCTTCGTAATTCGGAGTCCACTTGCCCCGGTGATCGGAGTGTGGCGGAAGAATTTTCTTCAGGACGAGATCACCCGTCTGAAAGCTTCTAGGACGCACCTTCTTATCGTAAGCTTTCTTCATTCGGCTTTGGTACAGGCGACCAAATGCAATCGATGCCAACCTCTTCTCGTCCATCAGGCTGAGTTGGTTCAAACGATTCGTAATCCATTCTGCCTCGTCGAGTTTCACATCAACCAAAACTCGCAAAAAGGGAATCTCCACTTCTAGCGGTAGGACAGCCTCCATACCGTACACCAAGGAGAAAGGAGTTGCCCCGGTCGACGTACGCACCGTCGTACGATAACCGTGCAAGGCAAACGGCAGCATCTCGTGCCAGTCTTTATACGTCACAACCATCTTCTGAACAATCCTCTTGATGTTCTTGTTGGCCGCTTCAACAGCGCCATTCATCTTCGGCCGGTAAGGAGATGAGTTGTGGTGTTCAATCTTGAAGCTCTGGCACAGCTCCTTCATCATCTTGTTATTCAAATTCGAACCATTATCAGTAATGATCCGTTCGGGAATTCCATAGCGACAGATGATGTCCCTCTTTATGAATTTAGCTACCACCTGTTTGGTCACATTAGCATACGAGGCTGCCTCCACCCATTTGGTGAAGTAGTCGATAGCTACCAGAATGAAACGATGACCATTGGATGCGGTGGGCTCGATCTTGCCTATCATGTCGATGCCCCACATGGAGAACGGCCAAGGGGAGGACATGACATTCAATGGGCACGGCGGCACATGAACTTTATCAGCATAAATCTGGCATTTGTGACATTTCCTCGCGAATCTGAAGCAATCCGACTCCATAGTCAGCCAGTAATACCCTGCTCTCAGGATCTTTCTCGTCATGGCATGCCCGCCGGCGTGCGTACCAAATGTGCCCTCATGGACTTCTTCCATGAGTATACTCGCTTCTTTCTCATCTACACATCTGAGCAGCACGAGATCGTGGTTTCTCTTATACAGCACTCCATCAGGATTGAGATAAAAGTTTCCGGATAGCCTCCTTAGAGTCTTCTTATCCTGGGTTGACGCACCCGCAGGATACTCCTTAGTCATAAGGAAGGTCTGGATGTCGTGGAGCCATGGCTTGTCGTCGGTGGCATCCTCGATTGCAAAGACAAATGCCGGTCTATCAAGACGCGAAAGTACAATTCTTGGAGCCTCATTCCAATAATTGACCTTATACATGGAAGCCAACGTGGCTAAAGCATCAGCCATTTGATTTTCAGCCCTGGGTACATGATGAAGTTCCACCCGATCGAAGAATGGAAGCAGCCTCCTGGCATAATTCATGTACGGCACTAGATTCGCTTGACGAGTTTCCCACTCCCCTTTGATCTGATTGATTACAAGCGCTGAGTCACCATATATGTCTAGATTCTTGATTCTCAAATCAATTGCCTCTTCTAGACCCATAATACATGCTTCATACTCGGCTTCATTGTTGGTAACTGGAAACGTCAGTCTCGCAGTAAAAGGGATGTGGGATCCGTGAGGAGTCGTGATGATAGCCCCGATACCACTTCCATAGGAATTAACCGCTCCGTCGAATATCAACTTCCACTGAGACCTCCTATCTGGTCCCTCGTCGGGCAATGGCTCATCGCAGTCCTTTGCTTTGAGAAACATAATGTCCTCGTCAGGGAATTCGAACTTCATCGGCTGGTAGTCTTCGATTGGCTATTCGGCAAGGTAATCAGACAATACGCTTCCCTTAATGGCTTTCTGAGAGACGTACTGAATATCATATTCTGTTAACACCATTTGCCATCTGGCAATCCTGCCCGAAAGAGCCTGCTTCTCGAAGACGTACTTGATCGGATCCATCTTCGAAATGAGCATAGTGGTGTGGTTGAGCATATACTGTCGTAGACGTTTGGCGGCCCAAGCTAATGCACAACACGTCTTCTCCAGCATCGAGTATCGAGACTCACACTCAGTGAACCTTTTACTCAAATAATAAATGGCATGCTCTTTTCTGCCCTTCTCGTCGTGATGACCGAGAACACACCCCATACTATTCTCCAGAACCGTCAGGTACATGATTAGTGGCCGTCCAGCCACTGGGGGTATCAAGATTGGAGGTTCTTGAAGATACTGCTTTATTTTGTCGAATGCCCTCTGGCAATCCTCATTCCAAGTAATCGCCTGATTTTTCTTTAAAAGCTTGAACATCGGTTCACAAGTGGCCGTGAGCTGAGAGATAAACCTTGCAATGTAGTTTATTCGGCCCAGGAAACCACGAACTTCTTTCTCTGTTTTCGGCGCTGGCATTTCTTGAATAGCTTTTATTTTCGCAGGATCAACTTCAATACCTCGTTCACTAACGATAAACCCCAATAACTTTCCGGACCGCACTCCAAAAGTGCATTTGTTAGGATTCAGCCTCAGCCTGAACTTCCTAAGCCTTTCAAACAGCTTCAACAAATTGACCAGATGCTCTTCCTCCGTTTGGGACTTTGCAATCATGTCATCAACATAGACCTCGATCTCATGATGAATCATATCATGAAACAAAGTAACCATTGCTCGTTGGTAAGTGGCCCCTGCGTTCTTCAGACCGAAGGGCATTACCTTATAGCAGAATGTTCCCCAGGGGGTAATAAACGTCGTTTTCTCCATGTCCTCCGGTGCCATCTTGATCTGATTGTAACCGGAGAAGCCATCCATGAATGAAAACACGGAAAACTGGGCTGTATTGTCGACCAATACATCGATATGAGGCAACGGGAAATCATCCTTAGGGTTCGCCCTATTCAAATCCCGATAATCGACGCACATGCGTACCTTACCGTCCTTCTTCGGTACAGGCACTATGTTGGCGACCCACGGAGGGTAAGTGGTAACGGCTAGAAATCCTGCGTCCAACTGCTTCTGGACCTCTTCCTTGATTTTTACAGCCATGTCTGGTCTCGTCCTCCTGAGCTTCTGCTTGACTGGAGGGCAATCTTCCCGCAACGGCAAGCGATGAACCACGATATCAGTGTCAAGTCCGGGCATATCCTCATATGACCAAGCAAAGACGTCACTATACTCTCGAAGCATCTCGACCAGCCTATGCTTGACATCATTTTGCAGCGCAGCCCCAACTCTGACATTTCTGACGAGCTCCTCAGAACCCAGATTTACGATCTCAATATCCTCCTCGTGAGGCAGAATAACCTTCTCCTCTTGTCTCAACAAGCGAGCCAACTCTTCCGGAAGGTCTTCGTCTTCATCAATCTCATCCTCGGCTTGATAGATCGGGCAATCAAAGTCGTAGTGAGCCGTAGAGGGTCCAGAGTCGATGTCATCTGTTACGTGGATCCTGCAATAACAAGGGTTAAGTTTAAAGCAGGAATATGCAGGTTAGCACGAACCTCGTTGCCATTTTGCTGTTTTTTCGAAATAAACATAAAATAGGAATAACAGGGAACACAATATTTGATTACGAAGAAAACGCCTTTTATTTATTAACAAAATGCATACACATAATCCAACAAGGCCCTGACAATAAAACCACTATGCCCCGGGCAGGACATAGGGTTGTACAAAGATTGTAAAAAGCAAATCATTACTCTTCACTTGTCAGCTTGATAATCTCCTTGATGGTCCAATTGTGGAGGCGCTCGCCTGGCTTGCTCGGTTGAATCCAGGCGTCAAGATCGCAATCACTGTCTCCGCTGTCCTCGGACGCAGCGTTGATACTCTCGAAAATTACTCCCCCCTTGGTGAATAAGATCGGCCCTTTCCCACGAGACGAGCTGCCAGAAGAAGATGAAGCTTCAGCTCCAGGGGAATACCCCAATCCAAACCTATCCTGTTTGATTGGTATATCCAAGACATGCCCCCAGCCTGGGGTGGAACCGGCTTCGACAACAGCCCGAGCTTCCTTAAACGAGGAGAGGTTCAATTCTTGCTTTTCTGCGACGACGGGAGCCACCTCCTTCACCCTGACGGTTTCAAATGCCTGGCAAAGAGTCTCATGGATCTCACCATCCATTTCAACATATTTAAAGGACGACAGGTGGCTTACCATGATGTCCTCCTCTCCACAGACGGTCACTATGCTGCCCCCAACAGCATATTTAAGCTTCTGATGCAGCGTGGACGTCACGGCACCGGCAGAATGGATCCATGGCCGACCTAAGAGGCAACTATAGGCGGGCATGATATCCATGATATAGAAAACCGCATTGAACGTCTCCGGACCAACTTGAATTGGCAGGGTCAACTCTCCGAAGACGTGGCGCTTGGTTCCGTCAAAGGCTTTCACGACCAGATCACTGGGCGTGCACAGCAGTCCACGGGTATCCAACTTCATCAGTGCCTTCTTCGGGAGCACGTTAAGCGAGGAACCCGTATCCACCAGGACATGTGACATAATCGTGCCTCTGCACTCTATTGAGACGTGCAAGGCGCTATTGTGATCTCTTCCCTTAGGAGTCAGCTCCAGATCTGTAAATCCCAGCCCATTACCAGCATTAACATGGGCTACTACTTCCTCGAGTTGATTTACTGATATCTCCTGCGGCACGTATGCAACATTCAATACCTTCAGCAATGCATTGCGGTGCGCCTCAGAGCATAGCAACAAGTTAAGAATCGAGATCTTTGACGGAGTCTGATGAAGATGATCTACAATTTTGTAGTCACTCTTCTTGATTAGTCGCATGAACTCTTCAGCATCTTTAACCAGCAAGTCCTTCTCTGCCCCTGCAGGGACCTCTTCAACAGCTTTACCTTTACCCTTATCCACAGCGTCAGCCCGGACCACTTTCTCTGCTGCAACCTCTGCTGGTGCGAACACTCTTCCGCTTCTAGTGATACCACTGACCTCGGTAAGATTCTGCATAGTTGATCCGAATGGCTCAAGCTCTATCTTTTGACCATTACAATAAACTTTGGCGCCATAATGCCATGGAACGGCATTGGTACTCTCGAACGGGATTGGTCCGGCCCTGGTGATAGTAATAGTAGGCGGACGAGGCGCAGAAATAGTAATAGGGTGGCGAGGAATGGTAATGGTAGCAACTTCATCTGCCTGCTTCAGCACGACTTCCCCTGATGCACGCTCGACGCTCCGGCTGAACTGTAAAATACCCTCGGACATCAGACTCTGGATACCTTCGATCAGCTGCTCACATCCGTCAGGAAGTGTAGCACAAGCCATACATAATTCTCCGCACCCAGGGAAGAAGCCCTTCTTCAGCAACTTAGCCTTGACAAAACTCAACGGCGTCTTCAAATCTTTGACATCAGTCAGCAAGTCCGCACTCTCCTCGGTGATAACAGCATTTACTCCGCCTCCCTTATGATGAGGCATTGGATTTTTGGTGACGTTAGGCACGTTGTCAGAAAAGTTAATAACCTTGGCGTCCACCAAGTCCTGTACTTTGTGCTTAAAAGCTTTACAATTCTCAATCGTATGGCCAGGTGCCCCAGTATGGAATTCACAAGTAGCACTGGCATCATACCCCGGTGGTGGTGCCCCTGTTAGGGGAGCCAACGTCCTCTTTTGTACCAATTGGAGGTGAAGCAACGTTTGCAGAAGCTGTGCATATGACATGGGTGGAGTATCAAAATGACGGCTTGCCAGGGGAGCCCGATTCTGATATCTTTTATACCCCTGATTATTCTGCTGCTGAGGCTGCTGCTGCTGCGGCTGCGGAGCAGCTGGGATATTTATGCTAGCGATCTGAGACTGAGGACCCTTGCCCTTTCTCCTTGCATTAGTGACAGCACTGGCATCTCCCTCTCGACGCTTGCCAGCGTAAGGTTTCTTGCTACCTCCTCCGGCTGAGGATGATTCGCCCTGAATTTTTCCAATCTTTATACCGTTCTCAACATGCTCGCCCAAAGTGATAAGAGCCGAGAATGTTCCAGACATGCCACTGACCAGCTTTTCATAATAGATTCCGGGAAGGGTAGCCACGAACATTTGTACCAACTCACGCTCAACCATCGACGGTTGAACCCGAGCAGCCAATTCACGCCACCGCTGGGCGTACTCTTTGAAGCTTTCATTGTTCCGTTGTGAAAGATTCTGAAGCTGAACTCGGTTGGGAGCCAAGTCGCTATTATATTGATAGTGGAGAACAAACGCTTCTGCAAGATCTTTCCAGGTGCGCACAGTAGCGGGCTCCAAACCCATATACCATTCGAGTGATGGACCAGAAAGACTATCCTGAAAGAAGTGCATCAGCAACTTCTCATCGTCAGAATAGGCGGACATCTTTCTATAATAAGATCGGAGGTGGACCCGGGGGCAAGTAGTACCCTTATACTTCTCGAAGGTAGGCACCTTGAACTTGTGAGGTACTTTAAAGTCAGCAATCAACCCTAGGTTGGACATGTCAACGCCCAATGTGTTCTGATTTTCTATGCTTCTCATCTTGTCTTCCAGCGCCTTGAACCTGAGTCGAGCTTCAGCATTCAACTCTGTCTCTACACCTCTCTGAGAGAATATATCATCCTGATGGTCCTCCAGCCACGGTTGAGGCACCACCAGATTTCCTGCACCAGCATTGCCGTTGACCGGCCCTATGTTAACATTGGCTCCCAAACTACCATTTACGGCGCCAGCCGCGTTGAGTCCGAGATTGGTCATCAGATTGCCGTTAGCACTGCCGTTGCCCCCGGCAGCAGGAACAACGTTCTGTGGAGTATCCCCTGGAGGAGGGGTAGGCACGGCCCCTCCATGAAGTATGCCATTACTGTCAACCCTAGAGATCAGAGGTTGAACCAGAGTACGAAGCTGGTCTTGACCATTCGCGACCACCTGCATCAGCTCCATAAAACGATCCATCCGCTCACGGAGTTCTTGAACATCTAACTGTACCTGGTCCATGATTCTCGTCTGATTAGCGCGAGTTGAGTAGCGGTGGATGAGTCTTTGATCAATCCTGGAGATCGAAAGCAGCTCGGAACCTGAAAAACCTGTTAACAATAAAGGTTAGGAAAAGCAATAAGATATACACCATGCAAATATGCTTCATGCAGATGCATGCGTGTGTCTGTGTGTGTGGGAGATTTTCCCCCGATCCTAGTGCCTTAGTGACGGTGCTGATAATAACAAGAGGAAGAAGAAATCCGAGCCCAATCATGGAAACATCAATCTCATATATATATGGAAAGGCCTGTCGAGGCAGTACACAGTATCAGCGAGTACAAATCAACAGCATGACCTCAGCCAACAAGTCTGGTGATGGTCAGCATACATCAAAGATCAAAAACAACAGGGATATAACTAGTCAAGTACGGCCACGGGCGCGATACTCTGCTAATAACTCCTTTGTCTCCGAATGATCTGGCGAAGTGAGCAACCCCTCGACGAGTAGTTCCCTCTGCCTGATAGTATGCTGAAGCCCCTGAACTGAACTCTCCCAAGCGCCTTCGCCGAAGCAATCCTCCAGCTTCCGCTTTTTAGACTCAAACATCAGCTTATGCTCCTTCAGGTTAGCAATGGCTTTGTTGAGACGGGCTTCAGCGGAGTACCTGCGGGCGGTCTCTTCATCAAACCTCCGCTCACTGTCTTTTACCTCGGCTTCTAGCTTAGAAATCTGCAGCATCAGCTTGTCTTCTCGCTCCTTCCTGGTGGCCATGGAAGTCTTCCAATGCTGGTCGAACTTAGATATTCTCCGGTATGCTTCCTCCAAATGCTGCTTCTTCGTAGCTAGCACATCATTAGCAGCTCTGAAGTCTTGACCTAAGCGTTCCCGATCGGCAATCTGCTTTGCCAAGTCTGCACTCAGCTGGCTCACCGACTCTGTTTGCTCTTTGAGAGCATGCACGACTTCGTTCCTCTCACTTCGAAGCTGAGCTAACTCCTTCTCTAATTCTGCATTTGCCCTCTTCAGTTCATCACGCTCAGCTAATACCTGGTTGTGCTGATGAATGGGCACAGCGGTAGGCTCTTCGACTGGTGGAGGACTCTCCGGTCTGACATGAGGGAATGGCATCCCTATAGTGCTGGCTCTGGCTTTGATCCAATCTGAATAAGGAGGGTAAGCTTGGTTGTTGCTCTTCCCCAACAAAGGCTTTCCTCTCGTGCTGATATTGTTCCACGCATACTGAAGCTTGGACAACAAATCCCCCTCTAGAATACCCGTGAGGTACAGAGATTCCCGTACCTCTTCTTCCTTCGGTGGAGTCCTCAAAGCATATGCAAACTGACGAACTAGCAATGATGGGTTGTAGTTGATGCAACCCTTCCTACCTATCAGAGGTACGTTAGGAAACCCATTACAACTGAAGATCATCTCGGTGCCTAACCTGCCTCTGTCAACGAACCAAACAATGTCTTCTGCCGACAAGCTCATCAGACGCTCAGGCCACTCAGTTGTGGCTGCAGACCAGACAGAAGAACCCTTCTTAGGCAAATGACTGTCAAACCACTTGTACAACAACGGTACGCAGCATGAAACATTCTTCCCTCTCCGGTTCTCATTCTTGTAATGCACTGAGTGGTAAACGTCTCCGATCAGAGTAGGGACTGGATTCCCTGAGGCAAAGATATGGAATGCATCAAAGTCTACGAAGTCAGGCATGCTGGGAAATAGGATAATGCCATATATGCATAGAGCGAGGATGGCGTTGAACGCGTCCCAACACTTGTCCTTAGCACACTGTTGAGCCTTAGCTATCAGAAACTGCAGAGAGAACCCTGGTACCTTGTTCCAGCTCGTCACTACTAACTCAGAAGCGCTCAAATGGAGTGAGGAAGCCAAGCTAACCAGATCAGGTTCAGCATCCATGTGGACAAAAGGCATCTGCCTTTTGATAGGCACACCCAGCATATCAGCATACTCTTCCAATGTCGGCGCGAGAATAAAGTCATGAAAAGTGAAACACCTCAAGGGAGGGTCATAAAACTGCAGAAGAGCATGTAACCCATTCAACTCGGACGTAGAAGGTTTGCAAACCAGACTAAGCAACCTGCCATAAGACTTCCTGAACCTATCCTTCACAGAATCCCCTGCCAAGGCTATCAAACCAGTCAGCTTCGACACGTCGGGGGTCGGGAACTTATACGCAACAGTCTTCCTGAGAGAGGCCATAATAACAGTAGGAGGCGGGAAATCCTGGATCGGGGAAACGGTACCTGCAACACAGACACACGTTAATGGGATGCAGATGAATGCGTAAACTAATGCAAAATGCAGGTATGCAATAATATATCCAGGTGGCTGCTGTGGAGATTCGGTATCAACAGTCGCTGATGAGAAGGAAACCCCGGTGTAGGACCACTAATCTGATCTGCTGAGAATAACCATTTGATAGGACCGAGATCAAAATTCTGTTCTGACAAGAGTAAGTGACTGATAATAAGGACCCCGGGTGCAAGATCAAGGAACATCTGTTGAAGTCTTCAGACCCCAAATCAAAATCTGCCCTATCAAGAACAAACACACAGTTGCTGATGAGATCTTCAGACCTCGCTCAAAATCTGCCCTATCAAGAACAAATAACATCTGCCGATGAGGTCTTCAGACCTCACTCAAAATCTTCTCCGTCCAGAACAAACCACTGACGATAATACACTGATCAAAGCCTGCTCTATCAAGAACAGACGAACACCCGATGATAAGATCCTCTGACCAAACTCTTGCTCTATCAAGAACACATCTGTAACTGAGAACCCAACATAACTGACTTGCTGTCAAGAAAACCAGGTAGTCTGAAGGTCTAAGTTTCCTGCAATAAACCCAGTCCCACTCACAGGTATGAACCTAGACTGACTCAAGGTACGGCATCCTATGCGTTCATCAGCGTCACAGACTTTCAAAACTGATGATACGATTCCCAGAAGGAGTGGCATCATCAAGTCCTGAAGAGGCCTCACTTAGCTGAATCACAAATGATCGGTCCTGTAGCGGTAAAAATCGTGAGTGTAAGTTATTGACTAACTTAACTCAAAGAAAACAAGAGTCGCCACCGCACTTTTATTTTATCCAAATAAAGGAAAGGAAAAAGAGCGAACAAAACCAAAGAGTTCTAAAATAAGAACACGAGACAGAGATCGGGGTAAGGGGGTTGGTTACGCAATGGGAAGGTGTTAGCACCCAAAACGTCTATAGTACTCTATAGGAGCCCTTTGAAATATTTACGCTTTTTGGTTTGAAAATGGTTTGTTTGAAAAGAGATTGGGGAGATGAGAAGAGAATATTTTTTAGATTTTTGTGTTTGGAGAGACTTATCGTCTCATGCCTACGTACCCATAAAGTGCAATATGGAATCAAAACCCCGTAGTTCGTGGTACAAATGACAAAATTTTGTTGGTTTTGATTGATTTTAGATGTTCAAACAAGTCGTCATTTCAAGGAGAAAACTGCGACTATCCACCCACGAGTATTAAGACAACATCTGCGTCACATAAAGATGGAGGATTTGCTTGGATTATCAACAAGACTATCACTCAACATCAACGTGGAAAATGTCAAAGTCTTAATAATATGGGGAATAGGAGATTTACATCTCAACTATAGAAATGAATCATGTCTAAACTTTATGAAAAGTTTTAAAGTGAAAAGTGCATAAAGGCACAAAAAGAGTTGATGAGTTTTTGTATTTTTTATGTCTTTTGAAATTGGTCAAAGCATGATTAACATTGATTGACTTTTATTAAGAAAAACAAAGTTTAAAAATCACTTGACAAAAGTCAAGGTTTTATTGCGAAAGCGGTTTGGAAGTTTGAAACCAAGAAGGTTTTGAAAAAGGGAGAAAGTTTTGAAAATTTAAGAAGGGGAGGAGATGAAGTGACTATCCTAAAAAACAAAATAAGAGCTAGAGGTAAGAAAGATCTAACCGACTTGTAGCACACTCCAAAGCAAGCAAAAAGAATTCCATCCGATTTAAAGTATAAGCCAGTGATCTAGCCAAATAAAGGCTAAGATTCAAAATTCTCCAAGCATAGGGAAGAAAGTCCTAATCCTAAGTCCAAAATGTCCATGAAGTCCAAGGTCTAAGAATGGTCCAAGAGTATAACCACAAAATTAATAGCACCAAAATTTTTAGATGTTTTATCCTTTATTAGTGTTTTGAACAAAGTATGGTCCAAGTGGACAAAAGAAAAATGACATAAACATAAACAAAGATATGGTATGTAATGATAAAATGGAAGCATAAAAGTAAAAAAATAAGGAGTAAGAAGAGAATATAAACAAAATTAAACAAGGATATTGTTAGTGAATTAGTAGTTAATGGTTAGAACATATGATCAATGATGATTAATTCTTGCACTTAGACCAAGATTAATGAAAATTCATTAGAGGATTGATAGAATCAAAGCCTCCTAACAATGATTTTCATAGGTATTGGAGTTAAGACAAGCAACTAATCATACTTGGACTTTTAAACGTAAGTTTGAGCCACGAATGATCATTTTCCGATTAAGGGACACTTTAGCGCTATGTTAAGCAATCGTAATCGGGTTTATGTAGAAACCACGACTATCTGAGGCCGGTCAATAAAATGTTAGTGTTAATACATGTTAGAGAAATGATATATAAATCACTCTCCTAAAACATGCCACACAAAAAGAAAAGAGGTGGTGATCTCATCATAATCAAGATTTTTAATTAATTAATCAAAGGTAATCTATCACTATTCCAAAGTAAGGAGAATTATCTCAATGATTATTCGTCCATAGATTTGAAATAATGAAGATTAAACAACCTTGATAATCAATTATCTATGATCCATAGATTTCATCGATCAAAAATAAAAATAAAAAAAAGAAGAAAGAAAATAAGAATGAAAAGAAATCACAATTTGAATCTTAAATCGATTAAATTATCATCAATATCAATCACCTCTCTTGGTGGATAAAAATCAACACCCAAAGTCCATTGATATTGATGAAATCTTATCAAAATTCAAGATCCAAAACCACCAACAATTAATCAAAATATTTTCAAATAATTTTTTAATGCTTTCTTTTTTTCAAGAATATTATTATTAGTTTATAAAAAATAAACTAATAACAATATAAAAAAAAAAAAAAAAAAAAAAGAATAAATAAATGAAAAAACAAATTAAAAGGAGAAAGAGAAACAGAAACTTCATCTTCTCCTTTCTTCTTCACGGTAACTTCTTCGCACCATTTTTTCTCGAGCTCAAAGCTTGCTTAGATCAAAGCGACGGGATGCGAAAATTACACCGAACAGATCGAAATCAAAAGTTCTTCACAACAGTACCAACAGTTTAAAGAATCACGACAAAAGATAACGGATCGAAAATGACGGTGAAGCTCAATCTACCTTCAAACTCAGGTAAGAAATCAATCCAAACTTCTTCTTGCTTCTCTTCTTCTTCTGAACGAATTCTGGTTCGAAATTGATCTGTGTTTGAGGTTGATTTGAAGTTAATTTGGTGGAATGAAGTATGAGAAGAGAATGAACGAAGGTTTTTCTGGTAGTGAGGAATTGAGGAAGAAAATCAGCAGAGATTTTTTGGCTTGAAAAGCTTGAAGAATAGAGTGAGGGATGAATTCTATTTATAGATGAGAATGAGTGAAAAATGATTTGCAGTTTGTGAGAATTTTCTGCCGTTTTGAAGTAGGTGTGTTGTGCGTGATATTTTTTGCTGGTATTTGACATGTCGTTTTGCAATTTTTCTCTTTGTAGCTCATTTAAGTGACATGGAAAGCTTGTGGGGTCAGCTTGGAGTGCAACATGGCTGAGATTATATTCACATGGCTTGCAATATGGCTTGGATAAGTGATGAATTGTTTCCTCAGCTCAACCTCAATTTCGAGCCGTTTTCGCTCTGTTTCATCTACCTCCTTCACAATAGCTGAGGATAATACATACAAAACAACCCTTTTCCACCCAAGAATCTTTATACTCCACAATAAACGGATTGCGAACTTTAGATATAAGCTCCATCTCCTGGTGAGCCAATCTGCGGGTTCTGTCAGTTTGGCGAGCAAGACAGATCTTCTTGAGAACATACTTTTTCTTTTCATGTTTGTGCCGCACAAGCAGCGCAGAACCAAATGCACCTTTGCTGATCTGTTCTAGAACTTCATGTTGCTCCATTTGAATTTAAACCACTTCACCTCCTACTGAAAACTATCACAGAGAAAATGAAAAATCAATTCTCAGCCTCAGAAAGAACACAATTCAGTTGCAGATGCAGATGTCTTCCATGACCATTGGTAGTGTGATCTGTTATACAGTTGAAGCCACAGAAAAATATGCAAAGACTTTTTGTCCGTTGTTAGGTCCATATCAAGCATTATATCATCAGGCAGACCTAACAACTGTAACCATTAAATTAGTTTTCTACAAATTCTCATCTTGTGCTCAATTCATTTGTGCAAATATTCTTTCCGTAGTATTTGCGAATGATGAGATCGTCATACCCCCAAGCAAGAAGCAGCATTTTCTCATAGAAAACGGTAGAAAGTTCGGAGTGAGCCAAACTTAATGCCCACAGTCGAAGATATGATGCCGTATTAGAAACTGAACCTAAAACAAACTCGATGGAATGAATCATTTGGTGAACAAAAACCTCACTGAAATTGAACTCTTCATGATGATGTTCCCTGGCAGAATCTGGCTCTACCTCAAGATCCATTTCAGAAGTATTCAAAATACCATAACTACGGCCTTGAAATCGCTCAGTATGAAGCTTCTTTAGTATAAAAGGTTTTGGAAAGAGCATCCATGGAACTGCAATTATAGCCAAAAGCAATAACACAATTTGAAGTGGTCTGTGGTCCCAAAACAACTGATTTTCACCAAGTTCATCCGTGGGGCTTAAAAACATATATATCATCACATGATAAAGGTCTGCTTGAGGGCCAGTACACCACTTAACAATAATGAGAAGGGAAAGATATCCAAAGAGACTGTCGTTGTATAGATAGCAACAGCTTCTTCAAGAGTAACATATGGGCCATCTTTCAAATAATTGTGTTGGCGCTCCTGCTCTGCCTTCAAAAAAAAAAATTGAAACTTGGATTTAACAATGATTAAAAACAGCATATCAAGCTTCAGATCTGGGATCAGAAGAGTTCAATTTAGAAGATGCTCCTCGCAAGTCAGATGCATAAGAATCAAACAACTTGGACAGCTGTGGCTGCATACCCTCAATGCATAGCTTGAGTGTCGAGGGATCCAATTTCTTGCACTCTTGATAAAATGCATTGATCTCCTCTTCAGTAAGGCCTTCATCCTCATCTGAATTATCCTCCCAGCCAAGAGAGCGACGAAATGCAACTTCTTCCTCATATGGGTAGATCGTAGCTCTAGAAATAGAATCTTTCTCTTCATCATCAGAAATTTTGCAGGGCTTTTCATGTGCATGAGCATTGCCGTTGCTAGTCAGTTCAGCACCAGTTCCAACAGATTGGGGATTTGCAGAAGGCATAGCTGATTCCCTGTCCACTTCAGCAGAGTTTTCCAACGTGGGAGATGAAACCATCTGGCCAGAATCTGGAAGAACAGGCATCTTATCGATAAAATCCAATGCCTCTTGGAGGTTGCCAGCACGTGCCAACAGATCAACCGTACATGCATAGTGATTCATGGAAGGAACAAAGTTTAACTCCCTGCACATAAAATCAAATAATGTCAATCCTTCTCCAACCATCCCTGAATGGCATTTAAGAGCTTCCTTCAAGAGATCAATCACACTCTTTGAAGACTTGGAATCAAGACATGAGTCAGCTAATGCATAAGCTTTGAGAAAGAAAGCTTCAAATGACCTTTGAACAGAAATTGATTCCTCGGCCTTTGCTATAGCTTCTTCACGGTGACCAGTGTCATACAATATCCATCCTTCATAGACAAGTCTTTCATGTGCTGAAGAAGAATGATTTCTAGCCAGACGCAAACTACGTATTGCTGCCTTTTGAGAAATTAACCGTAACAGAAGTAGAGATTGCCGAAAGCGTAAAACACTTTTCCCTGGATTGTTTTCTAACATCTGGTGTACAACAGCCAAAGAACCAATATCATCAACGGAAGACCATCTGTCATTGAAATATTGATTTGGATGGTTAATCCCAGCATCACATGGCACGCCGTGAAGAGCTTCAAAGGTTAAGGTGCATGCTAACTGATAATGTCTATTTCGCACTTTGTTCATGACATCTTCCATTGCTCGACTGTTCACCCCCATTCGGCTGAGAGCAGCTCTTAGATTCCCTTCACTGAAGTGTCGATAGGGGCAACCATGATGATCTCCAGCACCGGGCGTTGATGAAATAATTTTATAACAAGAATAGGGAGTATAATCAGTTCTCTTCCCTTCCTTTCCATAATTATGGCGAATCGTATATGCATATTCTTTCTCAAACTTTTCCAAACCAACCTTCTTAGAGAACTCGGCTCTCCAAAATGCAAGTGCATCATCCAGGTTCAAACCAACACCCTTGAGAAAGAGGCCTAGTTGCATCCTCCCACCGTGCTTTAAATGATGGTCCTCTTTCAGCTTGTCAAACTGGTGACGCATGCACAAAGGAAATGAGGTCTTGGCAAGTTGATCAATGTCCTTTAAAGATATCTCAGCATTTTCCCTAGGCTGAGAAAAATCAGGACCTAAATAACTTGAGCACAAGGCTTCCACAATCGGAGTCAACCTATGTTTCTCCTGTTCTCTGATAGAAGATGTCCATTTTCTGCTTGTAAGGATGAGTGTCTTTGACAACTGACTACGGAATAGAGTGGCTACAAGTGAAACAACCTGATTCATTGCAACATAAGCATATCCTTGACTTAACAACACTCTACGCCCAGCAACAAGTTCTGGAACATCTTCAAATGGTACCTTGTAAAAGATTGCATCGCCTGTAGGTAAAGGCTGAGCCATGGAACGTACAACTTGTCCCAATTTCTCTTTAATGCTCTCAAATTCTGTAATGTTAACAGCCTTGCAAGTTATGTCAAATTCATCCATGATTGCCCTCTGAGCTTCAGTAGTTAGAAAACGAAAACGGTAGCGAAAAAGTGCACATTCCATGGAGAGAAACCATTTCCTCAAGTCCTCCGTTCTGCAATACACTAAACGCAAAACAAAATGAGATATAATATCCTTGTTCAAAACCTCAGAAGCATGTTGATGTCTCATGTTCACTTTCCACAGTTCGTTCACCAATTTTTCCATTTCATCTGGTTTCTTTCCTCGTGACAAACCATCAGATATTCCTTTCAGAACTCGGAGGCGATCGATGGCGAAAGACTCGAAATCTTCGAGTCTGACTTCGAGTGGCGGAGCAGAGCGATATAGGGGAATAGTTGGAGCCGATGCGGCGGCGTCGTTACTGGAAAACAAGTTCCTATGACTATGAGGTCGGACAATTTCCATCGCTTTCTCTCTTCTCTTCTTGTATCCAACATTCTATGGTCTTTAATCATAGCATCTTCCTCATTTGAACATCTATCTCCAGAAAAATATTCCTTTGATGAATATCCCATAACAGGTCTTAATTTATCATTTCCTTCTGAATAAGCCCATTTTGAACTATTACTACCAGCAACATCTGCAGAGAACTGCCCAGACCGTATTCGCTTGCTACCAGATGAGAGTTTGGGTTCATCACTCAAATCCCACTTTGAAGAGCGCTTTCTATCACTTCCACTCATGTCAATAAAAGAACTTGTCTTTGAATAATGCAGTGTGCTAAGTGAGTGATGAACAGTGGGTGGCGAGTGGAGACAGAAACCCTAGAGGTGGGCGCGGAAATTTGTCAGGTCGAAGTTATGAGCAGAGAGAGAGCAACGAAGATTCGTTTTTGTTTCGTCAACTTTTGCGTTTTTGTTGTCAGCAGTACAATGAAACCCCACAACAATAGGACAAGTATTTTCCTCAGGGATACGCTGATGCAGAACTTGGCATATGTTGTCCAAGTTAGTATGTGGCGTACAAGATTCACTACTATCCACCAAAACACCATCTTTGGTCTTAACATTCAGTGCTTTTGCAGTGCCAAATTCGGTAGTCTTTAACCATTGGGGTAAGCTAGAAAGGTATGAATCAGGAGCCGAAACAGAAAATCTTTCCTTCGAAGCAGCAAGGATTTCATGTTCATAGTTTTCACCATATTGATGAGAGTGAGGACCACAACCAAATGAACCATTTAGTGATCTTTTCAAATCAGATTGTGATGAAAAAAAAGCCACCAAGTGGTACAAATGAATCCATTAAGCTTGGTCTGGGGCTATGATATGATTCAGAAGGCTTAACAGAAGTGATGGGAAGAATCTGAAAATCCCAATCTTTCTCCACAGAAGGAAACCTACCCAGAAATTTCAAGTATCTTTCATAACTAGTAGCAGAACCCACCAACCAAAACTTATCATAATGAATCTTCAACAGTTTCGCCAATTCCTCAACAACACTCTCTTTTATATTCATTAAAACAACTTATATTACTACTTTTACTATCACAGCTTTCAACTTCAATCTGATTTCCAACAAAACTCGAAGCCGGAATCACACATCCACCAAGCGGAGCAGAACACCCTTGAACAAACACATTTCTTGAGAAAATAGTCCACTATCACTGGTAACTCATAATTGAAGCAGACTCTTGATGGTTTGACCAAGATGAGGTCAAACGTCCATCTGATTTAAACTTGAATGAATTTCTTTGCCATTAATCTCCTTTCAAAACCCTAAACACACAGAGAAAAAAAAGAAACAAACAAATTGAAAAAATATTTTTGATATTTTGGTTAGATGTTAGTAAACAGAAACAAACATAAAAAAAGTAAAAAAAAACAACAAGGGACCTGAGAGAAATCAAAAAGTATGGTCTTGTTTGTGGAATGATATGCAAATGAAATGTGGGATCTTAGGGGTAAAAATTAGGGTATTACAGCTGCCCCTATTTAAGATTCTTCTATCCGGAGATATGAAGATTGACATCTTTGTCTCGACTAGATAGAAGAGACTTAAATATAACAATTAACCCAATTTTTAACCCTAAGAGACCACAAAATGATATGATTATGCTAATGATATGCGAACATAAGACTTCTGTGGGAAAATAATGCCACAGGAGACAAACAAAAGCTCGGGAGAAAAAAAAGAGACTCCACATGAGAAAACAAAAGAGCAAGATCCTATTCCGATAAGGGAAAGGAAACGACTCAATGGGGAAAGAGATACCAACTGCCAGTTACTGGGCGAAGATATTCGAACCGAAGAGAATAGGTAAAATACTTTCTACCGGTTACTGAGTAGAAAATAAGTGCAAAAACATAAGAGAATTGTTATCTACCAGTTACTGGGTAGAAAACAAAGAAATGTATTACTTATTACCAGTTACTGGATAAAAAGTAATCCACTCGTTGAAATATAATCAACTACCTGTTACTGGGTAGGAAAAGAAGCAACGCCAACTACTGGTTACTGAGTAGTTTAGCGAGATCAATAAACTTGAATAAAAGGGGTTACCATCTATCAGTTACTGGATAGGGTAAACAACATGTCAACTGCCTGTTACTGGGTAGGACGGACTCGACTACCTGTTACTGGGTAGGAGAAAAAGATAAAAGGTCAACTACCTGACACTGGGTAGGAGAAAGAGATATATCATCAGCTACTTGTTACTGAGCAGCTCCAAACACACAACAAACTTCTCAAATAAAGAGACAACCATTTGTTGGAAAAAGATATTAACAACTCTGTCGGGGATCTTTAGAAGAGATACGAGCAGGTTGAACCATGCAATAGAATTCTCATCGGGAGTTATTCCACAAAAATTCCAATTGACAGAAAAGCTGGTCGGATAAAGATCCATCATTTCACAATAAACTTCTCTGTTGAGGATGAACTAGAGAAATGTTATTTATTGCGAAGGTAAATTTCTGGAGATTACACAAGCTGCTCAAATAAAGAGGCTTCCACATGAAGTTGCATAAGTAATTACCAAGAGAGTGTTATCAAAACACTACTGGGAGAATCAAATCTTCATCTTCTATTGGGGATCAGTAACAGATTCCTGCTGAGGAAAATAAATCCTCAAAAATACCTTCTTGTCATCCCGGTTCCACAGCCCAGGGAAAACTAAAGTAACTGCTGCAAGAGACCAAAGTTCAATCCAGGAACAAACTGGAAAGAAACAGTCAAACAAGACTCGACCCAATGAGGAAATAACTCAACTGGGGAACAATTCCATCCAGATAAAAACTGGGGAGGAAAGCTAAACAAAACATCTTCCACGAGGCATAAACTCAGTGGGGAATTAAAAATGATAGGTATTTTCTGCTTAGGGGTCGACACTCTAATGAAGAGAGGACACACGCATTCTGCGAGATAACAACATCGGGAAAAGGGAAATACCAACAAAAAATGCAGGATGCACAATGCAACAAAGTCATGCTATGCTCAACCAAAATGAATGCGCATTCAATGAGTATGAATATGCTGATAAATCAGACAAAAAGGGCAAACAGAGGGTGAACAAAACACCACAACACCACTGAAATACTCGGCTAATCTCTGCGAGTTAGAGATATCATTGGAGATCGTGCTGGGGATCAGCAACAGAAAATCTGCAAGAGATACACAAGAGCCATCAAAGGAAAATAAATCCTACCACAAGGCTTAAATCTCGCTGAATAAATGGAGATATTGCTTGGGGAAAAGACCCCAAAGATCAATCTTCAATCATTAATGATTCAACAAGAGGAAACAACAATATGAACTCTGCTTTGAGAAAAAAAATTGTTGGAGAAAAACATAGCAACACAAATCTTCCAACCCTGCCAGGGGAAAAAGAAGTTAACATCATAGCAAAAAATCAAACTGTGGGGGATTTTAAATCAACACCCAATCACAAGGTGAGAGAAAACCCGACAGGTGACTGCGATGTCAACACTTCTCAACATTGTTCTCTACTTGGGGAATAATTCAAAGCAAATGCATAACCTCCGCTAGGAATCATCAAAGACAAATCTCCGTCTGGGCAAAAACATCAAGGAGAAGTGGTCTTCAAATTTCTCAACTGTCCGATCATTTGAATCAAGACTTTGCTGTGGAAAACCGTTCAACACTCGTCTGGTTTATCCAAAGAAACAAAACTCTGCTAAGGGAATATCAGCAAACTCTACTGAAGAGACCTCAATATAGCTCAAATGGGGAAACATCAACACAACTCTACTGGGGAGCTGCCAATAAATTCTACCAGAGAGGCAAGAAAGAACCCTGCTGAAGAGAATACTTACGCTTTTCGCTTCAAGATTCTACCATTCTTGGGATTACTGTTGATATTCTTTCTTTTATTTTCACAAATCAAAGAAAAATGTTTTTATAATTTTCAAAATTTAAATCAATTATTCATATTTGTTTCAAAAATCATCATCAAAAATAAAATGAAATTCTGTAAACAGAAACAAAATAAGAATTGCAAACAAAGGGACAAAGGCCCAAATTCTATTGATAGAATGGTAGTCCGCAAATGGCGTAACTCCATGGATCATTACAAAGTTTGAAAAATGGTAAGTACAATGGAAAGTTCTACATTGAAATACAATGACCATTATTCTCCCTAACAACTTTGAATTCCAACTGTGCTTGAGACTTCAGCGGAGAATATCTGAAGTAAAACCTTTGATAGGAAATGTTGCTTCAAACGATCAAGACTGGCCAGATGCAGTTACTTGCCATGATCCCTAACTTTTGCCTAGATTGCCCTTTCGGGTTTTCAATCTACCGGGATGATTATTTCTGTTTTGTCTCTAATTTTTGCCTGGACTGCCCTTTCGGGTTTTCAATCCACCGAGACGCTCATTTTTGCCTAAGCCGCCCTTTCAGGTTTTCAACTTAGCGAGCTGTTCTTTTATTTTTTAGGCGAAGTATTTCTTGACTGCATCGGCATTCACAGGACGAGTGAACTCTTCTCCATCCATAGTTGTAAGAATTAATGCACCGCCAGAGAAGGCTCTCTTAACAACATATGGGCCTTCATAATTAGGAGTCCACTTGCCCCTAGAATCAGTAGTAAAAGTCGAGATCTTTTTGAGCACGAGGTCACCTTCTCTGAACACACGGGGTCGAACCTTCTTATCAAATGCTTTCTTCATTCTTTGTTGATATAATTGGCCATGACACAAAGCCGTCATTCTTTTCTCTTCAATCAGATTCAACTAGTCGTATCTACTTTGACACCATTCAGCCTCAGCCAATTCAGTTTCCATCAAAACTCTCATAGAAGGGATTTCAACCTCTATCGGGAGCACTGCTTCCATGCCATAAACAAGAGAAAAAGGGGTTGCCCCTGTTGAAGTGCGAACGGATGTACGATACCCATGCAGAGCGAAAGGAAGCATATCATGCCAATCCTTGTATGTAACAACCATCTTTTGAATAATCTTCTTAATATTCTTATTAGCAGCTTCAACAGCCCCATTCATCTTGGGTCTATAAGGAGAAGAATTATGATGCTCAATCTTAAACTCATCGCATAATTCCTTCATCATCTTGTTATTTAAATTCGACCCATTATCAGTGATGATCTTGCTCGGAACACCATACCGACAGATGATTTGATTCTTGATAAACCTGACCACTACTTGCTTAGTCACATTTGCATATGATGCAGCTTCAACCCATTTGGTAAAATAGTCAATAGCCACCAATATGAAACGGTGTCCGTTCGACGCTTTAGGCTCAATCATTCCAATCATATCAATGCCCCACATTGAAAAAGGCCATGGAGAAGAGATAACATTGAGAGGAGTTGGAGGCACATGAATCTTGTCAGCATAAATCTGACATTTATGGCACTTTTTCACGTATTTACAACAGTCAGATTCCATTGTCAGCCAATAGTAACCTGCCCTTAACATCTTCTTAGCCATCGCATGTCCATTGGCATGGGTGCCAAAGGATCCTTCATGGATTTCTTTCATCAACATATCTGCTTCGTGTCTATCCACGCATCTGAGCAAGATCATGTCATAATTTCTCTTATACATCACATCATCATTCAAGAAGAAACTACCAGCCAATCTTCTCAAAGTTTTCCTATCCTTCTTGGATGCCCCAAGTGGGTACTCTTGATTCTGAAGAAAGCATTTAATATCATAATACCATGGTTTATCATCAACAACTTCTTCAACTACAAACACATGAGCTGGTCTATCAAGACGCATCACATCAATCTTTGGCACATCATTCCAATGATTTACCATAATCATGGAGGATAAAGTCGCTAAAGCATCTTCCATTTGATTCTCTGCTCTTGGTATATGGTGAAACTCAACTTTATTGAAGAAAGTTGACAACCTTCTTGCATAATCACGATAAGGAATCAAATCAGGTTGACGTGTCTCCCATTTCCCTTTAATCTGATTAATCACTAAAGCTGAATCTCCATACACATCAAGAATCTTGATTCTTAAATCGATAGCTTCTTCCAAGCCCATAATACACGCTTCATACTCAGCCGCATTATTTGTGCAATTGAAAACCAACCTTGCAGTGAAAGGAATATGAGAACCATGAGGAGTAACAATAATTGCACCAATACCTCTGCCATATTCATTAACCGCCCCATCAAAAATCAAACCCCAACGGGATCCAGGCTCAGGTCCTTCTTCATGTAATGGTTCCTCACAATCTTTGACCTTTAGATACATCTCATCCTCATCAGGAAAATCAAACTGAATAGGTTGATAATCATCAATTGGCTGGTGTGCCAAATGATCAGCCAAAACGCTGCCTTTTATCGCCTTTTGAGTTCGGTACTCGATATCATATTCTGATAACAACATTTGCCAACGAGCAATCCTCCCAGTTAAAGCAGGCTTTTCAAAGATATACTTGATTGGATCCATTTTAGATATCAACCAAGTTGTACAATTCAACATATACTGACGGAGGCGCTTGGCAACCCAAGCTAGAGCACAACATGTCTTTTCAAGCATCGTGTACCGAGACTCATAATCAGTGAATTTCTTGCTCAAATAATAAATGGCAAATTCTTTTCTCCCAGATTCATCTTGTTGACCCAGAACACAACCCATAGACTCTTCTAGCACAGTCAAATACATGATCAAAGGTCTTCCTTCTACGGGAGGAGACAAAATAGGAGGTTCAAGCAGATACTCTTTAATTCTTTCGAAAGCTTTCTGACAATCTTCTGTCCAGACACAACCCTGATCTTTGCGGAGAAGTTTGAAAATCGGCGCACATGTGGCAGTCATATTGGATATAAATCGAGAGATATAGTTCAAACGTCCCAAGAATCCTCTTACTTGTTTTTCTGTTCTGGGTGCAGGCATCTCCTGGATAGCTTTAACTTTACCAGGATCAACTTCAATGCCTTTCTGACTGACAATAAAGCCTAACAATTTTCCAGAACGAACACCAAAAGTGCATTTATTAGGATTCAGACGAAGCTTAAACTTTCTCAAACGTTGAAACAACTTCAATAAATTTTTAATATGATCTTCTTCAGTCTTCGACTTACAAATCATATCATCCACATAGACCTCAATTTCTTTATGCATCATATCATGGAACAGGGTGGTCATAGCTCTCTGGTATGTTGCACCAGCATTTTTTAAACCGAAGGGCATCACTCTGTAACAGAATGTTCCCCAGGGTGTAATGAATGTTGTTTTTTCCATATCCTCAGGTGCCATCTTTATTTGATTATAACCGGAAAATCCATCCATAAATGAAAAGATATTGAACTTAGCAGTATTATCTACCAACAAATCAATGTGTGGTAGTGGAAAATCATCTTTTGGACTTGCTTTATTCAAATCTCTATAGTCAACACACATTCGGACTTTTCTGTCTTTCTTTGGAA
Source organism: Lathyrus sativus (assembly GCA_963859935.3). Classification (NCBI taxonomy): domain Eukaryota; kingdom Viridiplantae; phylum Streptophyta; class Magnoliopsida; order Fabales; family Fabaceae; genus Lathyrus; species Lathyrus sativus. Next base: position 129,113,826 of record OZ012735.1, read on the forward strand.
CAGGCACGATATTGGCCACCCATTGAGGATATTCGACGGTCACAAGAAAACCAGCATCAATCTGCTTTTGAACCTCTTCTTTAATCTTCGCTGCCATGTCAGGATGAGTTCTTCTCAATTTCTGCTTCACGGGTGAACATTCAGGCTTTAATGGCAAATGGTGCTCCACAATACCGGTATCAAGACCAGGCATGTCTTGATAGGACCAAGCAAACACGTCAACATATTCTCTAAGAAGCTCTACCATCCTCTTCTTAACATCTGACTGAAGCAGTGCCCCAATCTTGACTTCTTTCTTATCATCATCGGAACCCAGATTAACCAATTCCACTGGCTCTTCATGAGGCTGAATGGCCTTCTCCTCGTGCTCAAGCAATCGAGAAATCTCATCAGGAATTTCTTCAATATCCTCCTCTTCCGCTTCAAACACAGGGAACTCAAAGTTGGGAGGGGGCATATGGTCATTGTTTCCAATGGGTTTAACAATCAATCTGCACAATGATTTTATGTTTGATTTTAGAATATGAACAAAAAAATGGAAATATTATGCAGATAAGAGTGATTATAACATTATTATACTTTTTTCGGTTTTTTATGTTACCATTTTTCAGAAGTAAAGCAAAAAAGGAAAACAACATATGGATAAACAGAAAAACATTTTATTGATGATGATAAAAGTTGAAACAAAGCCCTCACAAATTCACTTTCACCTTGGGCAGAGTGAAAGGATTTTTGAAAGAAACAAAAACAAATTACTTTGAAACATGAACAACAGTAGGAACATCAACAGCGATCCAATTCTGGCATATCAATCCACGTGTCACAAAGTTGGGCATTTCTTCCTCTTGGTCATCTTCAAGAATTGCAGCTGTAGAATGATCTTTGCAATGGATGAACCCAGCACTTCGAAAGACTTCATGAATACTCTTCAGCTCTTTTTGGGTTGAACCAGATGTAAAACCCAAACCAGCTCTATCTTTTTTCTCAGCAACTTCAATGATTCGGCCCCATCCATCAGCTTGGCCATTATCCACTGCACGTTGTGCATCTTTTAAAGAAGACATGGACACCCCATCTTTCTTAACAGCTTTATCAACCACAGAAAGAGCCTGAAACGGAGTTCCAATATCCTCTTCCGCATCGATATAAGAAAAAGACGACAAACTGCTTACCAACATAGCCTGTTCTCCACCAACAACGACAAGTTTACCATTCTGCACGAATTTTAACTTTTGATGTAGTGTCGAAGTAACAGCTCCAGCTTCATGGATCCATGGGCGTCCTAAAAGACAACTGTAAGCAGGACGAATATCCATGACTTGAAAAGTGATCTGGAAAAAACACGGACCAATCTTGATAGGGAGATCAACCTCTCCAATCACGGTTTTCCTCGATCCATCAAAGGCTTTCACAATGACCCCACTGAACCTCATAGGAGTACCTTGATAAGATAATCTGGACAAAGTAGATTTTGGCATCACATTCAACGATGACCCAGTATCAACCAGCACATTGGATAGAGCGTCTTCCTGGCAATTCATGGAAATATGGAGAGCCAAATTATGATTTCTTCCATGATCGGTCAACTCTTCATCACAAAAACTCAGATTGTTACACGCAGTGATATTGGCAACAATGCTATCAAACTGGTTAACAGTCACATCATGATCTACATAAGCTTGTTCCAATACTTTCTGCAACGATTCACGATGGGCCTCAGAGCTCATTAATAGAGATAGAACAGATATTTTTGACGGTGTATGTAACAATTGATCCACCACATTATATTCACTCTTCTTGATCAATTTCAATACCTCATCATTATCTGACTTCTGATTTACATCACTTGATTGACCAGACTCCACAGTAGTCCTCAACTGAATTTGCTTACTCCCAGTATCTTCACTTGTCTTTGAAGGCACATTATCAAATACTCGACCACTTCTGGTTACACGTCCGACATCAGCAATAGTCACAACTGAGGGAAGAGAAGGAATGGGAACCTCTTTTCCATCCTCCAACATAGTAGCATTGTATTTGTAGGGAACAGCTTTATCGGATTCATACGGCGTCGGGCCAGGCAAACGGATAACCAAAGGCGTCACAGCAGATTTCTGACTGTTGTAAGAAATTACAACCCGCTCAGGAATATTGAAACGTGGGACTATGACATTCACCTCGTTCTCCACTTCATTTCTGTTTGCAGTAACCTGAATCAAATTATCATCCATCATCTTTTGTAAGTCCCTTTTTACAATCACACACCCTCGAGGGTTCACAGAACAAATACAACAGGCGGCATAATCATGCTCAATATCATGGAACTCACTCAAAGTAGCATGCATTTCAACAAGCGATCTCCGAATCCAGCGAATGTCGAAAATACGGTATGTACCAGGACAACCATATACCATATTAACAGTTGCATTACCATGTTTAGGAAACGGATTTGATTGCACATTAGGGTTGGTATCTTCAAAAGACAGAATACCGCTTTTTACGAGCTTTGCAACTTCATGCTTCAGAGGATAGCAATTTTCGATATCGTGTCCAGGGGCACCTTGATGAAATGCGCAATGAGCATCTGGCTTATACCACCATGGAATTTCAGTTGGAACAGCCGGCGGATCACGAGGTTGAACCAAATTATTCTTTATTAAAGCCGGAAAGAGCTCAGTATACGTCATTGGAATGGGATCAAATTGTGTTTTCCTCTGTGTACGACCTTGTTGAGTTGTCTTCTCTTGGAAACGTGGTTGATAACTTGCAGTAGCTTGAGCGGTAGGGGTGTTACTAACAACAGGCATAACAGATGTTACTTGTTGCTGACGACGACTACCATTGTTGTTCACAACTCTGCGTCTCCTAGACCTTTCCTGAGATATAGCATTAGTTTCTCCCTCTTTTTTCTTAGGGAACCCAACACCAGGCTTTTTTGTACTTCCAGAATTTCCTTCTTTTATCAGACGTCCCTCACGGACAGCTTCCTCTAATCTCATCCCCATATTAACCATTTCCGTGAAATCACTAGGAGCGCTCGCAACCATCCTTTCATAGTAAAATGAATCCAGAGTCTTCAGAAAAATCTTGGTCATTTCTTTCTCTTCAAGCGGAGGGCTTATCTGAGCTGCAATCTCACGCCATCTTTGCGCATATTCTTTAAAAGTTTCTTTCTCTTTTTGAGACATTGCGCGAAGCTGATCACGGTCTGGCGCCATATCGAGATTATACTTATACTGACGAACAAAAGCTTCACAAAGATCGTTGAATGTCTTAATTTGTGTACTATCGAGTCCCATATACCACTTCAGCGCAGCACCAGTAAGACTATCTTGAAAATAGTGGATCAACAACTGATGGTTGTCAGTATAGGTAGACATCTTTCTAGCATACATAATCAAATGACTTTGCGGACAAGTGTTCCCTTTGTATTTTTCAAATTCCGGAACTTTGAACTTAGCGGGAATCTTCACATTTGGAACAAGGCAAAGCTCGTGAGCATTCTTTCCAAATAACTCCTTTCCCCTTAAAGCCCTGATTTCTCTTTGCATTTCAGCAAACTGATCTTGAAAGTCATCTATTCGATCCATAACATCCAAACTCTCGCTCGGAGCAGTATGGAAAATTTGTTCTTCAGTATAAGGCATAGCGTGAGTTACGGGCGGTGGCACAGGTATGACAGTAGGAACAACCGGAACTTCAGCATTAGGAACAACATTAACCACAGGAGGTGGCACAGCCATGACAGCAGGGAGTCTAGAACCTTCGGGAACAGGAGGTCGATATCCCTCTGGCACATAATTGTTAGGCATGCCCCAAGGGAAACCAACAGGCATTTGATATTGAGAAGCATTAATCGGGGCCACAGAAATGGGCGTTGATCCGATTTCAGAAATCACAGTTCCTTGGACAGGAGAAGGAGGAGGTAGTGGTGGCTGATTCTGAGCAGCCACCAGAGCTTCCATTGCGGCAGTCAGTCTCTCCAAACCATCTTTCAGAGTTGATACCTATTCACGGAGCTCGCGGTTCTCTTGTTGCAACTGATCCATATTTTTCTTAGAGTTAGCCCGGGTGTTGTAGTGATGCGACAGCTTGGCTGAAGGAAGGCCAAAAGAAACAAATAAGACAACTGGGAAAAGGCAACACACAATGCACGATGATGCGAATGCAAATGCAAAAATGCAGGTGTTTCAACCAGTTTTCAAGGATCTTTAAGATATAAAGCAATTACAAACATCATAAAGAAAAATAACACTTCTTGAAATACTGATAAACATCTCATTTCATTGAATATTGGAAAAAGTTACACTTGGAAGTACAAAATACAATAATATCAAAATAAGAAAAAGCTAGGTCCTAAGGAACATCTGATGACGATCCAAGCTGATACTTCCTTCGGAGTCTCTTAATCTCTTTCTCATAGTTGTGCTTCATGGTGATCTTCTCTAGCACAAGCTGATCCACAATACCCTTCCAAGCACCAGAAGTGGGAGGATGTGCTGATGGAGTAGTAGAGGAAAATAAATCCTCTGCATGCCTCTTCACAGCGCGCCGCTCAAGTAACTCTATCAAGTCGTCTTTTTCCTTCATCTGTTTTTGCAATTCCATCTTCTCTTTGTCAGAAGCTTGAAACTTACTTTCCCACATCTCTTTCTCTTCCTTCATCTTAGCCAAAGCGTCTTGAAGTGTCTTCACATCATCAGAAGAAACAGGGATTGCCGTAGGGAGTGGCGTAGAGATCACAGTAGTCAGAGGTTTCTCAATAGGATAAGGCATCTTAAGCTCCATAGCCCTCTTCTTCACCCAAAGTATGTACGGTTCTAAAGCAATGCAAACTTGTCTTCCAAGCTCCCCTCTACCCAACCTGTGAATCTTAGTCTAGGCATGAGCCATTTTTCTTCTCAAACCAAGAGAATCATCCCCTCCTTGAAAGAATAAACCCTCTAATAAAATATTCTTAGGCCTATCCTTCAGCATGTATCCCAGCTGACGGCGAGCTAGACTCGGGTTGTAGTTAATTCCGCCTTGTATTCCAAGAAGAGGAACATTGGCGAATTCTCCACAACTATCAATAATTCGGACATTATCGTAAACCGAAGAAGACCAAGTGATATCAGTATGCGTAAGAGACATAATCCTTTGAGACCACCTTAAGCAATCCTTGTTTTTCCTAAAAGCAGATGTCTGAGGTAAGTGTGAAACAAACCAATTATACAGCAGAGGTAGACAGCAAACAATGGTACCGTTTCCCTTAGAGGTCCTACTATGGATGGAAAAATAAGTATCACCAAGCAAAGTTGGAACAGGGTTCCCAATCGAGAAAATCCTAATAGCATTAATGTCCACAAAATTATCAATATTAGGAAACAAGACTAGTCCATAGATGAGTAAAGCCAATATAGCCTCAAACGCCAATGTGCGACCAATGTCAGCAAATAAAGTAGCCTTCTCAATCAAGAACTTAGCAGTTAAACCCTTGAGGCCTCCCTTAGTCTTTAGATTTGCATCAATATCCGACTTCGTCAAATGGGTAGCTTCAGCGATATCTTGAGGCTTAAGAGCTTCCTCCAAACCAGTATACGGAACTTTATCGGAAACCGGTACACCCAACAAATAAGCATATTCTTCCAAGGTTGGCATGAGCTGATAATCGGGAAATGTGAAGCATCGGTAAATAGGATCATAGAACTGCATAAGGGTATTCAGAATTCCGTCTTCAATATTGGTAGAAAGAACAAATAAAAGTCTCCCATAACGAGATAAGAAGCCTGAACGATCATCTACCAAGGACACTAGCTTTCTCAACTCTGTAAGATCAGGAGCCCGAAAACCGTACTTCTGAGTGTTTCTCCTTCCAATATCCATAATCAACAATATCTGCGATGTTTGCAAAAGAAAATCTCTGAGATCCTTAAAAAACCAGCTGAAACACAATGCTCATGAATGCATGAGTGCAAGATGCAACACCCACAAACAAGTCATACAAAGCACACAGGTTCAAAGGTTCGGCACGAGCATGGAGCCAAAGGTAAGAATCAACCAACCCACAATGGTATGTACTATGGTTATATCATCACCTGTAGAACAAGGTTCTAAAAAAGTTCCCAGAATCATAATTCCATCTTTTGGATATTATCGGCTTAAACGACTACTCGTCGGCCAACAATATTCTCAAGAGAAACTCATCTGAGTGTGGTATCGCGTAACGACCAATTCAAGTCTACACCTGAACAGCCACCGCACCACGTCCTAATAAGGCCAAGATGGGTTAAAGGGTTCTAAGGTCCTCAGCTTCTCAGGCTCCCAGTCGGAAAAAGTAATATCAATTACGACTACTCGTAAGACATCAGTAATTTCCAAAGGGGCCTCCACCGAGCGGGGGATCTCAAGTCAGCTTAGTAAGGACTACTCCACGTAAGCCAACAAGACTATACCACCCTCCTATCATAAGTGCACTCAAGTCCGGGTTAGGACTTATCTCACCACACAAATTACCAGGCACCAAAACAGAACAAACAATAACAAGCAAGTCAAACAGAAAGCGATAAATAAATCAAAGTAGGCGAAACCCACTAGGAACCGTTGGAGTCCCCAGCAGAGTCGCCACTTTTCTGTAGCGGTAAAAATCGTGAGTGTAAGTTATTGACTAACTTAACTCAAAGAAAACAAGAGTCGCCACCGCACTTTTATTTTATCCAAATAAAGGAAAGGAAAAAGAGCGAACAAAACCAAAGAGTTCTAAAATAAGAACACGAGACAGAGATCGGGGTAAGGGGGTTGGTTACGCAATGGGAAGGTGTTAGCACCCAAAACGTCTATAGTACTCTATAGGAGCCCTTTGAAATATTTACGCTTTTTGGTTTGAAAATGGTTTGTTTGAAAAGAGATTGGGGAGATGAGAAGAGAATATTTTTTAGATTTTTGTGTTTGGAGAGACTTATCGTCTCATGCCTACGTACCCATAAAGTGCAATATGGAATCAAAACCCCGTAGTTCGTGGTACAAATGACAAAATTTTGTTGGTTTTGATTGATTTTAGATGTTCAAACAAGTCGTCATTTCAAGGAGAAAACTGCGACTATCCACCCACGAGTATTAAGACAACATCTGCGTCACATAAAGATGGAGGATTTGCTTGGATTATCAACAAGACTATCACTCAACATCAACGTGGAAAATGTCAAAGTCTTAATAATATGGGGAATAGGAGATTTACATCTCAACTATAGAAATGAATCATGTCTAAACTTTATGAAAAGTTTTAAAGTGAAAAGTGCATAAAGGCACAAAAAGAGTTGATGAGTTTTTGTATTTTTTATGTCTTTTGAAATTGGTCAAAGCATGATTAACATTGATTGACTTTTATTAAGAAAAACAAAGTTTAAAAATCACTTGACAAAAGTCAAGGTTTTATTGCGAAAGCGGTTTGGAAGTTTGAAACCAAGAAGGTTTTGAAAAAGGGAGAAAGTTTTGAAAATTTAAGAAGGGGAGGAGATGAAGTGACTATCCTAAAAAACAAAATAAGAGCTAGAGGTAAGAAAGATCTAACCGACTTGTAGCACACTCCAAAGCAAGCAAAAAGAATTCCATCCGATTTAAAGTATAAGCCAGTGATCTAGCCAAATAAAGGCTAAGATTCAAAATTCTCCAAGCATAGGGAAGAAAGTCCTAATCCTAAGTCCAAAATGTCCATGAAGTCCAAGGTCTAAGAATGGTCCAAGAGTATAACCACAAAATTAATAGCACCAAATTTTTTAGATGTTTTATCCTTTATTAGTGTTTTGAACAAAGTATGGTCCAAGTGGACAAAAGAAAAATGACATAAACATAAACAAAGATATGGTATGTAATGATAAAATGGAAGCATAAAAGTAAAAAAATAAGGAGTAAGAAGAGAATATAAACAAAATTAAACAAGGATATTGTTAGTGAATTAGTAGTTAGTGGTTAGAACATATGATCAATGATGATTAATTCTTGCACTTAGACCAAGATTAATGAAAATTCATTAGAGGATTGATAGAATCAAAGCCTCCTAACAATGATTTTCATAGGTATTGGAGTTAAGACAAGCAACTAATCATACTTGGACTTTTAAACGTAAGTTTGAGCCACGAATGATCATTTTCCGATTAAGGGACACTTTAGCGCTATGTTAAGCAATCGTAATCGGGTTTATGTAGAAACCACGACTATCTGAGGCCGGTCAATAAAATGTTAGTGTTAATACATGTTAGAGAAATGATATATAAATCACTCTCCTAAAACATGCCACACAAAAAGAAAAGAGGTGGTGATCTCATCATAATCAAGATTTTTAATTAATTAATCAAAGGTAATCTATCACTATTCCAAAGTAAGGAGAATTATCTCAATGATTATTCGTCCATAGATTTGAAATAATGAAGATTAAACAACCTTGATAATCAATTATCTATGATCCATAGATTTCATCGATCAAAAATAAAAATAAAAAAAAGAAGAAAGAAAATAAGAATGAAAAGAAATCACAATTTGAATCTTAAATCGATTAAATTATCATCAATATCAATCACCTCTCTTGGTGGATAAAAATCAACACCCAAAGTCCATTGATATTGATGAAATCTTATCAAAATTCAAGATCCAAAACCACCAACAATTAATCAAAATATTTTCAAATAATTTTTTAATGCTTTCTTTTTTTCAAGAATATTATTATTAGTTTATAAAAAATAAACTAATAACAATATAAAAAAAAAAGATAAAAAAAAGAATAAATAAATGAAAAAACAAATTAAAAGGAGAAAGAGAAACAGAAACTTCATCTTCTCCTTTCTTCTTCACGGTAACTTCTTCGCACCATTTTTTCTCGAGCTCAAAGCTTGCTTAGATCAAAGCGACGGGATGCGAAAATTACACCGAACAGATCGAAATCAAAAGTTCTTCACAACAGTACCAACAGTTTAAAGAATCACGATAAAAGATAACGGATCGAAAATGACGGTGAAGCTCAATCTACCTTCAAACTCAGGTAAGAAATCAATCCAAACTTCTTCTTGCTTCTCTTCTTCTCCTGAACGAATTCTGGTTCGAAATTGATCTGTGTTTGAGGTTGATTTGAAGTTAATTTGGTGGAATGAAGTATGAGAAGAGAATGAACGAAGGTTTTTCTGGTAGTGAGGAATTGAGGAAGAAAATCAGCAGAGATTTTTTGGCTTGAAAAGCTTGAAGAATAGAGTGAGGGATGAATTCTATTTATAGATGAGAATGAGTGAAAAATGATTTGCAGTTTGTGAGAATTTTCTGCCGTTTTGAAGTAGGTGTGTTGTGCGTGATATTTTTTGCTGGTATTTGACATGTCGTTTTGCAATTTTTCTCTTTGTAGCTCATTTAAGTGACATGGAAAGCTTGTGGGGTCAGCTTGGAGTGCAACATGGCTGAGATTATATTCACATGGCTTGCAATATGGCTTGGATAAGTGATGAATTGTTTCCTCAGCTCAACCTCAATTTCGAGCCGTTTTCGCTCTGTTTCATCTACCTCCTTCACAATAGCTGAGGATAATACATACAAAACAACCCTTTTCCACCCAAGAATCTTTATACTCCACAATAAACGGATTGCGAACTTTAGATATAAGCTCCATCTCCTGGTGAGCCAATCTGCGGGTTCTGTCAGTTTGGCGAGCAAGACGGATCTTCTTGAGAACATACTTTTTCTTTTCATGTTTGTGCCGCACAAGCAGCGCAGAACCAAATGCACCTTTGCTGATCTGTTCTAGAACTTCATGTTGCTCCATTTGAATTTAAACCACTTCACCTCCTACTGAAAACTATCACAGAGAAAATGAAAAATCAATTCTCAGCCTCAGAAAGAACACAATTCAGTTGCAGATGCAGATGTCTTCCATGACCATTGGTAGTGTGATCTGTTATACAGTTGAAGCCACAGAAAAATATGCAAAGACTTTTTGTCCGTTGTTAGGTCCATATCAAGCATTATATCATCAGGCAGACCTAACAACTGTAACCATTAAATTAGTTTTCTACAAATTCTCATCTTGTGCTCAATTCATTTGTGCAAATATTCTTTCCGTAGTATTTGCGAATGATGAGATCGTCATACCCCCAAGCAAGAAGCAGCATTTTCTCATAGAAAACGGTAGAAAGTTCGGAGTGAGCCAAACTTAATGCCCACAGTCGAAGATATGATGCCGTATTAGAAACTGAACCTAAAACAAACTCGATGGAATGAATCATTTGGTGAACAAAAACCTCACTGAAATTGAACTCTTCATGATGATGTTCCCTGGCAGAATCTGGCTCTACCTCAAGATCCATTTCAGAAGTATTCAAAATACCATAACTACGGCCTTGAATTCGCTCAGTATGAAGCTTCTTTAGTATAAAAGGTTTTGGAAAGAGCATCCATGGAACTGCAATTATAGCCAAAAGCAATAACACAATTTGAAGTGGTCTGTGGTCCCAAAACAACTGATTTTCACCAAGTTCATCCGTGGGGCTTAAAAACATATATATCATCACATGATAAAGGTCTGCTTGAGGGCCAGTACACCACTTAACAATAATGAGAAGGGAAAGATATCCAAAGAGACTGTCGTTGTATAGATAGCAACAGCTTCTTCAAGAGTAACATATGGGCCATCTTTCAAATAATTGTGTTGGCGCTCCTGCTCTGCCTTCAAAAAAAAAATTGAAACTTGGATTTAACAATGATTAAAAACAGCATATCAAGCTTCAGATCTGGGATCAGAAGAGTTCAATTTAGAAGATGCTCCTCGCAAGTCAGATGCATAAGAATCAAACAACTTGGACAGCTGTGGCTGCATACCCTCAATGCATAGCTTGAGTGTCGAGGGATCCAATTTCCTGCACTCTTGATAAAATGCATTGATCTCCTCTTCAGTAAGGCCTTCATCCTCATCTGAATTATCCTCCCAGCCAAGAGAGCGACGAAATGCAACTTCTTCCTCATATGGGTAGATCGTAGCTCTAGAAATAGAATCTTTCTCTTCATCATCAGAAATTTTGCAGGGCTTTTCATGTGCATGAGCATTGCCGTTGCTAGTCAGTTCAGCACCAGTTCCAACAGATTGGGGATTTGCAGAAGGCATAGCTGATTCCCTGTCCACTTCAGCAGAGTTTTCCAACGTGGGAGATGAAACCATCTGGCCAGAATCTGGAAGAACAGGCATCTTATCGATAAAATCCAATGCCTCTTGGAGGTTGCCAGCACGTGCCAACAGATCAACCGTACATGCATAGTGCTTCATGGAAGGAACAAAGTTTAACTCCCTGCACATAAAATCAAATAATGTCAATCCTTCTCCAACCATCCCTGAATGGCATTTAAGAGCTTCCTTCAAGAGATCAATCACACTCTTTGAAGACTTGGAATCAAGACATGAGTCAGCTAATGCATAAGCTTTGAGAAAGAAAGCTTCAAATGACCTTTGAACAGAAATTGATTCCTCGGCCTTTGCTATAGCTTCTTCACGGTGACCAGTGTCATACAATATCCATCCTTCATAGACAAGTCTTTCATGTGCTGAAGAAGAATGATTTCTAGCCAGACGCAAACTACGCATTGCTGCCTTTTGAGAAATTAACCGTAACAGAAGTAGAGATTGCCGAAAGCGTAAAACACTTTTCCCTGGATTGTTTTCTAACATCTGGTGTACAACAGCCAAAGAACCAATATCATCAACGGAAGACCATCTTTCATTGAAATATTGATTTGGATGGTTAATCCCAGCATCACATGGCACGCCGTGAAGAGCTTCAAAGGTTAAGGTGCATGCTAACTGATAATGTCTATTTCGCACTTTGTTCATGACATCTTCCATTGCTCGACTGTTCACCCCCATTCGGCTGAGAGCAGCTCTTAGATTCCCTTCACTGAAGTGTCGATAGGGGCAACCATGATGATCTCCAGCACCGGGCGTTGATGAAATAATTTTATAACAAGAATAGGGAGTATAATCAGTTCTCTTCCCTTCCTTTCCATAATTATGGCGAATCGTATATGCATATTCTTTCTCAAACTTTTCCAAACCAACCTTCTTAGAGAACTCGGCTCTCCAAAATGCAAGTGCATCATCCAGGTTCAAACCAACACCCTTGAGAAAGAGGCCTAGTTGCATCCTCCCACCGTGCTTTAAATGATGGTCCTCTTTCAGCTTGTCAAACTGGTGACGCATGCACAAAGGAAATGAGGTCTTGGCAAGTTGATCAATGTCCTTTAAAGATATCTCAGCATTTTCCCTAGGCTGAGAAAAATCAGGACCTAAATAACTTGAGCACAAGGCTTCCACAATCGGAGTCAACCTATGTTTCTCCTGTTCTCTGATAGAAGATGTCCATTTTCTGCTTGTAAGGATGAGTGTCTTTGACAACTGACTACGGAATAGAGTGGCTACAAGTGAAACAACCTGATTCATTGCAACATAAGCATATCCTTGACTTAACAACACTCTACGCCCAGCAACAAGTTCTGGAACATCTTCAAATGGTACCTTGTAAAAGATTGCATCGCCTGTAGGTAAAGGCTGAGCCATGGAACGTGCAACTTGTCCCAATTTCTCTTTAATGCTCTCAAATTCTGTAATGTTAACAGCCTTGCAAGTTATGTCAAATTCATCCATGATTGCCCTCTGAGCTTCAGTAGTTAGAAAACGAAAACGGTAGCGAAAAAGTGCACATTCCATGGAGAGAAACCATTTCCTCAAGTCCTCCGTTCTGCAATACACTAAACGCAAAACAAAATGAGATATAATATCCTTGTTCAAAACCTCAGAAGCATGCTGATGTCTCATGTTCACTTTCCACAGTTCGTTCACCAATTTTTCCATTTCATCTGGTTTCTTTCCTCGTGACAAACCATCAGATATTCCTTTCAGAACTCGGAGGCGATCGATGGCGAAAGACTCGAAATCTTCGAGTCTGACTTCGAGTGGCGGAGCAGAGCGATATAGGGGAATAGTTGGAGCCGATGCGGCGGCGTCGTTACTGGAAAACAAGTTCCTATGACTATGAGGTCGGACAATTTCCATCGCTTTCTCTCTTCTCTTCTTGTATCCAACATTCTATGGTCTTTAATCATAGCATCTTCCTCATTTGAACATCTATCTCCATAAAAATATTCCTTTGATGAATATCCCATAACAGGTCTTAATTTATCATTTCCTTCTGAATAAGCCCATTTTGAACTATTACTACCAGCAACATCTGCAGAGAACTGCCCAGACCGTATTTGCTTGCTACCAGATGAGAGTTTGGGTTCATCACTCAAATCCACTTTGAAGAGCGCTTTCTATCACTTCCACTCATGTCAATAAAGAACTTGTCTTTGAATAATGCAGTGTGCTAAGTGAGTGATGAACAGTGGGTGGCGAGTGGAGACAGAAACCCTAGAGGTGGGCGCGGAAATTTGTCAGGTCGAAGTTATGAGCAGAGAGAGAGCAACGAAGATTCGTTTTTGTTTCGTCAACTTTTGCGTTTTTGTTGTCAGCAGTACAATGAAACCCCACAACAATAGGACAAGTATTTTCCTCAGGGATACGCTGATGCAGAACTTGGCATATGTTGTCCAAGTTAGTATGTGGCGTACAAGATTCACTACTATCCACCAAAACACCATCTTTGGTCTTAACATTCAGTGCTTTGCAGTGCCAAATTCGGTAGTCTTTACCATTGGGGTAAGCTAGAAAGGTATGAATCAGGAGCCGAAACAGAAAATCTTTCCTTCGAAGCAGCAAGGATTTCATGTTCATAGTTTTCACCATATTGATGAGAGTGAGGACCACAACCAATGAACCATTTAGTGATCTTTTCAAATCAGATTGTGATGAAAAAAAAGCCACCAAGTGGTACAAATGAATCCATTAAGCTTGGTCTGGGGCTATGATATGATTCAGAAGGCTTAACAGAAGTGATGGGAAGAATCTGCAAATTCCAATCTTTCTCCACAGAAGGAACCTACCCAGAAATTTCAAGTATCTTTCATAACTAGTAGCAGAACCCACCAACCAAAACTTATCATAATGAATCTTCAACAATTTCGCCAATTCCTCAACAACACTCTCTTTTATATTCATTAAAACAACTTATATTACTACTTTACTATCACAGCTTTCAACTTCAATCTGATTTCCAACAAAACTCGAAGCCGGAATCACACATCCACCAAGCGGAGCAGAACACCCTTGAACAAACACATTTCTTGAGAAATAGTCCACTATCACTGGTAACTCATAATTGAAGCAGACTCTTGATGGTTTGACCAAGATGAGGTCAAACGTCCATCTGATTTAAACTTGAATGAATTTCTTTGCCATTAATCTCCTTTCAAAACCCTAAACACACCGAGAAAAAAAAGAAACAAACAAATTGAAAAAATATTTTTGATATTTTGGTTAGATGTTAGTAAACAGAAACAAACATAAAAAAAGTAAAAAAAAACAACAAGGGACCTGAGAGAAATCAAAAAGTATGGTCTTGTTTGTGGAATGATATGCAAATGAAATGTGGGATCTTAGGGGTAAAAATTAGGGTATTACAGGTCCCCAGAGTCGACAATCCACCAAACCAGCAACCGTCTCAACCCAAAGGGTTGAAAGTGAAGCCAACCGGATGAACCTCGTCTGAGCGTGGATTTCATGAGGACACTAGTGCCTGCAAAGCAAGCACGCGCCCACTAATTTCCACTCTAAGTCTATGGTGCACTCAAGCCTGGGTCTGGCTTCTCACTCAATCAGAACTCCCATCCCACAACAGCACAAATAATCATATTTTACCGAATATAAAATGCGTGAAATAAAGTGCGAGAAGTAAAAAATGCGATAAATAAACGCAACCCAACAGGTAAACACACAAGCGGTAGGATTGACTCGCACAGGGAACCGTTGGAGTCCCCAGCAGAGTCGTCAGCTGTCGCTTGCGCGAAAATAAGGTGCCGGCATGACAGAAGAGTCGCCACCTTTCGTTATTTATCCCTCAGAGCGGGAAAGGAAACGATCGGAAAAACCTGACGAAAAAAGGGTAAGACAAGGTCATCGCAACCATTGTCTGGGTTCGGGAGTCGGTTACGCAAGGGGAAGGTATTAGCACCCCTCACATCCGTCGTACTCGACGGGATCCTCGCTTGTTTGTTTACTTGGATGGGTTGGTTATAATCTATCTACCTATCAAGGCTGGCTGAAAAAGAAAAGAAAAATGACTCGGCAAAGCGTCGCGCTTTATGCCTACGTATTCCCGTCTGGAACGAGAAATCAGAGTCAACGTAGTTCGGCTAACTACGGGTGAAGATGGGGAAGGTTGCTCGCTAGGATATCGCATCCTATGCCTACGTACTTTCATCTGGTATGAAAGATCAGAGCAAACGTAGTTCGGGGAAACTACGGGCTATCTCCTAAAAGAAGTGTTTTTTATTGTGTTTGCGATTTCAACCGCACTAGAGACTATGACCTGAGAGTGAATGCGTCGCATGTCACCCAAAGGGTACCATACTAAACATCCAGACTGTGGAAAAGAAACTCTCCCACAATCCTTTCTCAGATAGCTTAAGGCTCGTAACGTACGAAAGAAATCATTCATGATTACTGTGTCTTAAACTGCTTCGAGATGAGAACAGAACAGGCCCAACTAGGAGGGAGACTATCAAGTCCTACTGTTATCATGCCATGGATTCATCCTATGGTTGAGGTTTGAACAGGGAACTCCTAGATGTTGTCATGCATAGGTTTCAACCTAAAAGTCTATCATCAAATCCTCATCAGAGGAAATGAGAGTCCTAAGGGATCATGTCAATGATACACCAAAACAGACAAAAGCATCAGCTTTAACAGTAAAATGCATGCAATGCAAGTGAGGGAGGAAATGTGTGTGGGGCTTCAGCCTCCACAAGCTCGTCTCGACCTCAAGCCAGTCATGAAATAACAGTAATCATACTGAAATAAACGACATGCTATCAAGCAAAAAACAGTAAATTGCAATCATACAGACAGAAAATGAAATCATGCTATCAAGCAAAATAAACACATGGGCAAGGGAGCTGGGCTCTACCGAATACCTGCAAGCAAAGCCACGCAATAACAATACAATCAGATGCACTCATGCTCTTAGATTGAACTTATTCTAAATGTGCTTAATCTAATGCAGCAGACAAATCAGACAAAACACACAATACATCAAAGAAAACAGAAGAAAGCCTCAGCTCCTTCAGCAGCAACCCAGTCTTCAGACTTCAGAGATCACTTGCTTTCCAGGTATCAACCCTACAACATGAGTATCAACTCATTTTCTCCCTTGAGCTTCAGCTCCTTTGATCAGCTCCACCTTCAGGCTTCACTATCTCCAGGGATCTTCAGGCATCAACTTGATCTTCCCAGAGTCTTCAGACTTCAATACTCTTCAAGGAATCATCTTCTTCAAAGCTTTAGCTTCTATCTTCAAGGGCTCAAATGCTCCAGCAAACAAGATTCAGTTAACAAGATGAGGTGGGGATGTTACAGTACTCACTGACTTCCAAAGGATGCCATTGAGAACTTAACATCAAAGGAAAGGCTCTCTCAACGTTCTACCTTATAGGGCAAGGTCACTAATCCCTCCAAAGGAGAGAGGTGAATACCCTTAAGGGACTCTATGTCACAGAGAAGAAAGGAGGTGAACAAGACACTCCTTGTTTATTGAACAAAGTATTCTATCTAGGGCTCTGCCTATGCACCTATAAACCTATAAACCAAACAACAAAAGCTATGCTAAACTCCTCTGCAAGGTCTTCAAAGCTTCCATGATGATCCACAAGGTCTTCAACTCAATCTTCAAAACTCACACACTCAAAAGAGAAGGAAAGAAAACACAACAATACAACTTATGCCTTTAAGCAACACACATACTATCCATACATTCAAAAATCAATGAAAAATACTAAAACACCATGCAATATTCTAACAAAATTCTAGGGGATCCTATTTAACTACCCTTAAGTCCCATATATTCCCCATAGGCTAACTTGTCCTAAAAACCCCAAAAATAAAATGTTGAAGTTCAAGTATACTACTTAAAAACCCTAATTAGAGCACCTAAATGTCTAACAATCAAACTACATCAAATTTTAATCTACAAATCAATAGATAAATCCTACATGAAACTAGGGTTCAATATCTAACTATGCCAAAAGGAATGGATCAAAAACCCTAAGGGAAGGTCCTAAAACAATTCTTGCAAAATAAGGTATCAACCAAAAGAAAATAATTGCCCTATTTAAAAGAAAATACCACCAAAAATTCCACATTTAAAATAAAATTTCATTTTTATTTTTATATTTTTCTACACATTATTATCTAAACATAGAAAAAAGAATGAGCAAAAAATCATTATTTTTCAATTACTTATGAATTTTCAAAGTTCATTAAAAATATAAAACAAAATAAAAATATAAAATGAGGAAAATGAGGGAGGGGGTGTGGATAGAACATGCGCGCAGTTCATTACACTTGGGCCAGATCACGGGGGGGGGGGGGGTGAATAGAAGAGATGGGCCCAGAGACCTTCATTAAACCAAACGCAGCGTTTGGCTGGTTCTTACTTCCCTCCATTCTGCGAATTTGAATCACAACCGTGCGATTAACATCCCAGTCAACTTCCTTGACCTGATCCAACGACGGACAGCTATCTTCTTCCTCGCGTTTGGCTAGGGTTTGATGGCAACACCATGCACGACCCTCTCATGCAACTGTCTTCTACCAGCTCGTTCTCTCTCGTCTCTCAGCCAATCTCACTCGTGTAAAGAGCAAACTTGCTCAGTTTTCCTCCCCGAACACAACCATGCCCTCATCTTGCATTAAAACAGCCTCAAACTGGAAACCCGACGCTCATCCTCCATTAATGCTCAAGGTTTTCACCCTCACGAAACCTCAATTTCTTGGTATTAAACTAATCTTCATGCATCACTGATCAACCTAAACTAAAGCATTCATATTAAAACTCAATAACCAGCTAGTTCTTGATCTTTAAAGTATGATGTCAAATTCTCAAACATCTCAGAATGAGCTCTAACTTCTCAAGATCCATCCCTAATGGTTGCTAGTCATAATTACCCTAACCACATGATCTAGAACTATGCAAACAGAGAGAATCGAATGAATTTGCAAACCTGCAACTTGATGATGGCAGCAATGGTTACACCCCTCTTCAATGCTTGAAACTGCCCAAAATCACTCTTTTCTTGATGGCAATCTTTCTGTATGCAAAAGATTTAGTGTAGCACGCTTGAATCTTGAGATCCACCTGAAGTTGCAACTTGTGTCTTGATGAAGAAAGTGCACGAAATTGGACCAATTGCAGTCAGAACATGGGTGAATTCTACTCCATGATGATGATTGAATATGGTGAAATCAGTATTGGTGATGATTGATGAAGGTTTTGTGAAATTGGGATCAAAATGCAATGAGAGGGAATGAGAGAATTTGTGAAGTATTTGCCAAAAAATGAGAATCCAACCCTTGCTCAATGTTCATTTCATGATTATATAGCACTCAATGGAAGTTTCCAGCACCATCTTGCACTTTCCCTTGCATTCCAAGCTTGATCCAATTTGTTATGTTTCTTTAATCATAAGTAACCTTAAGTAACTTTTATTTTTTCCACTAAACTCAAAAATGTGCTTGAACCATTGTCTCTAAAATGGTTTTTCCAATCAAAATGATATATTGGATGACCCCATTTGGATTCCTAGATCTTCCAAACCAATTTTCAATTCCAACTTTTTAAACTTATATGCCATTTTTAGTTCATTTTTGACCAATCATGCCAATCCATGCTATGAGCTTTTCCACCAATTCATGAACTTCTTTATAGACTTAAATCACATTTTGAACAACTTTCATGTTTTGAGTTTTTCCATTTGAGGCTTGGAAATAGGAGATATGGCATTTGCTTAAAAATGACCTATAACTGACAAATGACCAAAATACCCCTGTCTTGTTCAAACCATAAGTTGAGTTCCACAAATCCTATCAAGGACTTCTACCACTCAAATTAAAGCTAAGAAGATGCCCTCCAACATTCATGTTGACCAAGAGATCATAGGAATCATCCTACTAGGGCAAAAGTTGTCTGCAAGTTGGGTGACTTTCAAGGACCCAGATTCACACACCTCAGTTGACCTGTAATTTGTCAAAACCATAACTTGAGCTCTGTAACTCCTATCAAGGACTTCCACTACTCAAATTAAAGCTAAGAACAAGCTCTACAACATTCATGTTGTGGGGAAGATGAGATATCAATCACATCTAGAGCTAAAACTGCCTGGAAAATAGGGATCAAATTAGGGTTTTTGCACTGACAATCCTCAGAAACCCTAACTCAAAACTTCTCAAACTCTTCAATCATGATGAGTTGGTCTAGGAATCATCCTTATAACATCTCTATACGTCATTCCATGATCTCATGGCCCTTGAATTAGGTCTCAACCTTCTCCAAATCTTCAGTTGATCTAGGGTTGACCCAGTCAAAACCCTAATTCTACCATTCATGGTTGAATCTTCTGAATTCCTGCATAATGACTTCTCTGGACTTCATGATGGCTATCAAGACATCTCATAGGCTTTCTCCAAACATCAAGTTCATTCTCAAAGTCTCAGAATCATCTGAGGGGCACCCACAACTCTCAAGCTATGAAGCACACAACCCTGGTTTCAACCAACTCCTCTGAGGATCTATTGAACTTACTGATGAATGTACCAACTTTCAAACACTCAGTGAATAAATAATTGTTGGTCAAATTTTGGGGTGCAACACAAGCCACCTTAGATAGAACCCTTTTGCGGCCCCTTTTCTTTTCTCATTCTTATTATTAACTTAGAAGAAAATAATTAGCAGAAGTTAACATTAAATCACAAATTAGATTAAGAGGTTCCCGTTGAGTGCAACAAATATGAGGGGTGCTAATATCTTCCCCTTGCGTACTCAAATTCCGAACTCGAATATGGTTGCGACGACCATTATTCTATTTTAAAAGGTTTTATCGATAAATTTTTTTATTGAAATAAATAAAGTTCGGTGGCGACTCTATTTAAACTAATTTTCTACTCCCATAAAAAAGAATAGTATTTTTTGAGGTATAACAATGTAAAAGCGAAGTAATTTATCAACTCAAAATAACATTAACACGAGCTTTCAAAGAAATCTCATGACTTTGAATAAAAATGGTGTGACATTATGACTACTTATAATGTACATCATAATACAACAAGTCTATAAAAAGTACAAAATTTAGAAATTCAACACTTGTTGAAATGTTTTGATGGTGACAAATATGTATTATGATATATGTTTTGATGGTGACAAATATGTATTATGATATATAAATTTTTTTAGTGATTTTAAACAGTTTGAGATAGCTGTTAGACCTGTCCACATTCATCATGTCATTTAACACTTTTTCTTAAATCTATGATGGATTTCACTCATAAAACTAACAAATATGACTACTATTTTTTTTTAATTTGTCGATATCCCTGCTACGAAAATGATATATTCAGTTGCATTTACTTACATAAAGTGTGAAGAAAAGGATAATGTCACTCGGTTCATTAGAGATGTGTTGTAGTTACTTGAAGTCTCTAGACAATAAGTTAAAAGTATATGTGGTCGATTTTGATATCATATTGATGAATGTTATTGTAAAATCTTCCCAATATAAAGTATAAAACCTAATGATGCGAACACAAAATAGGTATGAGATGTTAGGGCATGAGATGTTGTAGTAGAGTCTACTTTGAAGGAAACACTTACTTATTCCATTCTACTATTTAAAAATGTGTGTGCTAATTTTCCCACATTCTTCAAATATGTAGAAAGTACCATAATGGAATCCATGAAATAGAAAATAGTAAGGGTCTGGACAAACTATGTTATGCACTTTGGGAACACATACAAATAGAGTTAGATATGCTCACAGTAGGTTGAAGAAGTATTTGTGGGATAGTAAAAATGATTTTTGTAAGGGTTAGGAAACAATTGAGACAGTAGCCTCGCTCATGTAGATTGTGAAGTACAAAATGAAGACGTTGTACTCAAAGTTGGCGGGAAACATTTTTAGTAATGGGCTAAACTTTATTGCATGAAAAGCAACACAAACATATCAATCTCGTATGGATATCTCAAAATTTGGTTTTACAATCAGAAAAATATATGATTTTCCACCTGCTTGTATCTATGGAGGTGACACATGGTACACCTAGTCGATCAAATAAGGTACACACTTTTTGGAAGAGAATAATGTGTTAGGATGCTAAAAATGAACCCTATCAAAACTTGAGAATGTTAAGAAAGATAAAGCTAATTAATAAGACATTTTCATATATTTGATAATCTTTCATCTCTTAGTGAGAGTATATATATAATATTATTAATGGATAGTAGAATAAATGTTCAATGACTAAAAGTTCAATTAAACAATAAAAGTCCAACTAATGTAAATTCTACTTCCAACTTTAATAATTAAATTGCCTAACATTAACTTCATGACCCTATCATTACTCACCCCTTCAAAAACAACCTTGTCCTCAAAGTTGAAAAATAATTGTTGAGAGAAATATTCACTGTACCATACACAATCTTCTCTCTTCTTAAATAGCATTTCCATGATGGCAACATAAATTTCCTCAACACTGTTCAAGTTCTTCTGTTGAGCTTGAATTGAGGGTTTTCTTCCTAAAAAGTCTGATATCAGTTCAATAGAATCCTTCGCTCTTCCTGGAGCCAATACCTTGTTCCTGAATTGCATGCTGGGAAGCTGATTTGAAACACCATTGCAAAATATTGAAGCTAATATATCAGCAACAAAAACTTCACTCCATATACGATTGTAGCATCTGCCTCATAACCAACGACACTAAAAGGAAAACATGAGGCGGGATTGGTTCCTTCTAATACCGACAACCCTAACATCACCTTGGAATGAAGATGCTTGAATAACTTGCGAATATCTATGTTATCCGCAGAATGTATGAAATCTCTTGCTTGGTAAAAAAGACAGTATAAAATCTCTTGCTTCAATTTAAGCGCAAATGAAAAACGTCTCCATCTTTTAATTGATTTACATAGATCATCCTTTAAGGGCTTTGTGATATCCCGGTGAAATCCAGATATCAACTTCAAAAAACAACTTTCATAACAGCAGTTTAGTAAGAGTTGAGCAGGTATTTCTACGAAGTCAGGACCAACACGTATTCCAAAAGCTCTGGAATATGAAGCCCGGTTGCAAATGTGTTGGACCACGTGACCAAACTTGTTGAAAAGATTGACCACTTCAGAAACTGCAATAATCCAGAACTACAGTCAGAATCCTTTTGATACTGAGATATTAGTAATGCAACCAGAATCTTTCGTGACCCACTAACTGTTAATATACTGTTCTGGAGAAGCACCACACAACTGTGACCATATTTTCCTTCCCTTGAGAACAAATCAAGGTAGCAATAACCCAAGAGTTCACTTGAACTTAAGTCGAATACTGAAAATACACGAACATCGCAGTGCCAAACTTTGGCTCCCACAATTTCTTCTAACCTTAAACCAAAAAGATCTTGGACAATTTTGAAGATTCCTGATAGAACTAAACTAATTGGTAAGTATTGCTTGATCTCGCCAAAGTCCAAATCGTAACTCTGCTCTTCAACCCGTTTTACATGATACAGTAGGTCTTTGACTCCAAATGGAAGCTCCCCTTCCTCTTTTTGCTTCAAATCTTTCAAGATATCGAGTTCTTTCATAGCCAAGTCAGTTATACGTATGGATATGTCATTCAGAAACTCAAAAACCATTGTTGGTGTTTTTCTCTTCTAACATCAACCGCATACTCAACATAGCACGAATAGCCAAGTAAACGAGCATATTTATGATGGACGTTGTTGCACCAGACTTTCTAAAATAGAAAGATTGGCTTCTCCACATCGATTTCCATACGCCCGTGATACCATCATTCTTGTCGTTCCTACCTTGCAAAATTCGAGTACACCTGTAACGTGATGGCTTCTCAGAGAGATACTCAACTGTCCATTTTCAGATTTATCTAAGCCCTTGAGAAATTCTAGAGATAATCCAGCTAACTCTTCGTCATTAAAGGGAAGAACTGCACTAGCATCATTGAGATTATATATATATATATATATATATATATATATATATATATATATATATATATATATATATATATATATATATATATATATATATATATATATATATATATATATATATATATATATATATATATATATATATATATATATATATACATATATATATCAATCAGAGCTTTAAGATGCTGCAACTCTGCTCTTTTGCTTGCACTGAGGTTCAATCCATTTCGCTCAAAATTTCTCACCACAATTTGTATAAAGCTTTTGGTTTCAGCATTCACCCAGTCCCACCTCACTGCAAATGCTTTAACAACAAGATATACTTCAAGTTTACTGCATGTGTCAAGATGCACATCTATTCTTTGCTCTGCTAAGCTTTGAATACTTGAATCTCCTTGATTTCCTCTTGAAGCAAATTCGTTATTGATTATTATATTTGCATGATAAAGACTGGTGAGTGTATCATTGAAGAACCCTTCTTCCTGAAACGTTTGGGTTAAAGCTCCTTCAAGGGATGACTTGACATGGCCTTTTAAACACTTGAGTACGTCAGATTTCTCACTAGATGGATTCCACAATTTGGATTTCCTTGCCAAATCTTGCATAAAACTTTGCACATATGTGTTTAATGTGATTACATCTTCTCTAGGAAGATAGAGGAAAATGAAGTCCCTGTTTGGCATTTGATCAAACACCTTACGAGCAATCTTTATGCACCCATAATGAATACACATATATCGATCAACAAATTGGGAACTCTAACATTGTCTCTGAACTCTTTCTTCATCGCAAGCCTACATACGCACAGTCCAAGACCAAGTGCACCCATATTAGCACAAACAACAATGATACCCATAACAGTCACATAATCATGAATAACACCAGCAATATAGATTTCTCTAAAACACTCATGAGCTTGTTCGTAACAACCTTTCTTGCGAACATGAATTTGGGGGTCAGATGAACGAACAGGCCCGTTCTTTCCAATGAAGATTTCCCTTCTAGGAGAATCAAGGATTTTGAAGGGTGCACGAAGCATTGGAGCCATGAAAATCCTTCTAGAAGATTCATTGATAGTTGAAGGAAGCACCGGCGCTGTTACTTTGAAGAAATTAGAGTGCTCAAAGCAAGTCTACGCTATGGATACATTAGCATGGGATAACACGACAGGATTCTGATCCTATTGTGTTGGACTTTGGGATCAGGGTAATGATTAACAGGGACAGTCGGGGGCATTCGTATTTCATAGTCAGAGGTGAAATTTTTGGATTTATGAAATCAAGAACGAAAGTTGGGGGCTCGAATCAGAACTGGTACAGACAAGGGAAATCCGAATGTTTAATTAAAACAAAGCATTGCGATGGTCCCTGCGGATGTTGACGCAATGTGATTTTTGCCCAGTGCTCTGAATGTCAAAGTGAAGAAATTCAACCAAGTGCGGATAAACGGCGGGAGTAACTATGACTCTCTTAAGGTAGCCAAATGCCTCGTCATCTAATTAGTGACACGAAGGAATCAAGGATGGTGAGTGGTTATGGATCTTTTATTGTTGGTGATTTTAGTATCATCAATGTATTTTAGTAGTAATGTGATTTACTGTAGCGCGATGCAATTATACGTTAAGCTTAGAAACGAGTTAGGGTAGTGCGGAGTGCACGCTCGTCGAGTTAACGTGCAATTGAATGCGAATAATTGAAAAGGGGTTTCAAGGGGCGGAGCTCCTGGCGGGGTGCGGGGCAGCGCTCCGCTGGGGTTTCAAGGGGCGAAGCCCCTTGCGGGGTGCGGGCGTGGGGTTCCAAGGGGCAGAGCCCCTAGCTAGACCCGTTCAAAAAATTTGAACAGATGTCCCTTTTCGTTTTCTGTTATTTAATCTCCTATATAAGGAGTCATTTGGCCTCAGTTTTACACACTGAACAAAAATCATATTTCTCTCTACATTCTTGATCTGTTTTCTATTGCCAAAAGCAGATTGTTCTTCAAAAATTATCCCCACAAAGATTTCGTGAACCCAGACAAATAATAGGGTCGAAACACTTTGTTCGGAAAGTGTACGAATACGATTCTTCGAAGATATCCAAGATTATCACACCAAATTTCTAACATTTATAAATTAATGGAATGAGCTACAAAGGTTGAAACTATATGGTTGATGCGGGAAAACCATGTTTGTATGTTTTTGACTTGTTTTTAACATTAGATAATGTTGAAAGCTTGATAAACTCCTTTTGTAAACATCGATCTGGTGGCTTCCATATTAGTTCGGAGATGACGCCAGAAGTGACATTGAAATTATCAACGAAGTCGAAAATATCTTCTGAGAAGTTGCTAGAAATTTTGTCGGTATCGGCAATATCGCTGGAGAAGTTGCCAGATCTGTCGTCAGAGTTAAAAATGACGTAGGAGATGTATTACTTTTTCATTTTTTTCTTTTTCTGATTGAAGCGTTGGTTGTGTGTTGTGAAGTCCCGATGACTTTTGTTGGTTCTCCTCAATAGTTGCTGAGATTGGATTCATAAACTCCATTGATTCATAAGTTAGTTTTAGATCTGGCTCATCTTCTTCGTCTTTTGGAAAAATTTCTTTCCATTCCGGTCTAAATCTCCATAATAAAGCTGTTGCAAATGTACCCCAACTATATCTGCGATGAATGCGAGACCACCATATCCACCATTTGAGAGTAGAACCTCTCAAAGCTCCAACAACTTTTAACACCTTCAATGACTCAGGTGTTTCATGTTCTTTGAAAAAATTTCTCAAAACAAAGAATTCACCGATAGAAATCTTTTTCTCCATCAAATAATAATATTATCATGAATTAAAACGGAAAGTGAGATCGAAAACGAGAGCACTAATTATTAGAATGCTAAAGATGAATCCTAACAAATTAGAGAATACTAAGAAAGATAAAATTAACTAATAAAATAGAGACATTTTCATTTATTTGATAATCTTTTATCTCTTAGTAAGATTATACTTTTAACTTTAATAATTAAATTGCCTAATATTAATTTCATGATCCCATCAATATGGTTTGACGGTGTCAATGTCATAAAGCAAGGTCACCATGATGTATATATTAACCATAATATTATAATTGATTAAATTGACAATATTACCCGTTGCTTTTCACCATGCAAGAAGTTGCTCCGGCACAACCATCCCAACATCCTCAGGAAGAAGACCCCGAAGGCTGGGAATACGAAGAAAGTAAAAGACAAAGATAGAATTCTGCATTTCTCTTTCATTCCTAACAGCTCGTTAGGTGGTGGAATATTGCAGCAAGAATATTGTGAGTATGTATCTCCGGCGACTAGCTGCACATATAAGAAAGACACAACTCAAGCAAGAACGGGCCAAGATTCCATGCACGAAGACGTCTGGGAAAGGAATAGCCAAGAGGAGGATCTTAGAATCGAGGAATG
The DNA here is from genome assembly GCA_963859935.3 of Lathyrus sativus. Taxonomy (NCBI): domain Eukaryota; kingdom Viridiplantae; phylum Streptophyta; class Magnoliopsida; order Fabales; family Fabaceae; genus Lathyrus; species Lathyrus sativus. The sequence goes on from OZ012735.1 coordinate 129,140,397, forward strand.
CAAATATGAAGATGATGACTGACCCGAATTCACCGTCTCAGCAGCAGAAGAACAGAATAACGAGACCTTGGAGAAACGGCGTCATAGTCAAAATGCTGGGACGACGTATAGGATACAAGGCCATGGAGAATTGCATGCAACAAATGTGGGCTCGACGAGGAATACTCAAGATTATGGACTTAGGAGAAGATTTCTATCTAGTCACTTTTACTAGTGAAGAAGATCAAGAATTTACAATACTAGAAGGTCCTTGGATGATCTATGACCACTATTTAACTGTTAGAGAGTGGAGCGCGAACTTTTGTCCCTCAGGAGATGCAGTTGAGCAATTGGCAGTGTGGGTTAGAATCTCTGGTCTACCAATAGAGTACTACGACAACAGAGTGCTCTCTTACATTGGAGATCGCATCAGGTGGATAAGAATACGCTATCAAAGGAATGCGGGAAATATGCTTGAATGTGTATCCAAGTGGATTTAACAAAACCCTTGTTGGCTATGTTCTCGATCCAAGGTCGACACTATAAAATTGAATATGAATGACTGCACTTGCTATGTCTATCGTGTTGAAGATATGGGCATAATGCTGAAGGATGTGGGAAAAGAAGACATCTATGGCTGAAGTAGAGAGTAACAAGGATAAGGTTGATACAAATAACAGAGGCAAACATGAAGAGGTACAAAAGGATAATATTGGACCTTGGATGGTAGTTCAGAAACCCAGAAGAAATCGAAAACTCAAACAAGACACAGAGAAGAATATAGACAAGATGCCCGTCCAAATCCTTCGTAAACATTTCCAGTTCATACATTCTGAAGTTAAAATTGGGGATAAATTAGAGCGGTGCAACGGAGTTTTATGCTAGCCCTCGTGAAGAAGGTAGAAAGGAATTGTGGGGAGCTTAAAACCATACAGCTGATCAAATGAAGCGGAGTTGGCTATTGGGAGGTGATTTCAATGATATTAGTGAGGTAGCGCGAAAGAGAGGTGGTGCCCATGTTTCGATTTACTGCTGTAATCTTTTACATGAGCGTTTCATTGCTTGTAATCTCATGGACTTTGGATCCACATGACACAAGTTCACCTGGCTTGGAGCTGTTAGTCACGAAGGATTGAGAGTATATGAAAGATTGGATAGGGAAATGAGCAATGATGAGTGGCAGCTTTAGTTTCCTGATGCATAAGTCAAAGTTTTAACTAGACTTGAGTACTCAGACCACCACCCCATCCTGGTGTCATTGTCTGACCATACCAGAACAAAGTTGCCTACATATTTCAAATTAGAATGCGCCTGGATTCTGGAAAATACTTACACAGACATGATGAAGGCTGCGTGGGACAAGAATAGAGTTCAGAACTAACCTTGAGGAAGTTAAAATTCAAGCGCAACAGTGGAATATGCACACTGTCAAAAGTCTGCAGAAAGCCAAGAAGATCTTAATGAGAAGGATTGATGGTATTTAGAAGAAAGCGCACGGTAGTAGATTTCACCGAGGGCTCATGTGGCTGGTGAAAAAGCTTCAACGGTAATTACATAAGAATCAACTTGAGCAAATTATAGAGGTCAATCAGAGTTGTGTCTGATCCCCAAAACCTCACATCCTTAATTACTAGCCAGTTTCGCCCCATTCCTCTCTGCAATTCTATTTACAAAATTCTGATTCGTATACTTGTTAACAAGATGAAGAAGTTTTGAATGACAGCATTACTCCAAATCAGACCGGTTTTATCCTGTAGAGGATATTCACGATAATATTTTTGTTGCGCAAAAACTCTCACACATCATGAATAAGCTTAAAGGTTGAAAACATTACTTTGTGCTCAAGGTAGACTTAGCTAAAGCTTATGATGGAATAAGTTGGAGCTTTGTTGACAAGGTTTTGACTGAACTTGGTCTACCTTGAAAGCTTCAAGAGATCGTTATGCAAGCAATCACTTCATTGCAAATGCGAGTTTATTGGAATGGTCAAAGGGGGAGTACTTCAAAACCAAGAAAAGTCTTAGGAAGGGCGATCCCATTCCCCCTACATCTTTGTTCTATGTATGGATAAATTATCCCACATGATCATGGATAAAGTGGATAATAAGAAATGGGATGGAGTGAAGATTGGAAGACAGCGGCCAACTATAACTCATCTTATGTTTGCAGACGATTTTATATTGTTCGGTCAAGCTACTGAAAGTCAAACCAGCAACTTCATGGAAGTGTTGAACATCTTCTGTGCTTCTTCAGGGCAGCAAACCAGTGTTGAAAAATCTGTATCATGTCCTCCAAGAATACTCCCCAGAAAATTCGAAGGAAGATCACTCAGAGCACGGGTCTTCGTGAAACTGAAGACCTTAGAATGTACCTTACCTTGGTGTCCCTTTGACTGGAAAAAGTCCTAGAAGCAGAAACTACCAATATTTGGACAAAGTGCGTGCTAAACTTAATAATTGGAGGAGGAAGCAATTGTCTTTTTGCTGGACGTGTTACTTTGGCCAAAACTGTAATGGAAGCTCTTCCCATCTACATCAAGACTACTCATGCAATTTGGAAAAAACTCCCTTAAGTAACCTTGTTGAAAACAATGGTGACTGAAAGTGGAACCTCATTATAAGGAAAGACTGTCTGCGGAGGTTGTAGATCGTATTCCTGCCATCGAACCACCAGAGGAGGATAACATTAAGGAAGATATGTGCATTTGGAGAGGAAGCACAACTAGAGAATTTAGCATTGCGAGTGCTTATAGTAACTTCTCAGACGTTAGAGATGTTCTGATGGAGAAATATTGAAAAAGGATCTGGTAGATTAGAAGCCCAAAGAGAATTCGAGTTCTTGTGTGGATGATGCACTACAATGACATCAAAACCAATCATTATCTAAACAGGCTTAAGCTTCGGCAACCCTTCGGCAAATGAATAAGGAAGCTCGTTGTGGAGGTGCAATTCGAAATGACAAATGTGATTGGATAGGAGGGTTTTCCCAAAACATAGGAATCTGTAATGCTTATACAGCTGAAATGTGTGGAGTTTTGGAAGGCATCCTAATGGCACAGGATCGAAGATATGATAAAGTCGAAATCCAAATTGATAATATAAACGTGCTACGGGGTATACAAAACAAGAACAAGCGAAGATGTCAAGGCATAAGCATGCTGACAAAAGTACAAAAATGCTTGAAGAACACATCCCCGGGTTTAGAATCAACCACATTCATCGAGAAGCCAACATGTGTGTTGACCGGCTGGCAAAAATTGGAGTTGCCTTATCTAGCCATTTCTGTTTGTTTGAGGATTGCCCAGATTTTATGATAGAAGTTGTAAGGATTTATTGTTTAAACCTTCTCCCTCATGTAGACTAGTTTGTTGTTTTGGGCCTTGGACCTCTTTTTGTCAAAAAATAATAAATAATAAATTTTATTGCATTTTAGATATTTCTAATGCGTAATGTGAGTTTTCACATATGTTTTATGATTTCGAAGATACATCTCCGGACAAACATATTTCTAATAAACGTTGACATATTCTGGATATATATCTCCAAAACAATTTTAAACATTCAAAATATGTCACTCAGTAACTATTTAAATTTGAATAGTTCCGGAGATGCATCTCCAAAGAGTATAAGAACAAGTATTTTTTTTAATTATAATTTGTGTATTTATTTTCAGATGAAGTATGAAGCACAATCTCGAATAAAAAAATAGACATATAAAATACTAAGAGACTAATACTAGATGTGTCAAAAATGATATAGCAATACATGTAGAAAATATCATACAATTGAGATCCAAAATGTAATAAAACCGTAAAAATAAAGTAGAGAGTATAATAATACAAAAAAATAATAACAGAGTACTACTGTATGTGTCTGACAACATCTTCTTTACCTCCTCAGCCATCAATCCCCTCGTCCTCCAACAATGTCTACGGTACAACAGTGTCCCCTGTGCTTCTGCCACCATGGCATCCAAGACTCGCCTGACAGCAGACCCATCAAGGAAGATACCCTCGTCAATGCCTGCCCGCGTAATCTCTATAATGAGGCGAAACCTAGGCAAGACATCATCAGTATGATCTATTTGAGTCTGCTTCTCCTCTAGTATCTCCTAATGTGCTTGTCTCGGCGGATCTCCTGGAGCAGTCTACACTATGTACGAATGTGACACCTCGAAGGACCATATGATGTACCCATTGACGTAGCTCTAGTCGTTCGGTGTTATGGTAGCATGTGCCTCATCTGGTATCAGATGACTCTCATAATCAGCAAACATCTCTTCTATTTGTCTAGAAGGCAAGGCAGGAGGAGCAGGGTGTCTGGGGAAGGTATAAGTGTACCCAAACTGCCCTATGACGCCCTCGGGAAGATGAGGAGCAGTGATGCACGATTCGCAGGCCAACCATCTGGAGTATAGCACTATCTCGTCAAATGGTCGCGTTTGACGGTGATCTACATAGCTATTGAAATGCATGTCCTCAACAACCAAATGGTCAAAATATAATCTGAAAGGATTGACCATCTGGTTCCCTCTAAGTGGGATAAAGCACAAGAACACGACATATCCTCAGTATACTCATCCACACTCGCCCAACTAGCGATGCACAGGAAGTACTGGAGGATCCAAGGCTGAAATTAAAAAAAAATTCAAGGATCAAGATATGTCTGGCAGTATAGTATGGATATAGAGGAAGTAAAGACAAATCAAATGGACCTCCTCCAAAACCCTCTGGATCGACATCCACAACAACTCCACCCTTCAGAGGTGGCACTGGATCAACAGCGGGAGATGACACTGGATCTGTAGGAGGTGGCACTGGTAAATCCTAACTCATGCGAGAGGATGGGGGAATTTCCGCGTCAGATGGTGAATCCCGTCTCCTACGAGAAGAAGAAGAAGGTGGAATAGCTTGAGGTGAAACACGATCCCCAGAAGTAGACGGCGCCCCAGAAGTTGACGCTTCTGTCTGACTAGAGATACCTGTTGGCTCCACACCCACCGAACAGATGCGTATTGGGCAACTCTTCCATGTCTCAGTCTGTCGACTATGTCATCCATTTAAGGTAAAGTAGGACATATCATTAGTGCACACCAAACACACAAACAATAAAATTTATAAAAAAAAATAGATTGCAGGAAATTCTGGAGATGCATCTCCAAAAACACCATAAAACAATACGTTGAATAATTACGAAAATGCATCTCCGAAAACACTATAAAACTATTAAATTTGAAGAGTTCCGGAGATGCATCTCTGGAAATTCTCAAAGTATATGAAATGCTAAACTATTCTGGAGATGTATCTCTAGAATGATCTGCAACTCAGAGGTCGTGACAGTGGCGAAATGTACATCTTGCAAGTTGAAAAAATATGATCTAATTGTCATTTTAAGCCAACAAACAAGTCATACACTAAGTCTAAACTATATTACATGTGATTTCTACATATTTCTAACCCTGATCATTGATTTCTACACATTTACACTAAAACTCAAATATTTACCAAAAACTCAAAAAACTTATTCAAAATTTATGGTTTTGATTATATTGAATGATGTTATAGATGATGTTTGACGTACTTTGAGTTCCTTTGAGTCTTGCTTGAGAAAATTGATTTAGTGAAGTTGAGGTGTATTGAGAAGGAGAAGAGTTGAGTTTGAGTGTATTGAAGAAAAATGTAAAATGAGGAAGGAGAAGAGTCTGGCACGAGTTATGCTCCAAAATATTTCAGAGATATATCTCCGGAATATTTCAACGTTCATTAAAATTTTAGGTGCGTCCGAAGATATATCTTCGGATTCAGGGGGCATATGTGGAATTTCACATGGTGCGGTAGAAATAAATAAGGTGCTATAATAAATTCTATAAAAAAAAGGTTTCGCCTTGGTTTCATTTGTGAGGTAATAAAGACCGTCACAAAAATTTGTCACGAACCCCAACAATAACAATTTCGTTTTTATTAAAATTAAAATCACAACTTTTCACAATTATATATATATATATATATATATATATATATATATATATATATATATATATATATATATATATATATATATATATATATATATATATATATATATATATATATATATATAGTGAGATATTGGATCGAACTCTAATATGTTATCGGAGTAATGCGTGTTGTAGTCGAAGTTTGTTCTAACATGCATTAGTCAATATTGCTAGGTTTTTTAGCATGTTGAATTAGGTCTTACTTGTAAGTCTAAATTATTTAAGTTAGCTTGTAATGGGTAATTGTTAAAAAGCCCATCAAGTTAGTGTGTCAAGTTTCTTATAAATAGCATGCTAGTCTCTCATCTTGAATAAGGAAAAATAGGAAGATAAAATCCTAATTCAAGAGAGAGAGTTTATTTGTTATTCTTGTATACTTGTAATCTTGTTTGACCTATGAAGGAAAGAATAGCAGTTTATAATCAATCCTTATTGTTTCTTCTTGTTCTTCTTGCTTGTTTTCTTTGTTAACCCTAACCCTTGTGTGTTTCTTGAATATAAAGAAACTGTTTATATTTTGTTTCAAGGCATCTTATTCACAATAATTTGGTGTGATGAGCATGGGGAAGATGCCTTCAACAAAGTATGAGATTGAAAAGTTCACCGGAGTGAACGACTTCGGTTTGTGGCGCTTGAAGATGAAAGCCCTACTGGTTCATCAGGGTTTTTTGGAAGCGTTGAAGAGAGAGGTCATGATTGAGCCTTGGTGATAACGTTTTTCGACATGTATCAAAGGAGACTACAACATCGGGGTTATGGGTAAAACTTGAAAGTTTGTACATAACCAAATCTATGGTGAATCGACTCTACATGAATCAAGCTTTATATTCATTCAAGATGAATGAAGACAAAGTGTTGGCTGAGCAGTTGGATATGTTCAACAAGCTGATTCTTGATCTTAAAAATATTGATATGAAGATCGATGATGAAGATCAAACACTGTTGTTGTTGTGTGCTTTGCCCAAAACACATGCTCACTTCAAAGAAACTCTCTTGTATAGAAGGGAGCCCCTGAGCTTTGTAGGAGTTCAATCAGCCTTGTATTCTAAGGACTTGAATGAATGAAAGGAGCATAAACCTTCGACGGTGGGCGAAAGTTTGGACGTTAAGGGAAAATTCTTGCAAAAGGATGGTAAGTTCGACAAGAAGAAAGGTAAAAGTTAGCAAAAGTCTTATAGTGGCGAAATATCTGGTATTCAATGTTATCACTGTAAGAAGGAAGGTCACATAAGAAAGGTGTGCCCCGAACGCATGAAAGATCACGGAGGTAAGGATAATGGCAATGCAGCCATTAATTAAGATGAATTCGACTCATCTGATGTTCTTGTGGTTTCAAGTGGCGACTCAAGAAAAAAGTGGATTATGGATTCAGGTTGCACTTGACACATGACTCCAAATAGGTAATTGTTCGAGGAGTTATGTGATCAAGATGGTGGATCGGTGCTACTGGGAAACAACAAATCTTGCAAAATTGCAGGTATTGGATCTGTGAGATTCAAGCTCCATAATGAGTCAATAAGGTTATTGACTGAAGTTAGGTATGTACTTGATTTGAAGAGAAATTTGATTTCTCTTGGTGAATTTGACAGAAAGGGATATGTTTTTCAAGGAGAGAAAAGTATTTTAAGAGTCATGAAGGGGTCAAAGGAAGTCTCGATAGGCGTGAAGAAACAAGGCTTGTATACCCTTGAGGATGAGATTGTAAGTGGTTCGACAAATGTTTCATCCATGAAACTTGTGCCGAAGACAGAATTATGGCACATAAGATTGGGCCATGTCAGCGAAAGAGGCCTGATCGAATTGGGGAAGTAGAACATGTTAGGAGGTGACAAAGTCGAAAAGTTAGAGTTTTGTGAATCCTGTAGGTCGAAGTTTAACAAAGGCAAGCAACAAACACATGGATCCCTAAATTACATTCATGCTGATCTTTGGGGGACTGCAAGGAATCCTTCACACTCAAGTGTAAGGTATTTTCTATCCATCATTGATGACTATTCCAAAAAGCTATGGGTATTTCATCCAGAAGACAAAGGATGAAACTTTTGAGAATTTCAAAATTTGGAAGGTTCTGATCGAAACTCAAACTGGCAGAAAGGTTAAAAGGTTGAAAATCGACAATGGCATTGAGTTCTGCAACGAAGCGTTCGACAGTTACTGTGTTGAGTCTGGGATTGCAAGGCACAAGACTGTAGTAGGTACTTCTCAACAAAATGGCTTAGCTGAGAGATTCAATCAAAGAATCCTTGAAAGGGTTAGATGCATATTGGTTAGTGTTGGATTGAAGAAGTTGTTTTGGGCGGAGGCTGTTTCGACTGCAACATATCCTATAAATAGATGTCCCTCGACTACCTTGGGAATGAAGGCATCTGAAGAAGTTTGGTCGAGACATCCACCTAGTTTCGATAGACTGAGAATATTTGGGTGTGTGGCCTATGCTCATATCAGGGAAGACAAAGTCGAACCTAGAGCTCTAAAGTGCATGTTCATGGGATACCCTGAAGGAGTCAAAGCTTATAGGCTATGGTGCCTAGAGCCAGGTCACAGGAGGTGTATCACCAGTCGAGATGTAGTTTTCAATGAAGTAAAGATGGTTTTCAAGGAAACTGATGATGTTGACGAAGAGCTGAAACAGGAAGAGATTCCTATTGAGGTGGAGCATGATGATGTTGAATTGCGTATTCCAGATGAAGTCGAAGAAGACGCAGAAGATATTGTCGAAGATGAGGTGACTGATAATGACTACCTGCTAACAAGATACGGGTCGAGGAGAGTCATCAAGCCACCTTAGAGACTGGGGTATGCAGATCTTACAGCTTATGCCTTAATATTTGCAAGTGAGGTTCTAAGCGAAGAACCTATAAACTATGAGAAAGTTATGAGGAGTCAAAAGCAGACTGAATGGCTGAAGACCATGGATGATGATATGAAATCTCTTCATGATAACAAGACTTGGGAACTGATCAAGAAACCTGCTGGAGCAAAGTTAGTCAGTTGTAAATGGATTTTCAAAGTTAAGGAAGGAATCGAAGGAGTGTCGTCGAAGAGATACAAGGCAAAATTGGTCGCTAGGAGGTTCACTCATAAAGAAGGTGTCGACTTCAATGATGTGTTCTCTCCTGTTGTAAAACACAAATCCATTCGAATGTTGCTTGCCACAGTGACCTAGTTCGACCTTGAATTGGAACAAATGGATGTGAAGACTACGTTCTTGTATGATGATCTAGATGAAATAATCCTTATGAGGCAATCTGAAGGGTATGTCGAAAAAGGGAAGGAAGATTATGTGTGTAAGCTGAATAGCTATTTATATGGACTGAAACAATCTCATCGACAGTGGAATATGAGATTTGACAAGTTCATGGCATGCATAAGTTTCATTAGAAGCCAGCTCGACCACTGTGTTTACTTCAAATTTTGACCTGGTAATTTATTTGTTATTTTGTTACTTTATGTGGATGATATTTTAATAGCAAGCAACAATGTTGAAGATGTAATGAGGGTAAAGGCTGAACTCAATAAGAAGTTCGACATGAAGGATCTGGGAGCTGCGTCCAGGATTCTTGGGATTGACATTTGAAGAGATAGAAAGCAATTGAAATTATGCTTATCTTAAGAGGCATACCTACGAAAGATTCTTGAAAAGTTTGGTAAGTCGAATTCAAATCCTGTTGTGACTCTGGCAAACCCTCAATTCAAGCTGAGTATAGATCAGTGTCCCAGTACTGATGTCGAAAGAGATTATATGAATAACAATCCATATGCTAATATAGTGGGTTCTTTGATGTATGTGTCGCTACTGCGAAAATCGGCGCCGGCTGAACAGAAGAGTCGCCACCGTGCGTTATTTATCCCAAAGGAGGGAAAGGAAACGCTCGAAGTAAACCTACCGCAAAGACGGGAAAGGAATGGTCATCGCAACCAAATCCTGGATTTGGGAGTCGGTTACGCAAGGGGAAGGTATTAGCACCCCTCACGTCCGTCGTACTCGACGGGATCCACGCTTGCTTGGTTTGTCTAAAGGATGCAAAGCAATCTATCTACGGCTGCTAAATCTAAACGGAGGGAAATTGACTCGATAGAGCGTCACACTCTATGCCTACGTACTCTCAAGAGAGAAAGTCAGAGTCAACGTAGTTCGGGAAACTACAGGGAATTGGCTCGCCAAGACTTCGTGTCTTGTGCCTACATACTTCCACACAGCACGGATCAGAGCTTTCGTAGTTCAGGCTAACTACGGCTAAGCAGGGTGTTCTCACACAGGAGTGAGAAATTAATCTGGTTTGAGAGGTACGGGAACCTATGGGAACAAAAGCTACGGTCTGGTCTCAAATGTACTCGGGCAAGAGAAAAGGATAACATCAGTCGTCAGCGGGAAAGTCTCGATCGCACAGCAGCGAGATAACAAAAGGTTAGTTGTTAGTGTACTCGCTAGGATATCGCATCCTATGCCTACATATTCTCGCTCAGTACGAGAAATCAGAGCAGCTGTAGTTCGGCTACTTTCGGGACCACAGCTCAAATCTCGTTTTATTAATATTCTGAAAATGATTACAATGATTGAATGCGGGAAATAAACTCCTTAAAAAAATCATATCCTATCCATCTATAATGGAAAATCAAGTGGAAAATAGTCCCCTAACAAGTGGACTTCTAAAACTACCTCTAAAAAGGTAAAAAAACTCCTATGAAAAATATCTATTCTAAAGAAAATATTAAATCTACAAACTAATATTTTTATACTCTTTTTACTATTTTTTTCTTCTATTCTTTTTTTCCTTCCTTCTTCAATATTCTTTTTCTCATTTCTCTTCATATTTCTTTTTCTCATTTCTTTTCATATTTCTTTTTCAAAATATTTTTTCAATATTCTTTTTCTTTTCTTTCAACTATTCTTTTTCATATTTTTTTTTATCTTTTCAATATCTCTTTTTTCAATATTTTCTCTCAATATTCTCTTCATATGTTTTTTTCACATATTTTCCTTTCTCACATTTTTTTTAATATTCTTTTCTTCCTATTTTTTCAATATTCTTTTCTTCATTCTTTTTGTTCTACTAATCAAATGAATATAAAAGAAATACAAGGGGGAGGGGGTACATATGAGTACAGGGGAGTATACAAGTAAAAACAAACTAAAGGCCCAACCCACTTATCTGATTGCTGAAAGAAAAGAAAAAAAACGGAGGGATATGCAAGAGGAAAAACGGAGGGTGCGCTGAAAAACTCGTTGGGCCCAGCCCAATATTCTTTTCCAAAACGTACAGAGGGGGTGAAGAAAGAAATTGAGGGAGTGAATGAAGTAAAGAACACTTTGGGCCCAAGGCCCAGTCCAACCCGGACTCTTCCCACTTTCATCACCTGAAAACCCTAGCTCAACTTTCTCCCCAAAAGAACACTGTTCATGCCGCTTCTCAATATCCAACCTCTCCTCTCATCGTCTCTCTTTCAATCTCTTTCATTTTCCGTTTCCATCAAAAACAAACCACCAGAAACTCCGACTTCAATCTTCCACAAAGACGTTTATTAAAAAAATAAAGAAAACAGAGGCGAAGATTAGTGGACTCATCGTGAAGAACTTGGACACGTTCGAGGAAGATATTGTCGAGTCTGGGATCTTGAGTTCTTGCATGAAGGAGACGAATTCTTGAAGGTCTGAAGATGTTGTTGAAGATGTTGACGGATTTATTCGTTGGGTGACTCTTGAAGATGCATGTGGAAGAAGATTCTTGAAGTTCTATCGAGGAGTTGATTGACGAATATGCTTGATGATGAGCAATTTACGAAGATTCTGGAAACAACGGCGATGAACTCGCGGAGGATCGGACAAATTTGGACGTATCTGAAGTTTGAAGATCTTGATGACTTTGTTGAAGATCCTTGAAGAAGTTTTCTGGAGATTTGGAGGTGATGAACTCACGAAGACGATGATGAAGGTTCTTGATCTGGATAACTGAGAAGGTTGTTGGAAGATCTTCGAACGATCTTGATGAACATGATAGGGATTGTTCGTGATCTCTGAGGATCTTTGATGTTCATGAAATTCTGAAAACGGTTGTAGGAACATGAACGATTCTGGAGAATTACGAAGAACGTGATGATGAAGATTCGCAAGAATCTTGATGAATATTGGTGTTCTTGCACCGTTCTATCAAACTATGGAGAATTGCTTAGTAAACCAGATGAAGATCTTGCAGATCGGAAAAACGGATGAGGCTGAGGGATATAGTTGATGAGTTTGGATGAACATGTGGATGAAGGTCCTGGGAAATTTCTGGAAACAAACGATGAAGATTCCGGCGACCAGATGCAGTTTCCGGTGAGAGGTTGATGAAGATGCGAACGGAGAAGATGAAGAAACGATGATTCTGGGGATTTTCCAGTTTTCCGGCGATTGGTGTGGCGGCCGGAGTTGGTTGTAAGGTAGTTAGGGTGGCCGGAGTAAGTTAGTGGCGGTGGTTGCATGGCCGCCGGCCATGCAACTGGTGAGGTTCAGGCGAGGACAGGTGGCGGGCGAGGTGGAAGGTGGAGAAGCTGCATGGATGCCACGCGTGGGGTTGTGTGGCAGTGAGAGAGAGATGGGAGGAAACACGTGGCTCTCTGAGTGTGAAGTGGGAAGAATGAAGTGGCCAACCCTGGTTAACACACGTGGCTGAAGCTTTATATGACACAGATTTTTTTGGACTCTTGCTGAAGTGGGCCTACTCGAAAATACTTGGATAAAAAACCCAATATGAGGAATAGCTGGACTAATATGGATTAATACTTGATTAAAACTAACTGATCCTAATTAACTACTTAACTAATAAAATCTAATCGATTAACCTAGATTAAACAAAACAATTAATCCTAGACAATTAATATTCTAACTAATAGAAAAAACTGTTAATCTCTATTAAAACTATTTCTAAAAACTGTTAAAACTATTTAATTTCAGAAAATCTATTTAATTTCTATAAAAAATAAAATCTAATATTCTATTAAATGCCCTTTAAAAGAAAATCTATATATAAAAAAAATCTAAAAAAAGGAAATTCTATTAATATTCTATTAAAAACTATTTATTAAAACTATATTCAATATCTAAAAAATGATTTATTCCTAAATCTATTATCTATCTAAAAAAATCAAAACTCCATTAATTTCTATTTAAAAACCTATTAAAAAAATGTTATATTAAACTATTATCTAAAAATGACTTAATATCTAAAAGAGGAGTTTATTCTAAAATCTATTTAAAAACAATTTATAAACTCTAAAAAATCTATAAAACCTATTTAAAATCTATAAAAGGCTATTAAATCCTAAAAAATGGTAAACAAAGGCAAATAACCAACACAAAAGAGAGCGCGAGACCAGATCGAAGCAAACAGTAAACCCGGACACCAAGAATCTCAAAAATCACTGCGTAAGCTGAAAACACCCAGGAAGCGCGTGACTTCTCAAAATAACTTCCGATTGTCCGAACCTGTCTGAGATACCCGAAATGCGATAACAGGGTTGTAATCCCGATAAAATCACCATAATTGAGAAAATGCACTATATGCAGTATGCAAATGCTAATGCGAAATGCGTCGAAACATCGAGCCAGATACGGGACCCGGATGGTCAAATTTTAGGGTGCAACAGCTGGCCCTATTCAAGCGGCTTGGACCTGAATGGTTGAAGAGCGCGTAACCTTTAATCATTCAAAGGTAGAAGATGGTTGAATACAAATGAAACCCTGGAATTTGCCAACCGCAAAATAAACTGCAAAACTGCTTGAGAAATAGCGTCCAATAAACTGAAGTCTGATTGTCACGGCAACAACTGGTCAATTATCTGATAAATTTTCTGCTGTTGTTTTCCAACATCAATCACCTGTGTGACGCCACAGATACTGATTCTTCGGAATAATGCTTCAAAAAAGCAAACACCTTCCCATTTATCATGGGATCTTTTCTGTCGACTCATGGTTCACGGCGAACCTGAGGAAACTCTCCTGGGGAATTCTGAATTGAACTGCCTGGCACCTATTTCGACGAAGGCGGAAGCTTCAGAAGTTTGATCTATGTCAATCTTTCTTTCTTTTTTTCCGTTGCTGACGTAACAACCAAATATGAAGAAATACTCCGTTGAGGGAGAAGAGAAGCTTAACCAAACAACTCTGCAGGTGAACAAATTCGAAAGCCAATAGGTAACCATCCTGGTCTCTGTTTCGACATGCGGATGTCTGAAATGATGCAATGCCCTATATGACATGTAAATGTTATGCGTTTGTAACTGCAATGCCCTATACGGCTTGGATATGCTATGTACTTGTAAATGCAATGCCCCATACGGCATGAATAGGCTATGCGTTTGTGAATGCAAATATGCCGATATATGCAAATGCTAATGTAAGCTCGAGCTGCCAGAGAACACCAGGTCTACAAACCGTTTGGCAAAATAAATGCCGGAGGCAAAGTCGACTCCACTGAAAGTAATCAGTTATCACATAATCATCTCAACGATATTCTTTCCAACCATTATCAAACTGCATTCTGTGGGGATTAACCCAATAGGGGTGGATTGTGAACGGCTCACTGCTGGAGACTGCCCCTTCTGTCAAGGATATCGATCTTAATCGGCTGGGGATACTCCTGACCCTACTCTGATGCGGGGTAAAATACAATCTCAATTCTTCCGGGAACAATACACAACTTTCAACTGCTGAAGAGGAGTAATTCTGACTTAACAACGTCCATACGGCATTCAACATTAATCGGGGAACTGGCATCCATTAAGCTTCGTATCGGGAAACGTGACAATATTATTGTATCGGGTATTTACACATTTTTTGGTTTTTCTAGTTTAAAAGATAAAAACGGGTTATTAACAAGATGGAAAATACTAGCATTCAAAGGTAGACTACCAGGCGAGAACTGATAGTAAAATAGATTAGGTTAATTGAACGAAAATTGGTTTTAGGTTTGAACATCAGACGGGGCTGACTGGATAATAGGCTAAGAAAAAGACAACCAGGCGAGAACTGGCTGAAAGCTGACATGTACCAGACGAGAACTGATACAACAATAGGTTAAAGAAACGGTGACCAGACGAGAACTGGTACCAATAACATACACCAGACGAGAACTGATGTAACAAACAGGTTAGAGAATTGATGACCAGACAGGGACTGGTTAAAAGGTAACATGCACCAGACGAGAACTGATGCCACAATAAACTACACCAGACGAGAACTGATGTTTACGGAAGCATGGGTCAGACGAGAACTGGTTATCGGTTTGCCAGGCGAGACCTGGGCTTTGGAAACGACTTGGTTACGAAGTTCTGACAGGTAACAAATTTAGACTGTAGGATAACAATCCACCGACAACACGGCTCTTCTTCAGGGTTTTTGACACGATTCCCCGATACTCAACTCTTGCTGGGGATAAACAAACTTGCTTGAACAACTTGCCCCAGTACAATTCAACATGCCCCAATCCAACTTTTGGGAATACTCTGAACAGCTTGCTACGAGACGACCTCGAGATTATTTGCCCCGGTATCTGTACGACAAAAGGATTCAACCTCAATCAAACAATTGTCAACCCAGTTGGTCTTCACTATCTCTGAAGTGACTTTGCCCCTGAATGAGCGTATAAGCGACTTAACCTGATCTGATTACCCACTGGAAGGTTCTACTTTCAAATCACAACATTCTAGATGATTTCCCCTGATTGGGTCTCGAGAAGATTCACTTCTGATCAACTGCTTCTCAAACAAACTGCCCCTGATCAACTGATGCTCCGGGACTTGTCCTCAGACTAACTGATTCTGAACTTACTGGAAATTAATGCCCCTGATTCACAGGGCTTCACAACATACACCATTCTAGTTCAGACTACTGTATTATTCAATTTCGATTATTCCCTGCTGGAATTTCTTTCGTGTCAACTACTGGCCTGCAAGTAAAAATTGTTTATTCACGAATGGTAATGCTAATACAATGCTTATGCAAATTTTGAATATTTTTGTGCTATCACTCATTTATATGTCATGATTGTGAGTGACGAATGAACCTAAGTTCAAACGTAGTGCTGATTTGATCAGTGAAAAATACAACAAGAAAATGACTAGCAAATCAAGAAGGAGTCAGGTTACTCAACCTTATCGTAATGCGCTTTCAGAATAAACCCTACCTCAATTAGGTCTTTTAAGGGTTGTATCGTGGTCGGGTTCACGGTTCGTGAAACAAAGGATATTTGGCTCAAATTTTGATTTGTACCCACCCCTTCTACGTGATGATCTCCGATCCTAAGGTTCAGCTAACCTGGCACAAGCGCTCGCCTCTTCGAGAGGTATGTTGAATGGTAAGAACCATGGTCAAGAATTTCACAAGGTTTTTCGGAGTGACAGTTACTCCTTTTTCGTTTTCGGTGTCTGTATACACGACTTTGTCTTTCACTGGGGATCTATTTTTTTCTATCCCTTCTTTTTGATTCCCTGATTTTTGCCTGGACTGACTCCTTTTGAGTTCTTTTCGATTTTTTTCGATTTTTGAAGTCCAGCGGGATGCCCTGATTTTTGCCTAAGTATTAGCTTTCCAGCTTTTTATTTCTTTTTACTTAGCGGGCTTTCTTATTTCTTTCTTTTGGAACAAAGTCGTGTGACACTGGTTGTCTTGATTGCTCCGAAAGGTTTACAACTGTCCCACTCCTGATTGGTGAGCTTTAACCATTGTGGTCGACGAGGTACGACCTCTTGAGAGGCATAAACTGATTGGTCCTCGAATGGAAACATTCCTCTGTAAGACTTGAACGCTCGGTCAAGCTAACTGACAACTACCCTGCCCCAAGTTAAGATGTGAGGGTTAAAAAGTCCGAAAAAACTTCTACTTCCTGGCTCGAAGTGGTTAACAATGGACTAACTCCTTATATCTCCAGTGTTTAGGGGATTTGAAACAATGCCTTGTACGTCATCGGCAAGGTTTTATCTATAAGCATACGATCATTGGTTATGAGTTTATTTTCGTCATCCTCCTCCAATCTTTGCTAATCACAGTGACAAAGTGGAGTGAATAAAATGCAAGTGTCAGTGCAATGCAATAAATGAGCGACAGCGACATGATTAATTCAGAAAATGCATAGTCACTTTATCAATATTACCATTCGAAAAATACAACGTTTACAGCAAGTAGTAATTAACAGAAAGGGAAACTACAAATGCAAATGGTAAGAAAAGTCTGAGGACTGCCAATGCTGGAGGCGCCCGCCTGTCTGAATCACTGGCTTATTGAAAACAAACTTCTGAATCTACGAGCTTAGACAGCTGAGGAGTTGTTATGAACAAATAGAAATCCTTCTCGAAAGGAAATGCGATCTTGGTCGATCAACTGTTGTACTTTCGCCTGAAATTCTTTACAATCTTCCGTCGAATGCCCTGGAGAGCCACCATGGTAACCACACTGAACGTGGGGATTGTACCCAGGAGGGTAAGGTTTTGGAACTGGCTTAAGAGCTTTAGGTTCCACCAAAGAACTCTGGATCAAAGATGGTAGCAGCTGGCTATACGGCATCGGCACTGGGTGAGAAGGAGCTTTCCTTCGTTCCAAATTGTTGCGAGGTCGATTCTGATTCTGACGCTGATTCTGATAACCTCGACCACAATTTCGCTGATTTGCCAGAGGAGCGACATAAGGTTCTTGATAGGGTGCCCCAGGCACAGCTGTTTGTCCAGCATAACAAGCCATAGGAGGTACTGATCTCTGATAGGATGAAGAACCAACAAAATTCACTGATTCGCTTCGAGGATATTCAACATTTGGCATGGCTGCACTGATCACAACTTCTTCTTCATTCTGATAGTCACAAGGATATTCAGTTTCACCAGCTTGATCGTTCGAAATAATCTGAATTTTCCCGATTCTTATGGCATACTCAAGGCGTTCTCCTAATGTTACCACGTCAGAGAAACTTAACGGAAGTCCAAGCAATCTTTCGAAGTACGGATCCTGTAGGGAGTCTACAAACATGCTCGTCAACTCTCGGTCCAAAAGTGGTGGGTGCACCCTAGCAGCAAATTCTCTCCATCTCTGAGCATACTTCCGGATAGGTTCATTGTTCTCTTGAGACAACTCTTGCAACTGCATGCGATGAGGAGCTATGTCTAGGTTATAATCGTACTGCTTCAGAAAAGCTCTGGCTAAATCCACCCATGATCGAATCTGATTTTTCTCTAACTGCATATACCACCTCAAAGATGCCCCAGTCAGACTATCTTGAAAGCAATGGATTATCAATTTGTCATCTCGCACAAACGAAGTCATTCTTCGACAGAACATCATCAAATGTTGCTTCGGACAGCTATCTCCCGTGTACTTCTCAAATTTCGGCACTTTGAACTTATAAGGCAACACCAGGTCAGGAACCAAACACATGTCTGCAGCATTCAGGTTAACAGCATCTTTCATTTTCAAAGCTTTCATTCCTTCTTCCAATGCTCGGAGTTTTCTATCCGTCTCAAGAGCTCTTGGATCTACGGTCCTGGTTATCGGGATATCTCTTCGGTAATTCATCACAGGGAAAACAACACCTTGATTGTTAACAGGAGGAGGACGTTCATTTCGGGCAACAAACTGCTCATGTCGATCTCGGTTCTCAACAGAAGGCTGTACAACTGGGTCTGCAGTAACATTGTTCGCTTGCGGGAAGTCTTCCATGGAATCATACAGAGGGTTGGACGTCATAGTGAACCCTGCCAAGGTGTTAGGAGACTGGAAATTGCCTTCAGACGTAGCTACCAATAATCTTCAACTGACTTCAATGCTCGATTCTGCTCAAATCTACTCAACCCCTAGGTCGTCTTCTGACAATCAACAGTTGCTCAATCCAAACTCCGGGTAATCACCTTCAGGAAACAAAGGCTGGATCAGAACTCTGGCTAACTGGAGGATGATATGCAATATGATGCAACACGTTTATGCAAATGATATGCAAGATGCAGCAAACATGGGATCACAGCCCCCACACAATTTGAACACTGCTGCGCTGCTGACGTAGTACGTTCGCTCTGAAGAGAGACCAAAATAACGGGTAGGTTGGAAGTCAAGGTTCCTGCAAAAAAAAAAACCTCCCACTCACGGGTATGGACCTATATCTGTCAAGGTACGGCATCCTATGCGGTCGTCAGCGTCACAGACTTTCAAAACTGACGATACGATTCCCAGAATGAGTGGTATCATCAAGTCTTGAAGAGGCCTCACTTATCTAACTTCCAAATGATCGGTTCCCAGAGTCGACAATCCAACTAACCAGCAACCCGAGCCACCCAAAGGGTGGGACAAGAGGCCAACCAGAAGAACCTCGTCTGAGTGTGGATTTCGCGGGACACTAATACAAGCAAAGTCGGTACGCGCCCACTAATTTCCACTCTAAGTCTGAGGTGCACTCAAGCCCAGGTCCGACTTATCTCTCAATCATAGAACACCCGTCACCCCCCAACAGCACAACAACAACAGATAATATCAATACAAAAATAATAAGCACCCAATAGACAAGCAAACAAGCGCTAGGATTGACTCTCTTAGGGGACGTTGGATCCCACATGCATAAGGAACTATCGCATTCCTTAGCAGCCAGGGGACGTTGGATCCCCAGCAGAGTCGTCAGCTGTCGCTACTGCGAAAATCGGCGCCGGCTGAACAGAAGAGTCGCCACCGTGCGTTATTTATCCCAAAGGAGGGAAAGGAAACGCTCGAAGTAAACCTACCGCAAAGACGGGAAAGGAATGGTCATCGCAACCAAATCCTGGATTCGGGAGTCAGTTACGCAAGGGGAAGGTATTAGCACCCCTCACGTCCGTCGTACTCGACGGGATCCACGCTTGCTTGGTTTGTCTAAAGGATGCAAAGCAATCTATCTACGACTGCTAAATCTAAACGGAGGGAAATTGACTCGATAGAGCGTCGCACTCTATGCCTACGTACTCTCAAGAGAGAAAGTCAGAGTCAACGTAGTTCGGGAAACTACAGGGAATTGGCTCGCCAAGACTTCGCGTCTTGTGCCTACATACTTCCACACAGCACGGAAGATCAGAGCTTTCGTAGTTCAGGCTAACTACGGCTAAGCAGGGTGTTCTCACACAGGAGTGAGAAATTAATCTGGTTTGAGAGGTACGGGAACCTATGGGAACAAAAGCTACGGTCTGGTCTCAAATGCACTCGGGCAAGAGAAAAGGATAACATCAGTCGTCAGCGGGAAAGTCTCGATCGCACAGCAGCGAGAGAACAAAAGGTTAGTTGTTAGTGTGCTCGCTAGGATATCGCATCCTAGGCCTACATATTCTCGCTCAGTACGAAAAATCAGAGCAGCTGTAGTTCGGCTACTTTCGGGACCACAGCTCAAATCTCGTTTTATTAATATTCTGAAAATGATTACAATGATTGAATGCGGGAAATAAACTCCTTAAAAAAATCCTATCCTATCCATCTATAATGGAAAATCAAGTGGAAAATAGTCCCCTAACAAGTGGACTTCTAAAACTACCTCTAAAAAGGTAAAAAAAACTCCTATGAAAAATATCTATTCTAAAGAAAATATTAAATCTACAAACTAATATTTTTATACTCTTTTTACTATTTTTTTCTTCTATTCTTTTTTTCCTTCCTTCTTCAATATTCTTTTTCTCATTTCTCTTCATATTTCTTTTTCTCATTTCTTTTCATATTTCTTTTTCAAAATATTTTTTCAATATTCTTTTTATTTTCTTTCAACTATTCTTTTTCATATTTTTTTTTATCTTTTCAATATCTCTTTTTTCAATATTTTCTCTCAATATTCTCTTCATATGTTTTTTTCACATATTTTCCTTTCTCACATTTTTTTTAATATTCTTTTCTTCCTATTTTTTCAATATTCTTTTCTTCATTCTTTTTGTTCTACTAATCAAATGAATATAAAAGAAATACAAGGGGGAGGGGGGTACATATGAGTACAGGGGAGTATACAAGTAAAAACAAACTAAAGGCCCAGCCCACTTATCTGATTGCTGAAAGAAAAGAAAAAAAACGGAGGGATATGCAAGAGGAAAAACGGAGGGTGCGCTGAAAAACTCGTTGGGCCCAGCCCAATATTCTTTTCCAAAACGTACAGAGGGGGTGAAGAAAGAAATTGAGGGAGTGAATGAAGTAAAGAACACTTTGGGCCCAAGGCCCAGTCCAACCCGGACTCTTCCCACTTTCATCACCTGAAAACCCTAGCTCAACTTTCTCCCCAAAAGAACACTGTTCATGCCGCTTCTCAATATCCAACCTCTCCTCTCATCGTCTCTCTTTCAATCTCTTTCATTTTCCGTTTCCATCAAAAACAAACCACCAGAAACTCCGACTTCAATCTTCCACAAAGACGTTTATTAAAAAAATAAAGAAAACAGAGGCGAAGATTAGTGGACTCATCGTGAAGAACTTGGACGCGTTCGAGGAAGATATTGTCGAGTCTGGGATCTTGAGTTCTTGCATGAAGGAGACGAATTCTTGAAGGTCTGAAGATGTTGTTGAAGATGTTGACGGATCTATTCGTTGGGTGACTCTTGAAGATGCATGTGGAAGAAGATTCTTGAAGTTCTATCGAGGAGTTGATTGACGAATATGCTTGATGATGAGCAATTTACGAAGATTCTGGAAACAACGGCGATGAACTCGCGGAGGATCGGACAAATTTGGACGTATCTGAAGTTTGAAGATCTTGATGACTTTGTTGAAGATCCTTGAAAAAGTTTTCTGGAGATTTGGAGGTGATGAACTCACGAAGACGATGATGAAGGTTCTTGATCTGGATAACTGAGAAGGTTGTTGGAAGATCTTCGAACGATCTTGATGAACATGATAGGGATTGTTCGTGATCTCTGAGGATCTTTGATGTTCATGAAATTCTGAAAACGGTTGTAGGAACATGAACGATTCTGGAGAATTACGAAGAACGTGATGATGAAGATTCGCAAGAATCTTGATGAATATTGGTGTTCTTGCACCGTTCTATCAAACTCTGGAGAATTGCTTAGTAAACCAGATGAAGATCTTGCAGATCGGAAAAATGGATGAGGCTGAGGGATATAGTTGATGAGTTTGGATGAACATGTGGATGAAGGTCCTGGGAAATTTCTGGAAACAAACGATGAAGATTCCGACGACCAGATGCAGTTTCCGGTGAGAGGTAGATGAAGATGCGAACGGAGAAGATGAAGAAACGATGATTCTGGGGATTTTCCAGTTTTCCGGCGATTGGTGTGGCGGCCGGAGTTGGTTGTAAGGTAGTTAGGATGGCCGGAGTAAGTTAGTGGCGGTGGTTGCATGGCCGCCGGCCATGCAACTGGTGAGGTTCAGGCGAGGACAGGTGGCGGGCGAGGTGGAAGGTGGAGAAGCTGCATGGATGCCACGCGTGGGGTTGTGTGGCAGTGAGAGAGAGATGGGAGGAAACACGTGGCTCTCTGAGTGTGAAGTGGGAAGAATGAAGTGGCCAACCCTGGTTAACACACGTGGCTGAAGCTTTATATGACACAGATTTTTTTGGACTCTTGCTGAAGTGGGCCTACTCGAAAATACTTGGATAAAAAGCCCAATATGAGGAATAGCTGGACTAATATGGATTAATACTTGATTAAAACTAACTGATCCTAATTAACTACTTAACTAATAAAATCTAATCGATTAACCTAGATTAAACAAAACAATTAATCCTAGACAATTAATATTCTAACTAATAGAAAAAACTGTTAATCTCTATTAAAACTATTTCTAAAAACTGTTAAAACTATTTAATTTCAGAAAATCTATTTAATTTCTATAAAAAATAAAATCTAATATTCTATTAAATGCCCTTTAAAAGAAAATCTATATATAAAAAAAATCTAAAAAAAGGAAATTCTATTAATATTCTATTAAAAACTATTTATTAAAACTATATTCAATATCTAAAAAATGATTTATTCCTAAATCTATTATCTATCTAAAAAAATCAAAACTCCATTAATTTCTATTTAAAAATCTATTAAAAAAATGTTATATTAAACTATTATCTAAAAATGACTTAATATCTAAAAGAGGAGTTTATTCTAAAATCTATTTAAAAACAATTTATAAACTCTAAAAAATCTATAAAACCTATTTAAAATCTACAAAAGGCTATTAAATCCTAAAAAATGGTAAACAAAGGCAAATAACCAACACAAAAGAGAGCGCGAGACCAGATCGAAGCAAACAGTAAACCCGGACACCAAGAATCTCAAAAATCACTGCGTAAGCTGAAAACACCCAGGAAGCGCGTGACTTCTCAAAATAACTTCCGATTGTCCGAACCTGTCTGAGATACCCGAAATGCGACAACAGGGTTGTAATCCCGATAAAATCACCATAATTGAGAAAATGCACTATATGCAGTATGCAAATGCTAATGCGAAATGCGTCGAAACATCGAGCCAGATACGGGACCCGGTTGGTCAAATTTTAGGGTGCAACAGTATGCTACGTTTGTACTAGACCCGGCATAACATATGTAGTAAATCTTGTAAGTAGGTACATGACGAATCCTGGAAAGGCTCACTGGCAAGCATTGAAGTGGATTCTAAGGTACATAAATGGGTCTCTGAATAGAGTCCTAATTTATGGCGGAGCCTTGGGTGGAGATAGTAAAGCAACAATCAAAGGATATGTCGACTCTGATTATGCAGGTTGTATAGATTACAGAAAATCTATTTTTGGATATGTGTTCACTATATTTGGGACAACAGTCAGTTGGAAAGCAACACTTCAAAAGGTCGTTTCCTTATCAACCACTGAAGCAAAATATATCGCTCTAACTGAAGTTGTGAAGGAAGCATTGTGGCTTGAAGGTTTTGCAATGGAGCTGAAACTTCAAGGTCGAGTTATCACTGTTAAATGTGATAGTCAAAGTGCAATACACCTGTCGAAGAATTCAGCCTATCATGAGCGAACTAAGCACATTGGTGTGAGGCTACATTTCGTCAGAGGGGTAATCGAGTGTGGAGAAATCCAAGTGCTGAAGGTTTTGACAGATCATAATGTTGCTGATATGATCACCAAGATGTTGCCCAGTTGCAAGTTTTTCCACTGTATGTAGTTGATAAAGCTGCATGAAGAAAGCTAGTTTCTTGATGTTATAGAGTTAGATCCAAGGTGGAGATTTCTGAGATATTGGATCAAACTCTAGTGTGTTGTCAGAGTAATGTGTGTTATAATCGAAGTTTGTTCTAACATACATTAGTCAATATGGCTAGGTTTGTTAGCATGTTGAATTGGGACTTGCTTGTAAGCCCAAATTGTTTAAGTTATCTTGTACCCTAAGTTAGCTTGTAATGGGTAATTGTTAAAAAGCCCATTAGGTTAGTGTGTCAAGTTTCTTATAAATAGCATGCTAGTCTCTCATCTTGAATAAGGAAAAATAGGAAGATAAAATCCTAATTCAAGAGAGAGAGAGGTAATTTGTTATTCTTGTATACTTGTACTATTGTTTGATAGATAAAGGAAAGAATAACAATTTATAACCAATCCTTGTTGTTTCTTCTTGTTCTTCTTTCTTGTTCTTCTTTGTTATAACCAATCCTTGTTGTTTCTTCTTGTTCTTCTTTCTTGTTCTTCTTTGTTAATCTTAACCCTTGTGTGTTTCTTGAATATAAAAAAACCGTTTATATTTTGTTTCACGACATTCTATTCACAACGCGCGCGCACACACACACACATATATATATATATATATATATATATATATATATATATATATATATATATATATATATATATATAATTAAAATACAAATTTTCATAACTTTGTTCAAATCTATAATTACAATTTTGAATATGAATCTTAAAATATCTTCGTCATTATCTTTGCGAATCTTGATGAAAAATAAATGCTAGAATTTGATCCATATTCGTATATTGTAATATTTTCTCAATTTCTTTGTATTATATTTATTTCTAATATAAAATTAGGGATAGAAAAAATAATTTATCATTGAAGTTTTCATTAATCAATCCACGATGTTGTTGATCGACAACGACATTATAAATGCTGTAAAATTTCTCTTCAAATGAAGATTTTACCGAT
Source organism: Lathyrus sativus (assembly GCA_963859935.3). NCBI lineage: Eukaryota > Viridiplantae > Streptophyta > Magnoliopsida > Fabales > Fabaceae > Lathyrus > Lathyrus sativus. The sequence continues at coordinate 129,165,473 of OZ012735.1, forward strand.
TCCATTATATCCATAAAAAAGAAAGTCTACCATAATTTTCATTAATCAATTCAAGATATTATTAATCGTCGAAACATTATAAAATGGTATTATAATACTTTAAGAAGTATTTTAAAGAATGTGACGTGAGCATTGTATTTCTACAAAGATATTGTTATACCATATTACCAACATTGTTATCGTTGAAAGATTGAGTAATAAAAAAAATAGAATATATTAAAAAATTAATGAATTGAATGGGTAGTTAAATTAAAAAAAAAACATAGGTTTTAGTTAATGGTTAATAAAAAATAAATAAAAATATTAAAACAAATAAAATTATGATTTATAATTATTAAATTAATAAATAAAATTACTAAAATAACTCAATCTTTTCTCCACTAACTTAAAAATAGACGAGGTTTTTGTTAATAATAAATAGACAAATAATAAAAAAATAAATTACTAAAATTACCTACATTAAATTTGTTGACAACTTTTATATATCACATACAAAAACGAACTAATTAAAACAGAATGTATATTGTGTATTCAAAAAAATATGCATTTGCTAGGTTTTCAAAAAGGGATTTCCTGCTAGGTTTCCGCCGTGCCTCCGGCACAGTGGTTCATGTTCAATTCTTTGTTTCGTCGTGCTTTGAAGTGTCTCTGAGGTCGATTCCAACTCTTTCCATAAATGGAGTCCTAACTTCTGGCCGTCGAAGGACTCAATCAATCAACTTGTGATTTGGGTTAGAATTTCGGGCCTCTCCATTGAGTACTACGAGCAGAGAGTTCTCACGTTCATTGGTAATAGGATTGGTAAAGCCGTTAAGGTTGACAAAAATACCTTATCCAGGGAAAGAGGAAAATATGCTCGTCTGTGCATTCGAGTGGATCTGACCAAACCTCTACTGGCTATGTTTGCTATAAAGGGTTGGCATTTCAAGGCGAGTATGAAGGTTTACACCTGCTCTTCCTTACCTGCGGAAAATACGGGCACACACGGAAGGATGTGATCCTTAGAAAGGATACAAAAAAAGCAAAGATGGAGGCCAAAAAGTTAATCCTAATGGCAGCAATAGCATAGAAGATTTAAATGGAATGCAGGAGAATGCCACAGGGCCTTGGACCATTGTTCAGAAAACCAAGAGGGGGCAGAAGAAATAAGCAATATGTGGCCGAAGAGGTGCTTACTGAGAAAAGAGGCAAAGAGCAGCCTCCTACGAAGGGATCCAGATTCCAAACTCTTCTCAATGAAAACCACTCTAAGAATACTGGCAATTTAATGTTTGATCCTGTTAGTAAGTAACTAGAAACGGTTGGTCACAGAAATCCTGAAGGAAATGGACACAGACAGAAGCATCCCATTTTCCAGTTTCAATAGGACCTGCAGTGTGCTAAGGACCCACAAGGTTCTACTTCCCAGGTCCATAAAGAGTACAACACAAGAAAATAAAAAAGACTAATATTTTGCCAACCTTCTGGTGATTGCATCAAAAGGAATAACTAAGTCCAAAGAGAAGACGTAAGCTCGAGAAAAAAACAAGGAGAACTTGTTCAAAATTTTGGAGGAAGAGACTGTTGAAGAACTCTCAAAGTCACCCAAATAAGACCACCCAAGTCACTATGTCCAATAACAATAATGAGAATTACATTGGTCAGAAGTCTAATTTGGAGCAACTAGGCCCCAAAACCTTAAGGAGAATTGAGAAACGGATTTTCAACCCTGAAAAATCCATCCTCTAACCCCATCTTGGAACATCAGCCTGATGATAGGTCTGCAATTTCTAATGTTAGCAATGAGAAGACTGGAACTTGGGAGGCCAAGAGGACGACATGGTGGAAGTATCCTTGCCTTGATGTATAAGTGGTATTTCTTTCTTCTTATCCGTTTCTAAGATAAGTTCGCCTATATCCTGCGTGTTTTGGAACTGTAGAGGAGCGAGTAACAAGGCTTTTTTCCGTGTATGAAACATTTATATACAAGATAAAAGCCTGATATTCTTGTGATCATGGAAACTTGCTCGGATCCTAGTAAACTTACTAATACTTTCAACCAGCTTGGCTTCAACGGCTTTGCCTTCTCGAAGCTCGTGGTTTCTTGAGAGGGATTGCTTTGGGGTGGAAAAATGAAAGGCTTCAAATTCAAATTATCCAGTATCAACTCCAATTTCTGCATACTCATATCGTCACTGATGATGGCAATCCTGGCTTGTGACTTCTTTTTATGCTAAACCTTTGAAGATAACAATAAGGAGCTATGGAACGCTCTTACCAACATAACTCATTATGTGCATACTGATTGGATAGTTGGTGGAGATTTCAATGACATTCTACATCTTTAAGAGAAGAGAGGGGGTCTTCCGACTTCTTTGAGACGTTGCTCCTTGATTTAGGCAGTGCAGGTTATCCTTTTACATGGAGAGGGCCAACTACTCATGGTGGAACCGGAATTTATGAAATCTTGATAGATTCTTTGTAATGCAAGCTGGAGAAATTCCTATCCTGAAGCTCATGTCAAAGTGTTGCATAGGTTGGATTATTCAGATCATCACCCTAAGCTTCTTACTTTGCTGATAGAGGGCTCAGAAGGGTGCCTCGTACCTTCAAATTTAAGTGTCCCTGGCTAGTTGAAGATTCTTTTGTCCAAATTCTTAAGTCAGCATCCTTTTGAACAATCTGGATTCTCTCAAGCCTTCAGCTATGCAGTGGAAGCTCCATACCATCAACAATGTCCAACGGCTCAAAAAGCATCTTTTATGTAGGATTCAAAGTATCCAACGCGCTATCCAAGGTGGAAGAGATCATGATGGTCTCAATAAACTTGAAAGAAAATTCAGGATGACCTTTCAAAGACTTTGTATCAAGAAGAGCTGATTTGGTTCCAACGAGCCAAAATCAACTAGTTTGTCGACGGGGATAGAAACACTAAATTCTATCACACTAGGGATGTGCAAAAAAGGCGCGTGAAGGCTGTCAACATGATTAAAGATAGTAACAATATTTGGATTGAAGATGGGGAGACTATTAAAGCCATGTTCCAAAGCCATTTCAAAACTCTATTTTCATCTGAGTCTGAGCCTCGGATTGGATAATTCCTAGCCACAAGTTCCCCGCCCTTCATCCAGGAGTGCAAAAGTCTTCAGATTTCGCTCTGCATGAATCTGAGATCAAGCAAGCTCTTTTTGGCATTGGTTTGGAAATCTCCGGGCCCAGATGGTTTCCCAGCAAGTTTCTATCAATAAACTTGGGATCACAGCGCTGAGTCTATTTCCTCCTACATCCATCAACTTCGGAACAAGGAATTGGATCTGGTCGAGATCAATTTCACCGACATTTGCCTCATTCCAAAATTGGATAATCCTCAATTTATTTCTCAATTTAGGCCCATTCCCTTATGTAACTCGATTTATAAAATTTTCAACAAGATTATTGTTAACAGACTCAAGCACCACATGGATAACATTGTCTCACCCAACCAATCTAGCTTTATCCATAGACGTAGTATTCAGGAAAATATTGTTGTGGCGCAGGAAATCTTACATATCATGAATCATTCTAAGCATAAAGTTGGATCTTTTGCTCTCAAGATCGATCTAGCTAAGGCGTATGATAATATCAGTTGGAATTTTCTGCATAATAATCTTATTAATGTTGGTATTCCTGAGTATGTCAGATCTCTAATCATGGCAACGGTCACTTCAGTCAAGCTTCGGGTTTTATGGAAGGGTGATAGGGGTGATTTCTTTGAAGCCAAAAAAGGTCTTCGACAAGGAGATGCAATATCTCCTTATTCCGTTTGTGTTGTGCATAGACAAATTGTCGCATTTGATTCATGATGTTGTTGACTCGAATAATTGGCACCGTTTAAAGATTGGGAGCAAGAATCCGAAAGTCTCCCATTTAATGTTTGTTGAAAACCTTATTCTTTTTGGTGCTGCTACCGAACCTCAGATTCATGTTGTCAAGAATATCCTAACTAAGTTCTGTGCGGCTTCAGGGTAAAAAATCAATATGGACAAGTCCAGTATTTGTTCTCAAGGAATACTCCTACCTCCACTAGAAGGCTTCTGGCTTCTAAATTAGGTTTTAAAGAAACTAATTCTCTTGGCAATTATCTTGGATCACAGATAGGAAACCTCGCTTCAAGGATCTTGGTTTTCTTATTGACAAGGTCCAATCTAAGCTGTCCTACTGGAAAAACAAGCTTATGTCCTTTGCTGATTGTGTTACTTTGGCAAAATAGGTTATAGAAGTAGTTCCCACTTACACTATGATGACCATGGACATCCCAAAGGCCTGTCTCCAGAAAATCCATCAATGCCAGCGTGAGTTTATTTGGGGAGACACGACTGACAAGAAGCACACTCATACTATCAAATGGAGCAACATTTATAATTTACGCACCCCAAGGTTATGAACAAAGCCTGCTTAGCTAAATTAGGCTGGACCTTTAAAACCAGACAATCCTCTCTTTGGGTCCTCGCTTTTTAACTATTAAATATCTTCCTGAGCGCTCCGTTTCTGGCAATTTGATAGCTAAGACTAATGATTCGTATATCTAGAAAACTATAGTTGAGATGTGCCCTATTCTAGATAGCTCTTCTATTGGGAAGTGGAAATGGTTCTTCTATTAATGTTTGGGATGATGTGTGGGGTGGCCGTAGTAATTGTCCTTAAATTGTATCTTCAGCTGCAGAACAGTACTAGAATTAATATTAAAAACATGAAGGATATTTTCTCTTCAAATGGAGATTGGAATTGGAGCCTTTTGCATCAACATGTCTCGATTTCACTTATCTCCAAGATTAAAGTTATTCCTCCTCCTATTGCTTCGGAATCTGCCAATGATGCGTGCCTTTGAGGTGGATCTTCCAATGGTAATTTCTCTATCTCCAGCTTATATGATTATCTTTGTGACTTGTCCTCTTCTTCTCATTCTTTCAAGTGGGAGGTGGTTTGGTCCCTTCGAGTACCCGAGAGGGTCAAAATTTTCATATGAAAACTTCTACACAAAGGCATTTCTACCAATGTCTTCCTCCATTAACGACATATGCCCAGTCCTGGTTGTGAAGCTTGTGGTGACCAGCAAGAGACGATAATTCATGCTCTCTGGGACTGTTTTATTCCTAAGTCCATTTGGTCCCATTTGATCAACAACCACCTTAAGGGTTTCTTCTTCTCCATGGCTGAGTATGACTAGATTCTTGCTAGTCTAAATATGAGTTATCACGGCGCTGCGTCTGATTGAGCAGCTTTATGGGCCATGGGTTGCTATCTCATTTGGATGTGGCAAAACAAGAGAATTCATGATCCCCTCTTTATTTCTCCCTCCAACTTGTGTAAGGAAATTCAAAACCAGAATGCATTTTCCAAAAGTAGTATCCTTTTATCCCGACACCTACGGCGTGACTATAACAGACCGGTTAACATCTATTGGGCGCCTCCTCCTTCTGATTGGATCTGTCTCAGCTCAAATGGTGCTTGTAGCAGTACCATGGTGGCTAGCTATGGAGGTCTGTTTCGGGATAGTCATGGGAACTGGCTTGGGGTTATCACAAGAACCTGGGCAAGTGTGCTAGTCTTTTGGCAGAATATTGGACTGTTTTGTAGTCTTGAGTTTGTTCGGAAAAAGCAGTTCAAGAAAATAATGGTGCAAATTGACAACAAAAAAAGTTGTCGATTCGTTGGCTAGTGTGAATTTAAGTGCCAATCAAGGCTCTTCCTTTGTGAGTTGTATGGCTCTCCTTCTCCTCAACTTTGAAGATGTCAGTTTTCAGCATGTCTACGGAAAAGCCAATATGTGTGCAGATTTTTTGGCCAAGATGGTTCTCCCTAGCTCGGGTGGAATCTGGTTGGATGAGTGCCCAATTGGCCTCCAGCATCTCCTTGTCCTTAATAAGTCTGGGTCGTTTGGTAGGCTTGCCCCTCTTATCACACACACAAAAAAAAAAACAGAATACATATTTAATTCTCAATACTGGATATTGTGGATATTGGATATGCATCCATATAAAATATAACTCAAAGCTAATATCTTCTCACGTAAAAGAAAACTAATGTGTAATTTATTGATCATTTCATAACATCATTGACGACACATAGCCCTAAATGGTATCATTTTTGGCAAAATAACTCCTTTATCTGAATTTTTTTAAATAACCATACTTTTCAAATTATATGCAAAAATAACCATGCTTTTAATTTAATTACCAAAATAACTAATTTTTAAGAGGAGTCTCCATTCATTATGGCGTAAGCATTATAATTTTACACGCAAGCGCCAATGGTGGTGGCGACTAAATGCATGTGATGCTATTGCAAGTGGCGCATACATGCAATAGAAGCATGTGCCACTGCACGTGACTACTCCTTTAACTTTTATTTTTAATAATTATAATTTAAAAAAATACAAACAAAAATAAAATTAAAACTAATTCATAATATATTATGTTATAAAATTCAAATACACAATATTATATTACAAAACTCAATGACCTGCCCGATCGAAACGCCCCCCCCTGTTCTACATCTTGGTGCATTAGTCTGCCTTCGAGGTCTCCTATGATTTTCCTGAGGTGTTTGGGGTCTTTGAGTGTTGGCCTGAGGAAAAGGTAGTTGGTGTGAGGGTCTTGGGGTGCTTGACAAATTTTCCATAATTTTTCCCCAATAGTCGGGGGTTGCCGCCAACGGCTCTGCTGTAATTGAGTTTGGTTCCCATGTTGTTGTAGTTGGGTCCTTGTGGTTGGGTTGTGTGTGGATGGCATGGTTGGTTGAATTGGGACATTGAATTGTTTTGGAGACAAAGCAATGGTTCTTGTGGTGTAAGAAAGTCAAAGAGTGGTTGGTATTTTGACGGTGGGATGTTTGGGCGTTTATTAATAGGGGGATATAATGGGATGGGGTGGAACCATATGAATCATTGGGTCTATAGTAAGATATGGTGGCGGCATGTGGTTGTTGGTGGTATGGGTCATGCTCTTGGTGTTGCATTTGAGTGTGTGGCATGAATTGGTTGCAGGATTGGGTGTTTGGTGGTTAGGTGTATTTGGTATGATAACTTTGTGAGGTTGGTTGTTGGGTTTGAGTGGGTTGACATTGTTGTTGGGTTTGGTAATAGTGTGGGGTTGGTTGTTGGGTTTGAGTGGGTTGATATTGTTGGGTTTGGTAATGGTGTGGGGTTGGTTGTTAAGCGGGTGTTTGTTATTGGGCGTATGATGACGAAGCTCGATGGCGTGGGTGTCGCTACTGCAAAAATCGAGGCCGGCAATGACAGAAGAGTCGTCACCGTGCGTTATTTATCCCAAGAGAGGAAAAGGAAACACTCAGAGAAAACCTAACGAAAAGAGGGATAAGATCGGTCGTCGCAACCAAATCTCGGGTTCGGGAGTCGGTTACGCAAGGGGAAGGTGTTAGCACCCCTCACGCCCGTCGTACTCGACGGGATCCACGCTTGTTGTCTATCTAAAAGGGTGATTGAAACTATATAACTACAGGCTTGAGGACAAAAGAAAAAGAAGTGACTCGGCAAACCAACGACGCTTTGTGCCTACGTATCTCATCTGAGGTGAGAAGTCAGAGTCAACGTAGTTCGACTAACTACGGGTGAAGGGGGGAAGGTTGCTCGCCAAGACATCGCGTCTTGTGCCTACGTACTTTCATCTGGTATGAAAGATCAGAGCAAACGTAGTTCGGGCTAAAAAGGAACACAAGTTTGTTCAATTGTTTTTACCCGATTAGGGTTAACAATCAGTTCTAGCAGTTGGTGTATGCAGCTCGACCATTGGAGACTTAGGCGTTACCGTTTGCGGTAGAACTAAAAGTTAACGACACTCTTTTTATCTGAAAAGATTTTCTTGATTAAGATCCCGAAGGATGAAAAAGGTCTGAAGTGTTTTTGTGTTTTTTTAGAGAAGAAGTGTTTTGAATTGGAGTGTTTATAATGCATGTTGTACTAAAGTCTAAAACCTAGGATCGAATGCGTCGCATATCGTCCTAAGGACGTATACTAAACACTCTAGGAAATTGAGAGGTGGCCCCTCAATCACCATTTCCCAAGTATAAGGCTCATGGCACAACATCCATTATCTTTATTAAATGTGTTAAGGTGGTATGAAGATGAGAAGAGAAGGGACAAACTAAAGGGGGACTAAATCAAACCTAAAGTTGTCATGCAATGGTAGTCCTAAGATTGAGATAAAGGAATGCAACTTAATGTTATCATACATGGTTAAGATCCTAATGTCTATCATAATCTCCCTTGAATAAGAGAGATTAGAGATCCTAAGGGAAAGGAGACAAAAGAGGAAACAAAAATAACATAAACATGCAAGAATGCAAACATGAAATGCAAAGGAGGGAGGAAATTGGTGTGGGGCAATAGCCTCCACAAGCTCATCTCAACCTCAAGCAACAATATGATAAATTCAAGAGATGAAAGGAAAAGAAATGCACCAAAAGAAACACACAAGGGCACCAAAATGGGATGAAATGGCCTAAACCATTCAAACATCAACCACAATGCCACAAAGCAAACAACATGAAAAGAGAAAAAAAATGAACAAAAAAAATGAACCCTAACTCAAAGAGGGGTTAGAATAAGAGAAGAAAACAACAAGGCATTTCCAGCTATCATTCAACCAAAGCATCATCATGATTTGTGCAAAAGATGCAACAAAAGTGTCCTCATGGCTCACCATTCAATGTCATGTTTCAAATACCTCCAAAGGAGGGACTAGACAAGCCTAAATGGTGTTCAAAAGTCCTTGGACAGCAAAGGGAAATGAGATAAAAGTGTTCAAAAGCAAAAGCAAATAACCCACAAGGAAAGGCAAGCAAATTCCCAAAGGAAAGCAAGCATGTTTCACACAGAAACCCTAATTGGGAACTCAAAAGTAAACCATCAAATGCACAAGAGAAACACAATATAATGACCTAAAAATGAGCAAACATCATCCTTAACATGTTAGAAACATGAATCAAAAGGCATTGAGAGCTCAAAGGATCCAAAACTATCATATCCAAGTCAAACTAGGTCAAGATGTATGTATGAACCTCCCTTTGGGGTAACTTGATTTGCAAGTTACCTTAAAATTAGGAAAATGATTCAAAAAATATCAAATAAAATGCAAGAATCTCATAAATATGTTGGCAACCAGAGGCCAAAAGGTTACAATCAAAATCACCATAGAAATTGATTCACAAGGGTGCTCCATTGTGAAGGAGGATTGTTTAGGGTCAAATGAAGTGCTTCAAAAGTCAACTCAAAAGTCAACCAACAGGGGAAAAATGGTCCTAAAAAATTCATCAACTCATCATTGATATGAGGATTGAATTTTATTCATTTGATCAAAAGGAAATGAGAGAAACAAATTCAAGAACAAAACATGTCAAGATTTAGGTCAAATAAAGCACTTCCAATGATAAATTCCATTTTTAATTGAAAAATAATTCATAAAATAAAATAAAAATTTCATAAAATAAAAGACATCTCAAGGAGTCCAAAACATATTTTTTGGAATTTTATCACTCTTGAAAATATTTTAAAATGATTTAAATCTAAACAGAAATAAAATAAAACAAAAAGAAAATAAAATGAAAATAAAATAACAAAGGGATGGGGGTGCAAAAAGCAGCCCAGAAACGTGTAAAACAAATGGGCTTCACAAGGGGGGGTGGGGGTGCAAAAGCAAACAGAGGCCCAAACCCACAAATGGGGCGCTGAAGTCCAAGGATTCAATGTGGGGAGTCAACCCAGGCGCATGGTGGAAAGCAACAAAGACCATTGGATCAAATGGTAATCATATCCAAGGGACAGAAACAAAACACGTGGATCAAGCCAGGGTTTAAGTGAAACAGTGAGTTTTGCTGGGGATCACGTGTGGCAAGTCAAACATGGAACATGGTGTGTCTTAATTTGGACCGTGCAAGTGAAAAGTAAGCGCATCCAAGAGACAGAAATGATACACGTGGCTCAGGCGAGGTTCAAAAAGTGGAGGGAGAACCAGACGGCCGGAACCACTGTTTCGGTCGTCTTCTTCGGCGAAACCCTCAAACCAGTCACGGCCAACAAACCCAGATGCCTCAAAACTTAACCAAAATGAACAAATAAATAGCCAAAATTAATCTCCAGGTTACGTGGATCATGAATCTAACACCCATTTTCATTGATCAGGCTTAAATAAAGTAAAACGAAAAGAAATAGAAATGTGCTCAAATGAAAAAAGTTAACAAACAACCATGAAATCAATCCAGAAACCATCTACACATCATGAGGTTTACAAATGTACAAAAACAGCGCAGTATTGATGCATAAACAGTGAGATATTTTGAAAGAAAAGAAATCTAAAATCAAGCTTCCACAGAGCTCAGTTTGTTAATGAAGCTTGCAATAAATCACCCAGAAATGTTCTATGAGTCTCAAGGAATGTTTTGTAATGTTTTATTTTGATTGAAACTCAGTGAAACTTAAAAAACGATTTTGACTTTTTCCTCTCTTTCTCTCAATGTGTTCTCACTCAATCTCTCACCAAAACCAGTTCTGAAAGCTTGTGTGTGATCCTGAGTATATGTATGATGGATCTGGATTGAAAGAGAGCCCAATTCTACGCTCCTTGGGCCCAATTGGATTTCACTTTTTTCACCTTATGACCATTTTAATAGTGCACGAAATTCACCTTGCTCAACTGTAAAAATGACTCAGCTAGCTTGCATTTGAGGTAGGTTGATCAAAGGGCTGAGAATGATTCCTTGATTTGATCTTATGGCAAGGTTTGAATATGTTACTTAATCTTGAAGAAAGCTTGAAAATGGCCACCAAGATGAACTCAAATCTCAAATCCAAAGTTGGCGTTGTGTTTGAAATGTATTTGGCACTCAAAAAATGCACAAGGTTGGTACAAAATGATTTCAAATGATTTTAATTTGATTTTCTCCTTTTAAGGCCTTTTTCATGGAAATTTCATTAGGGATTCTTCAATTCAAGCCAAAACTTTGATGCCTTGATGTTTGGTTGAGTAAATGACCCCATTTGGAGCAAGTTTGAAGTTGGAAAGATTTCCATTTGAAGTGTGCAAAGTGGTGAAATGGACCTATAATGAAAATGACTTGTAATCCTGCTTTCCCAAAATACCCCTGCCTTGCAAGCCTCATAACTTGAGTTCTACAAATCAGATGAAGGACTTCTAGTACTCATTGGAAAGCTAAGATCATGGGGAACAACTTTCATGTTCATTAAAAGTTGATGAGAAACATACTTCTAGTTCAAAGATGGCTTGGAAGTTGGTTGACTTTTGTTGACCAAAATCACATTCATCTGAGGACCTGTAATTTGTCTGCATCATAACTTGAGTTCTAGAAATCAGATGAATGACTTCTAGTACACAAAAGAAATCTAAGAATATGCTCTACAAGTTTCATGTTGGGGTCAAGATGAGATGAGACTTGTATATTGAGATAGGTGGTCTTGAAGTTAGGCACTGAACATGGGATTTTACACTAAGAACCCTAATTCAGTGACTCCTCACACTCTTGATTCTTGATGAATTGATATTGAAATTATATCCCATGTATCTTAAAACAACATTCCATGACCATAAAGACTTGGAATTGAGTCTTAATCTCCTTCAATTTCACAGTTGACTTAGGGTTGATCAGATGAAAACCCTAATTGCACCATCTTGAACTGTAGCTCTTCACACTTGGTATAAACATTTGAATGAACTCCACAATGACCTACAAGGCCTCCAATGAGCTTAAATGATAATCTCCCTCCATAACCATGGGCTTGTGATCCTCAGATGACCTTCAAATGACCTCCTAGACAGGAGGTGAACCACATACCCTTATCTGCCTATCCAAAGGGCTTTGATTTGTCTCTAATGATGATAACCCCCTTGTTGACTTGAATACAAACTCTTTATTAGGCTTAGAATCATTGGCAAATTCCTCTTTTTAAGCACACATCTCTTGATCCCCTGTAAAATGCAAAAGGCTATGCAATGCAATATGCTAGAACAATGAAATGAAACATAAACCAAATAAAGAAAAGGTTGGGAAAATTTTGGGGTACAACAGCTGCCCCTATTCAAACGACTTAGACCTGAATGGATGAAAAGCGAACGGCTATCAAACAGTCAAGGTAAAAGACGGTTGAATACAAAAGAACCCAGAAATTTACCAACCGCAGAAATAAATTGCAAAGAAGAATCTCCGAAGATAACTGCTCTGATTACAAACATGCCCTACTAGGGGGAAGAGAAACTTAACGAGTAACTCCACTTGGGGAAAACTATAAAAAGGAGAATACTTCAAACCGCCGGAATCTAGATATTCAACAAACCAAATGAACCAAAGAAATCTTCCGGAGCCTAGATACTCAACGAGATGAGGAGCACATCAACGAATGAAAACGGGTCGGAGTCCGAACACTCAACGAATCAAACCCACCGAAGCCTAAACACTCAACGAAACCAAACCAACCGGAGCCTAAACACTCAACAAAACCAAACCAACCGGAGCCTAAACACTCAACGAAACAAACCAACTGGAGCCTAAACACTCAATGAAACAAACCAACCAGAGCCTAAACACTCAACGAAACAAACCGGAGCCTAAACACTCAACGAAGCAAGCCAACCGGAACCTAAACACTCAACGAAACAAATCAACCGGAGCCTAAACACTCAACGAAACAAGCTGGAGCCTAAACACTCAACGAAATAAATCAACCGGAGCCTAAACACTCAACGAAGCCAAACCAACCGGAGCCTAAACAATCAACGAAGCAAAACAACCGGAGCCTAAACAATCAACGAAGCAAACCAACCGAAGCCTAAACACTCAACGAAGCAAACCAACCGGAGCCTAAACACTCAACGAAGCAATCGGAAACCAGAGTATCTGATAGACAAAGGGAATATGTTACGGACTGAGCCTCACTGGAACTTGGATATTCAACGGAGCAAGAGGTACCATCACAGAACTTATCAGGATTAATATAACCAAATGGAGTCTGGGCACTTCACGAGTAAAGAAAAACGTCACAAATAGACCATGTCAGAACCTAGATGTTCAAGGGAGGAGCCGGAGTCTGAATGCTCGACGTAAAAAACCGAAGCTTGAAGATCACCTGTAGGGGATGACTACCACCTGAAAACAGAAAGGTAACGACCTGGTTTATGTTTCAAAATGAAAATGTTTGGAAATGGCGTAATGCTCCATACGAAATGGAAATGCTACGCGTTTGGGTAGATGTTATGCATGCATGCAGATGCAACGGAACCACTCTAGTAAAATAAATGCTAAAGAGGAAAACAAACTCCGCTGGAGGAAGACTAGGCACGCCTAGTGCAAACAGACTCATGCTGGGGAATATAAGCCTTGGATGGCCTCCGAGAAAACTTCTAGGTAAAACTGCTCTGAGCACAAATCCACTCCGCTGGGAATTAGAAATGCGTATTGACCAACTGCTGGGGATAACCGCACGCCTACGTGCACACCACCATGCTGGGATGAAGAAACCATTTTTAATTGCTAGGGAATAAACTCTGGCTGGGGAAAACAACTCCATCCATTCATTCTTAGAGAGATGCCCCAAGGGTAACAAACCTGCCAAAAACAACAGACAAGATACTACACAATAAAGGCTATCTTGGTCATCATCTGTGACATTGTTCAATTAAGCCAAAGTTTTAACAATTATTGGCCAAGGCCTGCAAGTTTATGTATGCGCAAATTCATCAAAAACATCGAGCGTTTTTCACAAACAAAACAGTAAAAGCTAAAAACCAAGCACACAAAGATTTTCTGGATAGCAAGTTTTATTGATAAAAGGCCTGAAAGTAGGTAGATTTACAAAGGATGCAACTCCTGAAATGAGAAAGTTGCGCCAAAGACAAATAAGAAATGCACAAAGATATACAAAATATCGGCAATGTGGTACAGACAACCACCATGGGATGACTCATCTATGACTCGCATGACTTCGATGCTTTTCCGATGCTTCGTCTTTGGAAGAGATTGACTTGAACGATTTACCACGGGTTCTCCCATAATCCGTTATGTTCTGAAGCCCAATACGCAGATCGGAGTTGTTTGCTTTTCAAACCCCTAACTTTTGCCTGAATCGCCCTTGCGGGTTTTCGATTCACCGGGATACCCATTTTTGCCAAAGTCTCCTTTTCAGGTTTTCAACTTTGCAGGTTTACATCTTTTCCTTTTATCCCTAATTTTTTCCCGAACCTATCTTTTTATGGTTCGCCGGGATGCCCCATTTTTGCCTGGACTTTCTTTTTTCTTTCCAGCGGGTCTATTTAAGCATAGTATTTTTTGACTGCGTCTGCGTTCACAGGGGACGTGAAGTCTTCACCGTTCATAGTAGAAAGTAATAAGGCTCCTCTGGAGAAAACTTTCGTTACAACATACGGGCCTTCATAATTGGGAGTCCATTTGCCCCTGTGATCGTTCTGTGGTGGGAGAATCCGCTTCAGCACTAAATCACCTGCCTAAAAGCTTCGAGGACGTATTTTCTTGTCGAAGGCTTTCTTCATTCTGCTTTGGTATAGACGACCGTATGCGATGGACGCCAACCTTTTCTCATCCATCAAACTGAGCTGATTCAACCTGTTCTTCACCCATTCTGCTTCATCTAGTTTGACGTCAGCCAGAACTCTCAAGGAAGGTATCTCGACTTCCAGTGGCAGGACAACTTCCATACCATATACCAACGAGAAGGGAGTTGCTCTAGTTGAAGTACGCACCGAGGTGCGATATCCATCTAAAGCAAAGGGCAACATCTCGTGCCAACCTTTATAAGTTACAACCATCTTCTGCACTATCTTCTTGATATTTTTGTTGGCTGCTTCGACCGCACCATTCATCTTCGGACGATAGGGAGACGAATTGTAATGCTCAATCTTGAAGTTCTGGCACAACTCCTTCATCATCTTGTTATTCAGATTAGATCCATTATCAGTAATGATCCTTTCAGGTATTCCATATCGGCAGATGATGTTCCTTTTGATGAATCGGGTCACGACTTGCTTGGTGACATTGGCATAAGAAGCTGCTTCGACCCACTTGGTGAAATAGTCGATGGCTACTAGGATGAAATGGTGTCCATTGGATGTAGTTGGTTCGATCTTTCCAATCATATCAATGCCCCACATGGAAAAGGGCCATGGATATGACATGACATTCAAAGGACACGGCGGCACATGAATCTTGTCGGCATAGATCTGACATTTATGACATTTCTTCACGAACTTGAAACAATCCGACTCCATCGTAAGCCAATAATACCCAACTCGCAACAACTTTCGAGACATAGCATGTCCGCTGGCATGCGTACCAAAAGTACCCTCGTGGACTTCCTCCACAAGCAGATTTGCTTCTTTTTCATCCACGCATCTCAACAACACCAAGTCATGGTTTCTTCTATAAAGCACACCATCCTGATTCAGATAAAAATTGCCAAACAATCTCCTTAGAGTCTTCTTATCCCGACTGGATGCCCCAGTCAGATACTTCTGGTTCTTAAGGAAATTCTGGATGTCAAAATACCACGGCTTGCCATCAGAGCCTCCTCAATGGTGAATATGAAAGTAGGTCTATCAAGGCGGGAGATAACTATTCTGGGAGCTTCATTCCAAAAATTAACCTTGTACATCGCAGACAGCATTGCTAGAGCGTCTGCCATCTGATTCTCCGCTCGCGGCACATGGTGAAACTTCACCTTGTCGAAGAAAGGTAATAACCTCCTTACATAATTCATGTAAGAAATCAAATTAGGTTGGCGAGTTTCCCATTCTCCCTTGATCTGATACACAACTAGCGTAGAATCGCCATATACATCGAGATTCTTGATCCTCAAATCAATAGCTTCTTCGAGACCCATGATACACGCTTCATACTCAGCCTCATTGTTGGTGACCGGAAATGTCAATCTAGCAGTGAATGGGACGTGGGACCCATGGGGTGTTGTAATGATTTCCCCAATTCCATTTCCGTATGAGTTGACGGCACCGTCAAATATCAACTGCCATTGGGAGCCAAGTTCAGGACCTTCATCTAGTAGTGGTTCGTCACAATCCTTCATCTTGAGGAACATAATGTCTTCGTCAGGAAATTCAAACTTCATTAGCTGATAGTCTTCGATAGGCTGTTCGGCGAGGTACTCTGATAAAACACTTTCTTTGATGGCCTTCTGAGAAACATACTGAATGTCGTATTCTGTCAGTACCATTTTCCATCTGGCAATTCTTCCTGAAAGCACTTGCTTTTCGAAGACATATTTGATCGGATCCATCTTCGGAATTAGCATGGTTGTATACTGTCTTAAACGTTTGGCAGCTCAAGCAAGTGCGCAACATGTTTTCTCAAGCATTGAGTAATGGGACTCACAATCTGTGAACTTTTTACTCAGATAGTAAATCACATGCTCTTTTCTTCCAGTCTCATCGTGTTGACCGATGACACAACCCATACTGTTCTCAAGAACCCTTAAGTACATAATCAATGGTCTTCCAGCTACTAGAGGTATCAGTATCGGAGGTTCCTGCAAATACTCTTTTATTTTCTCAAATGCTTTCTGATAATTCTCATTCCAAACGACCGCATGATCTTTCTTTAATAGCTTAAATAATGGCTCACAAGTGGCCGTGAGGTGAGATATGAACCGAGCGATGTAGTTCAATCTACCTAAGAAACCACAAACTTATTTCTCGGTCTTTGGTGATGGCATTTCTTGAATTTCCTTGATCTTTGCGGGATCGACCTCAATACCTTTCTCACTGACAATAAACCCCAACAATTTTCCCGACCGTACGCCGAAATTACACTTGTTTGGATTCAGCCTAAGTTTGAACTTCCTTAATCTCTCAAACAGATTTAGAAGATTCACCAGATGCACCTCCTCCGTTTGGGACTTGCAATCATATCATCGACATAAACCTCAATCTCATGATGCATCATATCATGAAAGAGAGTCACCATAACCCGCTGATAGGTTGCCCCTGCATTCTTCGAACCAAAAGGCATTACTTTATAGCAAACCGTCCCCCATGGCGTGATAAAAGTCGTTTTCTCCATATCCTCCGACGCCATCTTAATCTGATTGTAGCCTGAAAAACCGTCCATGAAGGAAAACACTGAGTATTGTGCGGTGTTATCAACAAGCACGTCAATATGAGGGAGCGGGAAATCATCCTTTGGGCTTGCTCTATTCAGGTCCCTATAATCAACACACTTCCTGACTTTTCCGTCCTTCTTAGGCACGGGCACGATGTTTGCAACCCACGGAGGGTAATTGGTCACAACAAGAAATCCAACGTCCAATTGTTTCTAGACTTCTTCCTTGATCTTCACTACCATATCAGGCCTGGTTCTTCTCAATTTCTGTTTAACAGGAGGACACTCTTCTCGAAGAGGCAGATGATGAACTTCAATATCCGTGTCGAGTCCAGGCATATCTTCATATGACCAAGCAAAGACATCCTTATACTCTCGGAGTAACTCAACCAGTCTTTGCTTGACGTTATCTTGTAGTGCGGCCCCTATTCTGACTTCCTTCTTATCTTCCTCTGTTCCCAGGTTGATGACTTCAACTTCCTCCTGATGAGGCAGAATGACCTTCTCCTCTTGTCTCAACAATCTAGCAAGCTCTTCGGGTAGGTCTTCGTCTTCATCGATCTCTTCTTCCTCTTGAAAGATCGGATTTTCAAAGTCACACCGAGTCATAGACGAGTCTGAGTCGATGGTATCTGAAATGTGTAACCTGCAATGATGAGATTTTATGCTTAAATGATATGCAAACAAAGCAAACACAAACCACATTGCCATTTTAATGTTAGAAAATAAAAAGAAGAAAAACAAGGATCACAAAATTCGAATGAGAAAAACGCCTTTTGATTAATGATAAAAGATGGTTCAAACATAAACAAGCATGCCCTGAATAAAATACCGCTATGCTCCGGGTAGAACATAGGGTTACACAATAACCGAGAAAACAAAGTATTACTGTTCACGTGTCACTTGGATAAATTCCTCAATGGACCAGTTGCATAGCTTCTGTCCGGGAGCGCTCGGCTGGATCCAAGCGTCCATGTCACAATCACTGTCCCCGACTTCATCATCAGAAACAACATTGATTTGCTCAAAAATGACACCCCCACTGGTGAACTTGACGGGCCTCTTGTAGCGTGGCGCGCTATGCAAAGATGACGGGTGGTACCCCAACCCGAACTTGTCCTGCTTCTGAGGTATGGCTAGCACCTTTCCCCATCCTTGCGATGTCCCATCTTGAACTACCGCTTGAGCCTCCTTAAAAGATGACATAGCCACTTCTGGTTCTTTGTTCACAACTGGAGATTTGTCCTTCACTTGCACAGTTTCGAAGGCCTGACACAAAGTCTCATGAATTTCTCCATCTACCTCAACGCATTTGAAAGATGACAAGTGGCTAATCATGATATCTTCTTCCCTACATACCGTCACAACACTGCCTTCGACCATATATTTCAGCTTTTGATGCAGAGTGGACGTAACAGCCCCATCAGAATGTATCCATGGACGACCCAGTAGACAGCTGTAAGCAGGATGAATGTCCATGATGTAAAATACCACCTCAAACACCTCCGGGCCCACTTGGATAGGCAGAGTTATCTCCCCAAAAACAGATCTTCGAGTTCCATCAAAGGCTCGCACAACCAAATCACTTGGTGTACAATAAAGACCCTGATGATCTATCTTCATTAATGCTTTCTTTGGCAGTACATTCAAGGACGAACCTGTATCAACAAGGACGTGTGACATCACTGTTCCCCGGCATTCAAGTGAAATATCCAGTGCCAAATTTTGGTTTCTGCCCTTTGGCGTTAAGTCAAAATCTGTAAACCCCAGACCGTTTCCTGCGTTTACATGCGCCACCACTCCTTCGAGCTGGTTAACCGATATTTCTTGTGGTACGTAAGCAGTGCTTAAAACCTTTAACAACGCATTTCGATGCGCTTCTGAACACAATAGCAGTGATAGTATAGAGATCTTGGAAGGAGTTTGTTGCAGATGGTCGACTATCTTGTAGTCGCTTTTTCTAATCAGCTTCATGAACTCTTCCATATCCCTTGCCAGAGGTTCCTTCTCGTTCACCCGAGGAATTTCTTCTACTACTGTCTTGCCTTTCCCTTTATCAGTTTTCTCAGTCACCACTTCGGGCGTCGAAAAGATTCTACCGCTTCTGGTAATTCCTCCAACTCCAACAAGGTTATCAATTGAATCAACAGGCAAGCTCTTCAACTCTACCTTCTGCTTGTTACAAAACACCTCGGCTCCGTAATTCCACGGGATAGCCTTATTACTTTCGTATGGCACAGGGCCCACTTTAGTGATGATGATCGTAGGTGTCCTTGGAGGCGCTGAAATAGTGATAGTTTTATATGGGATTGAAATCGTCGCAATTTCATCCTGCTCCTCCTCTACTACTTCCACGGGTTTCCTTTCAGCGGTCCGATCAAATTGTAACACTCCTTCATCCATCATGCTTTGGATACACTTTCTCAGATCATCACATCCCTCGGGATGGTTCAAACAGTTGACACAACCTTCACTACAACCTGGGAACACTCGCCCTTTCAGCAGCTTCTCCTTCACAAAACTTAATGGCGTCTTCAGCTCATTCACGTCAGCTATCAGATCTAACCCTTCCTCTACCAGAACAACACCAACCCTAGCCGACCCATGATTGGGCATAGGATTTTGCACAACATTTGGTGCATCATGTGAAAAATCTATTGCTTTGCTATCAATCAGATCTTGCAACTTATGTTTGAAAGCCTTGCAGTTGTCAATAGTATGGCCGGGTGCCCCAGAGTGGAACTCGCATCGTGCATTCACATCAAAGCCGGGAGGTGGTGGGCCTGTCAGAGGAGCCATAGTCCTCTTTTGGATTAATTTCAATTGCAATAAAGTTTAGAGCACTTGGGAATATGGCATAGGTGGTCGATCAAATACTCTATTTGCTGGCCGAACCGGATATCTTCGATAACTCTGCTGATTTTGTTGGGGTGGTTGCTGCTGCCGTTGTTGTTGTTGTTGTTGCTGTTGTTGTGGCTGTTGTTGCTGTGGTACAGGGATCGTAATGCTAGCGACCCTCTGTTGATGATATTGATTATGAGGCTGGCTTCTCCATCTTCCTTGAAAACTAGATACTGAGTTGGTTTCTCCCTCGCGCCTTTTGTTGCCAAAGACTTTCTTTCCTCCTCCTCCAGCTGAGGATCCTTCGCCTGCTTGAATCTTCCCAATTTTGATACCATTCTCTATGCGTTCCCCGGTGATTATCATGTCAGAAAAGCTGCCAGACATACAGTTGATAAGCTTCTCATAATACATGCCAGATAAAGTAGCCACAAACATGTCGATCAGCTCACGCTCCACCATCGAAGGCTGAACTCTTGCAGCCAATTCGCGTCACCTTTAAGCGTATTCTTTGAAGCATTCATTATTCTTCTGGGTAAGATTCTGCAACTAGACCCTGTTTGGAGCAAGGTCACTATTGTATTGGTAATGTTTCATGAACGCCTCATCCAAATCCTTCTAGCTACGGACATTGGTAGGCTCCAACCCCATGCACCATTCAAGGGAAGGACCAGACAAACTATCTTGAAAAAAGTGCATTAACAACTTTTCATCGTCTGAGTAGGCAGGCATTTTCCTGTAATACGAGCGCAAGTGAACTCTAGGACATGTAGTACCCTTGTACTTATCAAAGTCAAGAACTTTGAATTTCTGCGGTATCCTTAGGTCAGGAATAAGTCCAAGGTTGGCCATATCAAGGCCCATAGAGTTCTGACTCTCAAATCTCTTTATCCTGTCTTCCAACCATTTGAATCTTCTATTAGTCTCAGAAGGCATTTCACCACCAAAATCTCTCACCGAGAAGATGTCGTCCTGTCTATCCTCAATCAACTGCTGATTCAAGTTGCCATGTGTAATACCCCAAATTTTGCCCTAAGATTTGTCGACGCATTTCATTGCATTTTTATTGCATTTAATCAATTACTAACAAATTTGTGTAGTCATTTGACTTTTTGCAGGTAAATATCATATGACATGCATTTTTTTTCTAAAAAGTAAAAATGACACAATTGGCAAGAGGACATGTGTAAGGAGTTGTGAGTGTGAGAGGTTGAGAGTTCGAATCTCACCTTTGTCACTTTTTTGTTTTTTATTATTTTTACTCTAAATTTTTCTATCTTTCATTAAAAAATAACAAAAATAGTTTTTTTATTATTATTTAATTATTATTTTCGTATTTTAATTAAATCATTTTTTAAAATATTATTTTTTTCACCTTTTTCTAAATTATTCATAAAAATATCCAAAAAAATCATAAAATAAAAAATATTAAAAAAAATTTTGTTCTTTTTATAATATTTTTGATTTTAGGAATCAATAGGATTATTAGTTTTTATTTTAAGTTTATTTTAATTATTTTAAATTATTTTAAATTATTTAAATTTTATTTTTTTCTTAACTAATTATTTAGTTTGGGCTTTAAAATGGGCTTTAGGGACATTATTGACAATTTGGTGTTAACCCTAATTTGTTCCCTATATATACATGTGTTGCCTTGTTGAAAGGGGGTTAGAAGGTTTTCTTCAGAAAAGAGGAGAGAGAGAGGGAGAAACAGAGGAGATCCCCAGAGAAGAAAGGCGGTCGTTCCCACAACTCGTCAGAAGGATTGAAGCTCTCCAGTGTTCCCTTATTCAAACCTTTTTCACATTTACCGAAGCAAACCTCCGCTTCGTAGGTTAAATTACTAAACCTTTTGCTTTTTCATGTTTATGTGCATATTTTGCCATGTTAATGTGTTTAGGTCCGTTAAATTACTAAACCTTTTGCTTTTTCATGTTTATGTGCATATTTTGCCATGTTAATCTCCATGTGTGTTTAGGTCCGTAAATTTTAATATCAAAACCCTTTTTTAACAAAACCTTTTTTTAAAATCAAAACCCTTTTTTTATTTATTATTAAAACCTTTTTTTTAGTAAGACCTTTTTTAAAAACTGAAAAGCCTTTTTGTTCCCAAAAAAAAAACCTTTTCCCAAAAAAACTGAAAAGCCTTTTCCCAAAAAACTGAAAAGCCTTTTTTTGGGATGAAAAGCCTTTTTTGTTCTAAAAAAAAAACTGAAAAGACTTTTCCCCCAAAAACTTTTTTTTTTATAATTTAAACTTAATTTTTTTTTATAATTTTAACTTAAATATTTTTTATTAAAAAATTAAAACCTTTTTTTTATAATTAAAATATTAAAAAATTAAAACCTTTTCGTAAGGAACTCCTGATGTTTGATGTTTGTCGTGTCATTTTATGTACCCTTTTATTACTTTTCTTTCTTTTGGCATTTCATGTGCATGCTCGAGGTTGAGATGTGCTTGTGGTGGCCACAGCCCCACACTATTTTTCTCCCTCACTTCATTCTAAGTGTCATTACATATTTTCATATTCTTCATGTTTTCAGAAATGTTTCTTTGTTTCTTTATACCCTCTGCCTTTATTACTTTTCTTATTTCTGTACCTTAATTATTCCTCCATATAATGATTTGTCATATTTTCACATTTTTTTTTACAGTTTTATCCTTCCGAAGGATTAGGTCCAGCCTTTTGGCCGCCGAGTCAATAGCCTTACCCCTTTAATGGATCAAACCCTGTTTAGCCTAGGTGTCCCGCCGTGGGCAAAATTGCTTTTATCCTAGTGTTAGGCCAAAAGAGTCGCCGTACTCTGTTTTAAGGTTTCCCGCCGCGGAATCCCTAACCTAACCCTAATGCACTTAACAATTTATAACATAGAGATCGGAGTTTAAGACTCCATGTAAGCGTGTCCTTAAGATGCGTTTATTCCCCTTGAGACCTTGACCACAGTCAAGAAGTCTCTAACCTCCCTTTTGAGGGGAACTACAATTACTCTGATTCCATTCCCGTAAGGATATGTAGGCACAAGATGCGATGTCTTGCCGAGTAAACTTAGAATTAACCCCTAGGTCTTTTTTAATTTTCAATCCTTTGTATATACCCTAAAGCAAAATAATTAATGAAATAAATAAAAAAAATAAACAAAAGGTTCCCGTAGAGTACTACGGAAGTTTAGGGTGCTAATACCTTCCCTAAATTTAACCAACCCCCGAACCTTAGATCTCTCCCTTTTAGGTTTTTCCTTTCTTTAACCTTTCCTTCGGATAAATCAAAGACCGGTTGTAAATGAATTAAGATTCAAGTTAATCAATAGCTTGACATCCAAATTTCACCGCAACAGAAAATGGCGACTTCACTGGGGAGTCCTAACTATTGAGGGTTATCCCTATTTTGTTTATTTTTCTTTATATATTTGTTTTATTATATATTTTGCTCACTTGTATGTATATATTGGGGTACCTTACTTGGAGTTACTGTGTTGTGAGATAAGTCCTACACCCGGACTTGAGCGACCTTATGATAGGATGGCTGATATATTCGACGAGGCTTATAGGGAGTGAGTCCCGACTAAGCTAAATCGAGAATCACCGCTCAGTTGAGACCCTTTTGAAAATGGTTCGGTTGATCGAGTGTAGTCGTGAAAACTTTTACCATTATCGATTGGAGTCTGTGATCCTGAGAACCGTAGTACCTTTACACCATCTTGGCCTTATCAAGGACGTAGTGCGGGAACTATGTGGGAGTAGTCCTACAATGGTTGCTACGCGATACTACACTCGAACGAGGTTCTCTTGAGAATATTATCGACCCTTGAGTCAGTCGAGAAGTTGATAATATCCGAAAGATGGGATGATAACTTTGGGCACTTTTTTAGAACCCTTGTTCTGCAGGTACAATTAACCTATAGTACACACCACTTTGGGAAGGGTAGACCTTGACTCCATTCATTGTTCCTCTAACTTAGGACCTTTTGTTTACTTATGTGTATTTGTGCTTCGCATCCATAAAGCATCATATCATTTCTAGTTTCAAGGAATTCAAAAGTCCTTTGCAAATTCAAGAAGTTCTACATTTTAAAGTCTAACAGCTTTTCTCACTTTCCTAAAAGGGAATGTTTGCAATCGACCGTTGAAATTCTTGAGACCATTGCATGGCATCAGCATCACATTTTTGCATTGCATTTGTCCCCCGGTTTCTCATTCTCGGTTCTCTCGTCTTCCAGTGTACCTTTGAGTCGTCAAGCTGATTCCTCGACACAGATATCAGACCAGAAACGGAACAGGAGTCACTTTGATCCTATTCTCATGACTTACACAGAGCTATATCCTGACTTAGTCCGGCAAGGACTGATTACTACAAAGGCTTTACCACCTCCTCTTAATCCTCCGGCTGGATTTAGGGTTGATCTCCATTGTGCTTCCCATGAGGGTGCCCCAGGCCATGACTTGGGGCATTGTTTTGCATTGAAGGCTAGAGTATGTGAATTGGTTAGAACTGGAATACTTGATTTTACAGACAGTCATCCGGATGTTCAAAAAAATCCCTTGCCAGTACATCAGAAATGAAGTTTTGTCACTAGGCCTTTTGTTTCTCGTTGTTTGCACTTTCCTTATTTTGTTTAAGTTGTTTGCTTTTAATTATGTTTGTACTTTCATTAATGAAATAAGCATTGCGACTTTTGATTCAATTCATTTCCGTCCATTTATTTGCATCTTTATGCTTTATTTTTCAAATGTTTACTTCTTGTCCAAAATTTTGATATGCTAAGATTGGAGGGAGGATGATGAAAACGTTATACCCATAATTGCTGTCAGTATGCTTCAATCAAACCTTGTTGACGATGTAAGACATTGTTTCAATTCCCAAACACTGGAGAAATAAGGAAGTTAATCCCTCGTTACCCCCTTCGAGCCTAGAAGTTGGAGTTTCTTTCGTTACAAAAAACCCACAATTTTAACCTTGGGATGGGTAGTTCTCAGTTAACTTGGCTGTGTGTTCATACGATACACCTTTCATTAACAAATTTTCCTTCGCACACGTCAAACAAGTGTCGAAGATGTTTTCTAATCAAAAGGTCGATGATGGTTCACCGTAATCATTAGAATCAAACAGTCACTTTCCTTCACACAAAAAAATAATATAAAAAAAAGCAAAAGAAGCCCGCTAAGTCAAAACCTATGAAGGAGACTTAGGCAAAACTAGGGCATCCCGCTGACTGTAAACTCTAAAATAAACAGTTCAGGCAAAATTTAGGGATAATACAAAGAGATTTTTAAATCCTTATCTTGAAAATCCTCAATGTCAAAACAATCAAATGTTATAGGGGAGTAGTGGCTGCCTTTTCATAGGTCCCTTTGACTTCTGAATCATCACTGCGACGATCAATGAAATCCCTAACTTATGGGAACCTGAATGCATAGTATGAGTTAACTGAGCATAGGACTGAAGATCATCACGTAGATTGGGTGGGTACAAATAAATTTTGAGCCTTTATCTTTTGTTTCATAAACCGTGAACCAGGCCACGTTACAACCCTCAAAAGACCTAACTGAAACAGGGTTATTTAGAAAGTATACTACAACAAGGTTGCGTAACCTGACTCCAAAAGATCCTTGCGAATCATTTATTTTGGCAATACACTTTTATTTTAAACTTTGAGTGTCTTGAACCGCCTTGTTCTGACTAACGACTCATGTATTTTCCATCTTTCAATAATAATTTTTCAAAAATCGCATGAACTTTGCATTACCATGTTTGTATGAATATTTTTGTTTGCAAACTGGCTTTCCTCTAAGGAATTTTCAAACAATGAGAAACTTGGTCAAGTGATCTTATCAGGGGCAAGTTCCTTTTACATCCTGTCAAAGAATCAGTTCAAGATTTGTTCAAGGCAATAT
Organism: Lathyrus sativus; assembly: GCA_963859935.3. Lineage (NCBI taxonomy): Eukaryota > Viridiplantae > Streptophyta > Magnoliopsida > Fabales > Fabaceae > Lathyrus > Lathyrus sativus. The sequence goes on from OZ012735.1 coordinate 129,191,315, forward strand.
CTTCTCAGATTTGGTTTATCCAGAGAATTGTTCAAGACTCAGACTGGGGCAAGCCCTCCGAGGATACAGCAAAACAGTCGATTCCACGAATCAGACAGCTGAAGCAATTATCAATTCATTTGACCTGGGGCAGTTTACTTGCATAATCCCCAAGCAGTTATTCATCATTCCTACAGTGACTATCAACTTGATACAGTTTAACAGAATGACAGGATCTCCGTGTTGAGGAATCAGTCCTCCAGTTTTGTCATCTCACAGAAAGAGTCGAGTCTTGTCGTCGACGTCTGCATTTGCATTTGATCATATGTCATAGCATAATTCCTATACATGTGCACATCTTGGGTGCTTTACTCCCCATTTACATTTCTATCTTGGGTGCTTTACTCCCCATTTACATTTCTATCTTGGGTGCTTTATTCCCCATTTACCTCTCTATCTTGGGTGCTTTACTCCCCATTTACATTTTTATCTTGGGTGCTTTACTCCCCATTTACATTTTTATCTTGGGTGCTTTACTCCCCATTTACATTTCTATCCTGGGTGCTTTACTCCCCACTTACATGTCTATCTTGGGTGCTTTACTCCCCACTTACCTTCTATCCTTGGGTGTTTTATCCCCCATGTACCTTTTATCCCGGGTGTTTTATTCCCCGTTTACCAGATATTCTTGGGTTTACCTAACATCATGGTGTTTTACCACCATTTGCTTTTTTTCTCCCTGAGGTCGTGTTTTACTCGTGTCTTACCTCGTGGGCAAAATTTATTTACTTGGCATCATGGGTGTTTTATCCCCATTTGCGTTTTTCTCCTGAGCTCGTGTTTTACCCGCGTCTTACCTTGCGGACAATTTCTAATTTACTTGGCACCTATCAACAATTCTGTGTCGTGTCTACCCGACGTTCTTCCAGATATGACATGTCTTCTTCCCTAGTGCAATTCCTCGATGGGTCGTCCCCTGTGACGTTGTTTCGTCTGTATCCGTGCATTTGTCATTTTCATCATACGCATCATATCAGATTCATATCATATTTAGCATTATAGTTCGTTTTGTTTTGTCCATATCATTGCATAGCACTGCGTCTAAAGGCAAAATTTTCGGTTATCTGTATTTAAATCCCTCCACCACGATTTCTCGAGTCTCCGTTGCTCGAATCACCCGGTGAAGTTATTTAAATAGGGACAACTGTAATACCCCAAATTTTGCCCTAAGATTTGTCGACGCATTTCATTGCATTTTTATTGCATTTAATCAATTACTAACAAATTTGTGTAGTCATTTGACTTTTTGCAGGTAAATATCATATGACATGCATTTTTTTTTTCTAAAAAGTAAAAATGACACAATTGGCAAGAGGACATGTGTAAGGAGTTGTGAGTGTGAGAGGTTGAGAGTTCGAATCTCACCTTTGTCACTTTTTTGTTTTTTATTATTTTTACTCTAAATTTTTCTATCTTTCATTAAAAAATAACAAAAATAGTTTTTTATTATTATTTAATTATTATTTTCGTATTTTAATTAAATCATTTTTTAAAATATTATTTTTTTCACCTTTTTCTAAATTATTCATAAAAATATCCAAAAAAATCATAAAATAAAAAATATTAAAAAAAATTTTGTTCTTTTTATAATATTTTTGATTTTAGGAATCAATAGGATTATTAGTTTTTATTTTAAGTTTATTTAAATTATTTTAAATTATTTAAATTTTATTTTTTTCTTAACTAATTATTTAGTTTGGGCTTTAAAATGGGCTTTAGGGACATTATTGACAATTTGGTGTTAACCCTAATTTGTTCCCTATATATACATGTGTTGCCTTGTTGAAAAGGGGTCAGAAGGTTTTCTTCAGAAAAGAGGAGAGAGAGAGGGAGAAACAAAGGAGATCCCCAGAGAAGAAAGGCGGTCGTTCCCACAACTCGTCAGAAGAATTGGAGCTCTCCAGTGTTCCCTTATTCAAACCTTTTTCACATTTACCGAAGCAAACCTCCGCTTCGTAGGTTAAATTACTAAACCTTTTGCTTTTTCATGTTTATGTGCATATTTTGCCATGTTAATGTGTTTAGGTCCGTTAAATTACTAAACCTTTTGCTTTTTCATGTTTATGTGCATATTTTGCCATGTTAATCTCCATGTGTGTTTAGGTCCGTAGATTTTAATATCAAAACCCTTTTTTAACAAAACCTTTTTTTAAAATCAAAACCCTTTTTTTATTTATTATTAAAACCTTTTTTTTAGTAAGACCTTTTTTAAAAACTGAAAAACCTTTTTGTTCCCAAAAAAAAAAACCTTTTCCCAAAAAAACTGAAAAGCCTTTTCCCAAAAAACTGAAAAGCCTTTTTTTGGGATGAAAAACCTTTTTTGTTCTAAAAAAAAACTGAAAAGACTTTTCCCCCAAAACTTTTTTTTTTATAATTTAAACTTAATTTTTTTTTTATAATTTTAACTTAAATATTTTTTATTAAAAAATTAAAACCTTTTTTTATAATTAAAATATTAAAAAATTAAAACCTTTTCGTAAGGAACTCCTGATGTTTGATGTTTGTCGTGTCATTTTATGTACCCTTTTATTACTTTTCTTTCTTTTGACATTTCATGTGCATGCTCGAGGTTGAGATGTGCTTGTGGTGGCCACAGCCCCACACTATTTTTCTCCCTCACTTCATTCTAAGTGTCATTACATATTTTCATATTCTTCATGTTTTCAGAAATGTTTCTTTGTTTCTTTATACCCTCTGCCTTTATTACTTTTCTTATTTCTGTACCTTAATTATTCCTCCATATAATGATTTGTCATATTTTCACATTTTTTTTACAGTTTTATCCTTCCGAAGGATTAGGTCCAGCCTTTTGGCCGCCGAGTCAATAGCCTTACCCCTTTAATGGATCAAACCCTGTTTAGCCTAGGTGTCCCGCCGTGGGCAAAATTGCTTTTATCCTAGTGTTAGGCCAAAAGAGTCGCCGTACTCTGTTTTAAGGTTTCCCGCCGCGGAATCCCTAACCTAACCCTAATGCACTTAACAATTTATAACATAGAGATCGGAGTTTAAGACTCCATGTAAGCGTGTCCTTAAGATGCGTTTATTCCCCTTGAGACCTTGACCACAGTCAAGAAGTCTCTAACCTCCCTTTTGAGGGGAACTACAATTACTCTGATTCCATTCCCGTAAGGATATGTAGGCACAAGATGCGATGTCTTGCCGAGTAAACTTAGAATTAACCCCTAGGTCTTTTTTAATTTTCAATCCTTTGTATATACCCTAAAGCAAAATAATTAATGAAATAAATAAAAAAAATAAACAAAAGGTTCCCGTAGAGTACTACGGAAGTTTAGGGTGCTAATACCTTCCCTAAATTTAACCAACCCCCGAACCTTAGATCTCTCCCTTTTAGGTTTTTCCTTTCTTTAACCTTTCCTTCGGATAAATCAAAGACCGGTTGTAAATGAATTAAGATTCAAGTTAATCAATAGCTTGACATCCAAATTTCACCGCAACATCATGAATAGCACCGTTAGCTTCAGGCCCATACACATTGCCCTGACCAGTAATTCCAATATTACCAACTCCAGTGTTACCATTACCTCCGCCAACATTTTCGTTGGTTCCAACATTTCCATTACCATTCCCAGTCACGTTCCCATTTCCAACACCATTGCCGTTTCCAACCCCGCCAACATTGAGGATAGCGTTATTAGCGTGCCGAGTCTCAACAAGAGGTGGGTTGGAAGCAGTCCTTCCATGTAATACACCGTCATTATCAACTCGTGCAATTAAAGGTTGCACCAAGGTCCTGAGTTGGTCTTGTCCACTAGCTACAGTCTGCATAACTTCCATAAATTGAGCCATTCTATCTCTCATTTCCTGCATCTGCTCCTACATCTGTTCCATGATCCTTTTCTGTCTTCCTCTAGTCGCGCACCGGTGATTTGTGTTATCAGCAATCCTGAAACAAACTAAAATCAAGACAAGAGATAAGAAAACAATCTCGATGCACCTGCAATGCGAAAAAAATGCTAAATGCAGACATGTATATATGCAACAGGGAGATTTCCCCCTCGATTCTAGTTTCCAGAAGAAGAAACGACCACAGACAAGCAGACCAAATAATAACTCCTCATATAATAACAAGCCAACCAACAGTGTGCATACATCAGCTGAGTACGAATAGAAATGACCTCAATCAACAAGCCTGATGATGGTCGATACATAAGCAAAACAACAAGATACAAAGAAAGACAGTCAAGATGAGTGCCGAGACCGAAAATCCTTTAGCAGCTTTCGCGTTTCGGGATGATCTGGTCTAGTGAGTAGACCCTGTATGAGTAGCTCTCGCCGGCTAAGGGTGCGCTGTAGACTATCAACATGGTCTTCCCAGGCTCCCTCTCCAAAGCACGCTTCAAGTCTGCACCTCTTGGTGTCCGCTCTCAACTTACAATCCTCCAAGTTTGCAATAGCTTTACTTAATCTGTGCTCACTGTTATATCTGAGTGATTCTTCCATCGAAATCTTCTCGTCCTTTGCTTTGAGCTGCATCTTCAACTTGGCGATCTGCTGTTTCAGCTTGTCCTCGCGCTCTTTGTTGTTAGTGAGCGTGGCGTTCCATACTGATTCAAACTTAGAGATCTCCAAGTAAGCCTTGTCCAGATCCTTCTTCTTGGTAGCAAGCACACTACTAACAGCGTTCAAATCCCGGCCTAAGCGTTCTCTGGCGCTAGTCTCCTGCGTCAAGTCCGTACCTAGCTTGCTGACAAGTTCAGTCTGTCTCTTGAAGGCATGAACATCATCAAACTTCTCACTTTGGATTAGGATAATTTCTTTCTCTAATTCTTCATTAGGTTTTCTCAGCTCTTCCTTCTCCAACAACACCTGATAGTATTTCTGAATGTCTAATATAGTGGGTTCCTCTATCATGAGTGGATACAGAGGTGCAACTGAAGGAAATGGCATCAAGAACTTCGCAGCTCTATCATGAATCCAAGTCAGGTAAGGGTCATAGGCTCGACTGTTACTCTTCCCTAATAAGGCCTTCCCCTTCCTGTGGATGTTATTCCATGCATTCTCAAGTCTGCCTAAAGTCTCACCCTCCAATAAACCGGTGAGATACAGAGATTCCTGTATCTCCTCTTCCTTAGGAGGCTCCCTCAAGGCATACCCGAACTGCCTGACCAATAAAGAAGGGTTATAGTTGATGCAACCTTTCCTTCCGACCAAAGGGACATTAGGAAAACCACCACAACTATAAACAATATCTACACCAAGCAAGTCTCGGTCAAACCAAATAATGTTCTCTGCAGATAGACCCATCAACCTCTCCGACCACTCTGAAGTACTATCAGTGGCAACAAACGGACTTGTCTTGGACATATGGCTGACAAACCATGCATACAACAGAGGAACACAACAAGCTACATTCTTTCCTCTTTGTTTCTCATTCTTGTAGTGAACAGAATGATAAACATCGCCAAGAAGAGTAGGCACTGGATTTTCTGAAGCCAGGATATGAAACACATCTACATCCACGAAGTTTGGAAGGTTAGGAAACAAGACAATGCCATATATACAAAGAGCCAGGACGACGCTAAACACAACCCAACAACCATCCTTAGCGTACTGCTGAGCTTTATCAATCAAGCAAGGCAAAGGAAAACCATATATCCCAAGTCTCTGAATCATCTTCCCATCTAACTCTGAAGCCTCAAGATGCAAAATAGCGGCGAGCTTGGCCAGATCAGGCTTATCATCAACATGGACAAACGACATCTGATCCAGAATGGGTACCCCTAATAGCTCAAAATATTCCTCTAGGGTAGGAGCCAGGACATAGTCAGGAAAGACGAAGCATCTCAACTGGGCATCATAGAACTGTAGGAGATCATAGACACCACTGATCTCATATGCAGAGGGCTTACAAACATATCTTAATAACCTCCCATAAGACTTCCTGAAATCTTCCATTACTGTTTTATCACCCAAGGCAATCAAACTCAACAAAGCACTAACATCCGGAGCTGGAAACCTGTAGGCCACTGTACTCTTCAAGGGTTCCATAGTAAGATCACTAGAATCGGGAAGGAAATATGCACCTGCAACACAAATACATGTTAATGAAATGCAAATGCAAATGCAAATAAGGGATCAAGACTGCTGTGCTGTTGGTCGAGAAGAACCAGCGCTCTGCCTTAGCAAGAACAAAGTACCGACAGTAGGACCCACTGATATCAGGAACACAGATTCACACTTGCAAACCGGGTATTCTGGAAGCTAAGGTTTCCTGCACAACCCAATCCCTCTCACAGGTATGGACTTATCCACTGACAAGGTTCGGCATCCTATGCGTTCATCAGCGTCACATACTTTCGAGAAATGATGATACGTTCACCATTTCTGGTTTAGCATCATCATCTTATGAAGAGGCATCACTTAGCTGACTCACAAATGATCGGTTTCTAGAGCCGACAATTCTCAAATCCAAAATCCCAACCGATCCTAAGGATCTGAAGGAAAATCATCAAGGAGAATCTCGTCCGAGTGTGAATTTCATGGGGAACTGTATCTGCTAAGCAAAAAGGCCCCCCACTAATCTCCACTACTAAAGCTAGGTTCATACTCAAGCCTGGGTCTGGCTTATCACTCATCGGAACTTCCCTCCCTACAGCACAACAAAAAAGACATATGATGCTGAAAATAAGTGCAGGAAAATAAATGCGAAATTAAATAAATCACACATGTACACACCCAAAAATAAACAAACAAGCGCTAGGATTGACTCGCATAGGGGATATTCCAATCCCCAGCAGAGTCGCCAGCTGTCGCTACTGCAAAAATCGAGGCCGACAATGATAGAAGAGTCGCCACCATGTGTTATTTATCCTAAGAGAGGGAAAGGAAACGCTCAGAGAAAACCTAACAAAAAGATGGATAAGATCAGTCGTCGCAACCAAATCTCAGGTTCGGAAGTCGGTTACGCAAGGGGAAGGTGTTAGCAACCCTCACGTCCACCGTACTCGACAGGATCCACGCTTGTTGTCTATCTAAAAGGGTGATTGAAACTATCTAACTACATGCTTGAGGACAAAAGAAAAAGAAGTGACTCGGCAAAGCAACGACGCTTTGTGCCTACGTATCTCATCTGAAGTGAGAACTCAGAGTCAACGTAGTTCGACTAACTACGGGTGAAAGGGGAAGGTTGCTTGCCAAGACATCACGTCTTGTGCCTACGTACTTTCATCTGGTATGAAAGATCAGAGTAAACGTAGTTCAGGCTAAAAGGGAACACAGGTTTGTTCAACTGTTTTTACCCGAGTAGGGTTAACAATTAGTTCTAGCAGTTGGTGTATGCAGCTTGACCATTGGAGACTTAGGCGTTACCGTTTGCAGTAGAACTAAAAGTTAACGACACTCTTTTTATCTGAAAAGATTTTCTTGATTAAGATCCCGAAGGATGAAAAAGGTCTGAAGTGTTTTTGTGTTTTTTAGAGAAGAAGTGTTTTGAATTGGAGTGTTTATAATGCATGTTGTACTAAAGTCTAAAACCTAGGATCGGATGCGTCGCATATCATCCTAAGGACGTATACTAAACACTCTAGGCAATTGAGAGGTGGCCCCTCAATCACCATTTTCCAAGTATAAGGCTCATGGAACAACATCCATTATCTTTATTAAATGTGTTAAGGTGGTATGAAGATGAGAAGAGAAGGGACAAACTAAAGGGGGACTAAATCAAACCTAAAGTTGTCATACAATGGTAGTCCTAAGATTGAGATAAAGGAATGCTACCTAATGTTATCATACATGGTTAAGATCCTAATGTCTATCATAATCTCCCTTGAACAAGAGAGATTAGAGATCCTAAGGGAAAGGAGACAAAAGAGGAAACATAAGCAACATAAACATGTAAGAATGCAAACATGAAATGCAAAGGAGGGAGGAAATTGGTGTGGGGCAATAGCTTCCACAATCTCATTTCAATCTCAAGCAACAATATGATAAATGCAAGAGATGAAAGGAAAAGAAATGCACCAAAAGGAACACACAAGGGCACCAAAATGGGATGAAATGGCCTAAACCATTCAAACATCAACCACAATGCCACAAAGCAAACAACATGAAAAGAGAAAATAAATGAACCCTAACTCAAAGAGGGGTTAGAATAAGAGAATAAAACATAAAGGCATTCCCAACTATCATTCAACCAAAGCATCATCATGATTTGTGCAAAAGATGCAACAAAAGTGTCCTCATGGCTCACCATTCAATGTCATGTTTCAAATACCTCCAGAGGAGGGACTAGATAGGCCTAAATGGTGTTCAAAAGTCCTTGGACAACAAAGGGAAATAAGATAAAAGTGTTCAAAAGCAAAAGCAAATAACCCACAAGGAAAGGCAAGCAAATTCCCAAAGGAAAGCAAGCATGTTTCACACAGAAACCCTAATTGGGAACTCAAAAGTAAACCATCAAATGCACAAGCAAAACACAATATAATGACCTAAAAATGAGCAAACACCATCCTTATCATGTTAGAAACATGAATCAAAAGGCATTGAGAGCTCAAAGGATCCAAAACTGTCATATCCAAGTCAAACTAGGTCAAGATATATGTATGAACCTCCCTTTGGGGTAACTTGACTTGCAAGTTACCCTAAAATTAGGAAAATGATTCCAAAAATATCAAATAAAATGCAAGAAGCTCATAAATATGTTGGCAACCAGAGGCCAAAAGGTTACAATCAAAATCACTTCACAACATCACCATAGAAATTGATTCACAAGGGTGCTCCATTGTGAAGAAGGATTGTTTAAGGTCAAATGAAGTGCATCAAAAGTCAACTCAAAAGTCAACCAACAGGGGTAAAATGGTCCTCAAAAATTCATCAACTCATCATTGATATGAGGATTGAATTTTATTCATTGGATCAAAAGGAAATGAGAGAAACAAATTCAAGAACAAAACATGTCAAGATTTAGGTCAAATAAAACACTTCTAATGATAAATTCCATTTTTAATTGAAAATAATTCATAAAATAAAAGACATCTCAAGGAGTCCAAAACATATTTTTTGGAATTTTATCACTCTTGGAAATATTTTAAAACGATTTAAATCTAAACAGAAATAAAATAAAACAAAAAGAAAATAAAATGAAAATAAAATAACAAAGGGCTGGGGGTGCAGAAAGCAGCCCAGAAACGTGTAAAACAAATGGGCTTCACAAGGGGGGGGGGTGCCAAAAGCAAGTAGAGGCCCAAACCCACAAATGGGGCGCTGAAGTCCAAGGATTCAGTGTGGGGAGTCAACCCAGGCGCATGGTGGAAAGCAACAAAGGCCATTGGATCAAATGGTATTCATATCCAAGGGACAGAAACAAAACACGTGGATCAAGCCAGAGTTTAAGTGAAATGGTGAGTTTTGCTGGGGATCACGTGTGGCAAGTCAAACATGGAACATGGTGTGTCTTAATCTGGAGCATGCAAGTGAAAAGTAAGCGCATCCAAGAGACAGAAATGAAACACGTGGCTCAGATGAGGTTCAGAAAGTGGAGGGAGAACCAGACGGCCGTAACCACTGTTCCGGTCGTCTTCTCCGGCGAAACCCTCAAACCAGTCACGACCAGCAAACCCAGATGCCTTAAAACTTAACCAAAATGAATAAATAAATAGCCAAAATTGATCTCCAGGTTGCGTGGATCATGAATCCAACACCCATTTTCATTGATCAGGCTTAAATAAAGCAAAACGAAAAGAAATAGAAATGTGCTCAAATGAAAAAAGTTAACAAACACCCATGAAATTAATCCAGAAACCATCTACACATCACGAGGTTTACAAATGTACAAAAATGGCGCAGTATTGATGCATAAACAGTGCGATATTTTGAAAGAAAAGAAACCTAAAATCAAGCTTCCACAGAGCTCAGTTTGTTAATGAAGCTTGTAATAAATCACCCAGAAATGTTCTATGAGTCTCAAGGAATGTTTTGAAATGTTTTATTTTGATTGAAACTCAGTGAAACTTAAAAAACGATTTTGACTTTTTCCTCTCTTTCTCTCAATGTGTTCTCACTCAATCTCTCACCAAAACCAGTTCTGAAAGCTTGTGTGTGATCCTGAGTATATGTATGATGGATCTGAATTGAAAGAGAGCCCAATTCTATGCTCCTTGGGCCCAATTGGATTTCACTTTTTCACCTTATGGCCATTTCAATTGTGCATGAAATTCAACTTGCTCAGTTGTAAAAATGACTCAGCTAGCTTGCATTTGAGGTAGGTTGATCAAAGGGCTGAGAATGGTTCCTTGATTTGATCTTATGGCAAGGTTTGGATATGTTACTTAATCTTGAAGAAAGCTTGAAAATGGCTACCAAGATGAACTCAAATCTCAAATCCAAAGTTGGCAGTGTTTGAAATGTATTTGGCCCTCAAAAAATGCACAAGGTTGGTACAAAATGATTTCAAATGATTTTAATTTGATTTTCTCCTTTTAAGGCCTTTTTCATGGAAATTTTATTAGGGATTCTTCAATTCAAGCCAAACCTTTGATGCCTTGATGTTTGGTTGAGCAAATGACCCCATTTGGAGCAAGTTTTATGTTGGAAAGATTTCCATTTGAAGTGTGCAAAGTGGTGAAATGGACCTATAATGAAAATGACCTGTAATCCTGCTTTCCCAAAATACCCCTGCCTTGCAAGCCTCATAACTTGAGTTCTAAAAATCAGATGAAGCACTTCTAGTACTCTTTGGAAATCTAAGATCATGAGGAACAACTTTCATGTTCATCAAAAGTTGAGGAGAAACATCCTTCTAGGTCAAAAATGGCTTGGAAGTTGGTTGACTTTCGTTGACCAAAATCACATTCATCTGAGGACCTGTAATTTGTCTGCATCATAACTTGAGTTCTAGAAATCATATGAATGACTTCTAGTACTCAAAAGAAAGCTAAGAACATGCTCTACAAGTTTCATGTTAGGGTCAATATGAGATGAGACTTGTATCTTGAGATAGGTGGTCTTGAAGTTAGACACTGAATAAGGGATTTTACACTGAGAACCCTAATTCAGTGACTCCTCACACTCTTGATTCTTGATGAATTGATCTTGAAATGATATCCCATGTATCTTAACACATCTTTCCATGACCATAAAGACTTGGAATTGAGTCTTAATCTCCTTCAATTTTACAGTTGACTTAGGGTTGATCAGATGAAAACCCTAATTGCACCATCTTGAACTGTAGCTCTTCACACTTGGTATAAACATTTGAATGAACTCCACAATGACCTACAAGGCCTCCAATGAGCTTAAATGATTATCTCTCTCCATAACCATGGGCTTGGGATCCTCAGATGACCTTCAAATGGCATCCTAGACAGGAGGTGAACCACATACCCTTATCTGCCTATCCAAAGGGCTTTGCCTTGTCTCTGATGATGATAACCCCCTTGTTGACTTGAATACAAACTCTTGATTAGGCTTAGAACCCTTGGCAAATTCATCTTGTTAAGCACACATCTCTTGATCCCCTGTAAAATGCAAAATGCTATACAATGCAATATCTTAGAACAATGAAATGAAACATAAACCAAGTAAAGAAAAGGTTGGGCAAATTTTGGGGTACAACAGTGGGTCGATCAAATACCTCAGCTCATACACAAATTTTTTCGTTGTAACTGAACTAAACCAATTCATATAATGTTGATTTAGTCTAGCACCTTGTATGATAGGGTCGTTTAAGATGTGTAGGAGTCTATTCCTCCATTGACGACACATCATCTCTTTAGCGGTCTTTCCAATCAGAATAAACCCATTGGGCATCAACTCTTTGTTGATGCCAATCTCCCAAGCACGTCAGAGGGTCTGGAATTTGTTGTTGCATGCCGACTTTCAATTTTACACGGTCACTCTGATGCATCTCCACAATAGTGAGCCTGATGATTGGTGTTTTATCTATCCAAACTGCAACAACCTCAAGGTTAACCTGATGGTCGAGACCCATATACGACTTCCAAATAAACTGTATAAGAAAAACACATGATTAGAAGATTTGGAATTTGGTAATTTTAAACCATGTTTAGAGTTATTTAGTTGTATTACATCGTCTAGTCCAAGGTGTTGTGATACACTACTATTGCGTGTTTGGGACATCTATTGTAATTCATCCCCAAAATTGACCACCTAATACGAAAAAATGTATTAGTTACAGTTATTTGTAGTATAAAGGCTAACAAAAATTAAAATTTAAGATAAGTTTAATTTCTTGCAAAGGGGAATGTGAACGGTTTCATTTTGACTGGGGCGAGTGATGGCATTCTCGACCAACCCCGTGCTTGTAGCAAAAAGGCGCAAGAATAAAACATACAAGTATTCTTTTTTTTTTACACAACAAACATTATGGAAGGGATAAAGTAGCTGAACTCCAACTATATGTGCCTACTTTATTATGTTTCGTAACAACGACAAATACATAATATTTACCATATTACCAGTACTTTTAGGAAATAAAAAATGACCAAATAGAATCATAATATAACACTGAGCTTTAATTATCTTTTCACACTCATTCGATTCTTCATTTAATGTTATACTTGAATAATATTGTTTAAGATATCTTAAATTAATGTTTTCACATAGAGGGGCACCTAAAAGATTCTTCGCAAATAGAGTTATCTTGGTTAACTCTACCATTGACAACATTACCATTAATAGGTAGATCCAACAACATGTACATGTTCTCTAGTGTGATGGTACATTCACCGAATGGAAGGTGAAAATGCGGGTCTCAGCTCTCTATCTTTCTAACAAAGCAAGAATAAATTTGTAATCAACAGAGTATGATACTATGTTGAATACATTACCAAAACCGCTTGCTCATAATTATGGTTTTATCAATGGGTCATGTGGTACATATTCATGTACACGACATCAAACTATCTTTGGATCCTAACAAAAGATAATTAAGGAAATAAGTAAGAAAAAGTAATAAACTATACTCTTAAGGAAATTAAATAAGCTATACAGAAAAATACAAACTCTGAAATATTATCGATAGTTCCTCGATGTTCATCACCCATGGTTAGGAGATAGATTTTCTTAAATAGTTTTGAGTATCTGTTGCTAACAAAGTGGGTAGGTTGAGAGTATGTTGCAACAAGGTAGATAAATTGAGTGTGTTTTATGGAAATTCTAAGAAACACATCAATATTTATAGATGGAAAGACACATTTACGTTATTCTTTTTGCATGTCATCTCCAACGCATGCTCCATTGAGAATGGCACATATGTTTTCTTCTTAAAGCATGCAAGAGTCAAAATGGTGCCTTCTTTGGGTAGGGAATCATGCAGAGAATCTTGGCAAGGAATCATGTAGGGAGTCATGGCAGAGATTCTTTGTAGGATGCGCCATAGGGTCATGCATGCAAGATTCTTGGTAGTATGAACAATATACTCATGCTTGCAAAGGGACAAGCTAATGAAAATGGTTCATGAGTTAAAATAATAGAGCATGCACCATCCTGCTGCACCCTAATTTTTAACTCTAACATCCCACACGTCATCTTTGCATCTCATATCGCAAAACAAGATCATACTTGGTTCTCCTACCTTCCTATGTGGGTTTGCTTCTGAGGGAGATCACCAAGCACCCCTGTGTGTTTCTTATTTGCTTTTATTTGATTATTTATGTTTACTTACCCTAATCGAAATCCAAAAAATAATAATTTGTTTTTCCTTTTACTAACCTTTTCAGGAGGAAGTTCGGATCAATAACATCAAATACCAGTCTCTCGACTTGAACGAAATTCATCTGAACAAAGTCAAAGTTGATCTGCAAACAATTCAAAATTCATCTGATCAGGAGATTCGAGCCAGAGCCAAGATAACACAGCAAAAAACCAATTTTCTCATTTTTTTACTGTGTTAATCGATTAACCAAAATCTGCCTAAAATTGGTTAATCGATTAACACATGCGTTTTTGGCTAAAAACATAGTTTTCAAATTCTGCAGCATTTTGACACCAAAATTCACTTGTTTCATCATGAGAATATTCTAGATCACTTTCATTTAATTCCCCCACCTCATCATAATTAATTCCTATCATACACATTCATTAGTCACTACTTGATCTTGATTTTGCCTCCAAATTCAATTTTAAAGCCTAGATTAAATTCCAAACCAAGCTCCAAACCACCAAAATTCCCAAGCCTAAATTCTATAAATAGAGCCCTCATTTCATACATTCTTCAAGCTTTTGAACGCCAAATTCACCTTGTCAAAATTCTTCCTCATTCTCAATTTTCTTCATCTATCCAAATCACCAAAGCTCTTTCTTCCATTAAAAGTTAGTAAGCTTTTTATTGTAGTTTACTAATCTTTGAGCTAAACCTCCATCAAAACACTTCATCAACATCAAATTGTGTAGATCAAGGCTTTTGAGTGTGGTTCTTAAAGTTGATTTGAAGCATTTTTAGATTTGGAAGTGGTAAACTCTTGTTCCACCATTGTTGTGCTTGATTCATCTTCTACAATGTGATCTCTTGTTGATTCTTGTTGCTTGATCTTTGGATCTTGCAAATTGTGTTTCAATGATGTTATTTGCTGTTGTTTTACTTGAATTTTTTTGCTCAATTTTATTCATGATCATGAGGTGTTTGAAGAAATAATTGAACCATGGAATGCTGATTTTTTCAAATTTTTTTTGCTGTCCTGTCAATGTTAATCAATTAACCAAAATCTGTCTAAAATTGGTTAATCGATTAATACAAGTCTAAATGTTGTTTTTGGCTTGTTTTGGGGCTGCTTTGGTTTCTTTTCTTCCTTCTTCCATTTCCTTGAATTATGATGATTGTTGATCAAATTTCTCTTCAAATTCCATGGACTTTAGGTGTTTGATGAAGTTGGATAAACCTTCATTAGTTCAAATCTATCTTTAAGTGAATCATTGGATTCATTTTAGGTGCTTTGAATTAGTGATAGATTTAGTGCTTTAATCCACCAAGAAGAGTGATGGAACTTGAAGATGGAATGATTCAAATGTTGTGGTTCAATTTGGCTTCCCTTATCCTCTCTTCTCTTTTTTATTTTGGTCAATGAAAACCTTAAATGTCATGAGGTTTCTCTTTGAAGTTATGATTAAGGTGAGTTCACTACCTTTTTTTCTTTTAGTGTGACAAGTTTTAAGAGAATGACCTACATATCATTTCTCTAAATTGCATTAACACAAACATTGTTATTGACCGACCTCAGATAGTCGTGACTTCTACATAAGTCTGATTACGATTGCTAAACATAGTGCTAAATTGTCTCTAAATCAGAATCAATGTTGTTTTTCTAAGCGAGTTATCAATCTCCTATTCGCTATAGTGTGGTGTGAGATAGATTATTTCCTTGTTGCTAAGAGAGTTAGTTGGCATACTCGTTGATTTTATCCGAGTTAGAGCCCTTCCCTTAATGATGTATGGATTCATGTTCATATGCTTATGATTGATTAGTGAAGTATTCTCCAAAAAACAACCAATTGTTCTCCACCATTAACATTAACTTACTAACTATAATTGCGCTAACTTTTACTTTTTTTCCTTTTAATTTTTCACTCTTTACTTTCTTGTCATTTATTTTTATGATTTTAATTTAGCTTTTCATATTATTATCATCTTATTTTCTCTTTGTCTATTTGGACCTTTTATTTGTGTTTTTGCTCTTTTTTTCTCTTTGTCCACTTGGACCATACTTCTCTTAAGACATTAATAAATGCTTAAACACTAAAAGACTTGGCTCTTAAATATGGAGTGTTATGACCTTATGCTTGAACCTTGGACTCTGGACTTATAGCTTAGCTCTAGGATCCATGCCCTATGCTCTTGGAGATTTGAGACCTTGGACTTTTGTGTTGCTTTTGTCAGTTTGGTTGGAAATTTTCCGGGCGCAGGTGTTGATACTTTGGCATTATGAAGATCATCTGATGCATAACTCTCCTATTTGGTTTATAATCCTTGGGAGCCCTTACTTTGACTTTGTTATGGCTTAAATTGGGATTTCCTTGGATGCTTTATTTCGTCTACTTATTATGCTTGTGGTTTAAATCCAAAAGGTAGGGGATTGCTTATGTTGACTTCTTGTCAAGTTTTTGCTCCTTGTGTGGTTAGATCTTCCCATCTCTAGCTCTTATTTTTCTTTTTAGGGTAGTCACTTCATCTCCTCCCGTTCTTCAATTTTCAAAATATTCTTCCTTTTTCAAAACCTTGTTTTCAAAATTAAACCTCTTTCATAAAAAACCTTGACTTTAGTCAAGTGATTTTCAAATTTTTATTTCTTTAATAAATGTCAATCAATGTTAATCATACTTTGACTAATTTCAAAATACATAAAAAATACAAAAAATTCATTCAAACCTTTTGTGCCTTGTGCACTTTTCCATTTAAAACTTTTTTCATAAGTTTAGACATGAATCATCTCTTTAAGCGGAACTATTTGCTTGGAAATGACAAGCTATCTTTACATTTAAAATCAATCATAACAAACCAATTGTTATTTTTACCATTGATAAGTCCAAACTTTTGAGATTGGCATTAATTTTGGTAAAACTAACTTGACAGCAAGATGTTGGATAAGATGTCCTAACTTGAAGAACAAACTGAAGAACAAGAAGTTGAACAAGATGTCCTATCAATGATAGAAGTTGAATACCCAACAACATGTAGCAGTTGCTCTTAAAAAATGTGGATGAAGCAAATGCTGATTGAGTATAATGTCACACAAGATGTCATGACATTATTCTCTGAAAACTTGAGTGTCATATATATTTCCAAAAATAAATTTGAAGTGTTAAGGGGCAAATTAGGGATTTGCCTGTCTGAGAATTTATAGCAGTTAATTTGTTGTGGGAATACTATTCAACTGCATGTGTGTTCCCAAAAAATAAAGAGAGGGTTTCAAAGTCAATCGTTTCAAGTACACCTAAGCCGCTCTCACACACGCTTCCTTCATGTTATGCCATTCTTCATAAACTGTTTCATCTCCCATCTCAAACTCAAGCCCAATCTTGCTTATTTTTCTTCAACTCTCATTTGTAGCATAATTTTTCAACAATATTCTGATGCTTTGCTGAATAATGATGATCTTGATGGTGAAGTAGAAGAGGACGATGATGATAAGGCTACTGAAGATGATATCTGATTGTAGTTTTATTCATTTGTTTTGTGGTTTTGTTTTGTAAAGGCTGAATGCCTAGGATATTTTTGGCACTTCTTGTGCTGTTTTTGTACTTTAAACTCTTGTGAACACAGGGGCTATACAATATGATAAATAATGCAATCTGCGAACACAGGGGCTATGCTGTAGCCTGAAGAGGAATATCTCTGTGATCAAGAACAGAAAACCATCACGGTCACCAGAATCTCATGCCACTAACTACCATCTGATACTCAAAATATCAATCCCCTGGTAAGAAAACCATCTGAACCTCTGTATCTGAAGAGAATACCATCTGATAATAGCCTCAACCTCAGATAAGAAACCCATCTGACCCAGACAACACACCTGGAGATGAATCAAGAACACCATCTGACAAAGGTACTGAATCATGGTTTCTGAAGGCCAGTTTTCCTGCAATAACCCAGTCCCTCTCACAGGTAGGATAGACCTAATCCACGGACAAAGGTACGGCATCCTATGCGGTCATCAGCGTCACAGACTTTCATGAGTGGCGATACGATTCCCAGAAGGAGTGGCATCATCAAGTCATGAAGAGGCCTCACTTAGCTGACTTCCAAATGATCGGTCCCCAGAGTCGACAATCCTCACGTCTGGACTCCCCTCAGATCCTCAGGACCGGAAAGGAGCACCTCTGCAAGAATCTCGTCTGAGCGCAGATTTTCGTAGGGAACTGTGCCTGCTCAGCAGACAGGTTCGTCTACTACTTCTCCACAACTATATCTAGGTGTGTACTCAAGCCCAGGTCCAGCTTTTCACTCACAGTAACCTCCCTCTGCCCACAGCAATAATAATAATATAATGCTGGAAAATAAAATGCGGGAAGGTAAAGGTACAGAAAAGTAAAGTGCAGAAAAGTAAAACACAATATGCACAACACCCAACAAATAAACACCCAAGCGCTAGGATTGACTCGCGTAGGGGATGGGAAACGGTCCCAGCATAAGGGATGGGAAAAGTCCCTAGATGCTATAAATCCCCAGCAGAGTCGCCAGCTGTCGCTACTGCGAAAATCGGCGCCGGCTTGACAGGAGAGTCGCCACCGTGCGTTATTTATCCCTCAGAGCGGGAAAGGAAACGCTCGAAGTAAACCTCGCAAAGACGGGAAAAAGGTATGGTCATCGCAACCATAGCCTGGATTCGGGAGTCGGTTACGCAAGGGGAAGGTATTAGCACCCCTCACGTCCATCGTACTCGATGGGATCCACGCTTGGTGTTTATAGGTAAAAGGGTGTGTTATCTATCTACGCTAATGGCTGGTCTGAAAAGAAAATAAAAGGACAGGACTCGACAGAACATACGGTGTTCTGGGCCTACGTATTCCCTCGTGCAATGGGAAAGTCAGAGTCAACGTAGTTCGACTTCCTACGTCTAAACGGGGGAAAGGTTGCTCGCCAGGACATCGCGTCCTGTGCCTACGTACTTTCATCTGGTATGAAAGATCAGAGCAAACGTAGTTCGACTAACTACGGGTAAACAGGGGCTCTCACACAGCAGTGAGAAAACAAACTGGTCTTTAAGGGCTCGGGAACCTACAACTACGATCTGGTCTCAAATGCACTCGGGCAATAGAAAGGGGATAACAATTAGTCGTTAGCGGGAAAATCTCGATCGCACAGCCGCGAGAGAACAAAGGTTAGTTGTTAGTGTGCTCGCTAGGATATCGCATCCTATGCCTACATATCTTCGTCTGGTACGAAGAATCAGAGCAGCTGTAGTTCAGCTAACTACGGGTCAAGCTACTCAAAAGCTCCTACAGAAAGGAAAGGGAAACCCTAAAACTACAGCTGAGAAACAGGGGAATCTACCTACTGCTATCACACCTGGTTGACCGTCCTAATGTCTATCATAACAACTCCGCAGCGGAGAAGTCAGAGCTCCTAAGGGATCATGGCAACAGGACTAAACTACAAACAAGAAACTGCAAAGTAAAGGAATACTGAAAATATGCATGAATGCAACAACTAAACAAACAAGGCACAGAGGCCGCAAACCACAAAGGCAAGGGAGCTCAGCTCTACCAAATACCAACAAGCAAAGCCACGCAATAACAAACAAGCAGAAGGAGGACCACCTCAACTTCTCATGCACACCAAGTCTACTTCTAAGATGCACCTATTCAGAACTATCTGGATGAACACCTAAGTCTAATGCAACATAACATCATACAAGTCAAACAATACAAAGAGACTAACCCTGAGCAGGGCCCCTAACAAACCTGAAACAAGCTCCTGATCTACCTCTAAACAAAACTTTATACAGAGCCCTAAGCAAAGATCTAAGAAAACTCCTAATCAAAACCCTAAGCAAGAGGAATCAATCCCAGTCTCCAAGCTTCAGAACAAGCTTACCAGAGAAAGGAAGCTAAGCAGACAAGCTCATAGTGCCTTCCTCAGGAAAGTACCAGGAGGTTACTACTCAGGAGTCATATCCTATGCGGCTCGACGACTGTGATCAGTTTACATTCCTCCTCAGGAGAAATTAAACTCACATGAAGGCTCCGGCATCACGGGATACTTGAGAAAACCTACATGCACTATGGGAACTAAGTGAACAGACTCATAGGACCTTCCTCAGGAAAGTACTAGGAGGCTGACACTTAGGAATTGTACCCTACGTGGCTCAACAACTGTGATCAGTTTACATTTCTCCTCAGGAGAAATTAAACTCACAAGTTGGCTCCAACATCACTGGATACTTAAGAAAGAGGTGAGAAGAAAGAATGAAAGTCATTCATAGTGCCTTCCTCAGGAAAGTACCATAAGCTCCTTTCAAACTTCAGGATCTCGAACCTCACAAACAGACAACAAGCTCCTAGACTAAGCCTCAATCCACTGCAACTCTGCAAGCTCCAACAGGACTTCAATCAGCTCCCACCTTCAAGAAGAACCCACAGGCCAATAAACCACAAGAGACTATCTCTGAAGTTCAACCACAGTTGAATTTCACAGTCAGAAGTCATCAAGACTTCTCCTATCTTCAGGCTCAGACAAATCATATCAGAACATCCTACAAAAATCTAACAAAATCTAATGGGAGACCTACATGGCTCTATGACAGCATACTGAAAAATCAGAACAAAATTCAACACCAGATGGAAGAACTAAAATCAGCAACACAGGCATATCCACAAACCAATTTATTCAACATCAATAACAGTGAAAAAATGCAATTAAAATGAAAATGCATGATTGAGCTAATATTTTTATACTATAAAATTCTACACTGAATCACGAGTCTACAGAAAAAAGAACGGAATTATTTGACTAAATCTACCATTTTTTATGAATTTTCTAATGATATGCATGCATTGAGAATATTAAAAACATCAATTAAAATGGAAAATATGCAAAAAATAGCAAAACAAAAATAAAGTGTCATTTTTATTTTTATTTAATTTTTTAGACATTATGATGTAATGGTAAAAAAAAGAATTATTAAAATCACAATTATTTACATTTATTATGATTTATTTACAAACCATGAAAATATCAAAGAAAATCAAAATAAAAGAAAATGAAATGGGGGGTTCAAACAGCAATGGTTTTATGAGTTATTTCTAGCTGGGCCCTGATTGGGGGGTGCCAACAGCATGAGGCGCAGGGCCCAAACTTAGAAACCAAACAATCAGAAAAAAAAAACATATGGGGGGTGCAGCACTAGCAAATTCCTAGTTATTTCTTACTATGGGCTTGGACGAGGGGGGGCGCGAAAAGCAAATAGGGCCTAAGGCCCATATCCAAATACTCAGTCTCTCACACAGGGAGGGGTGTTGAGCAAACGGGGTGTAGTGATCAGCACCTACGTTTGGGCCTGAGCCCAATACGCTACCCTAATCCAATCACTCAGTTAGACAAAACTCAACCCTCTCCCAAACCCTAGACACTGTTCACTCTCCTAAACCTAACGCCGCTCCCTCGTCTCTCTCTCATCCTATCTCCTCTCTGCAACTCCTCTCAGCCTTATGCACGCAATCGAACCAAAGCACCTCACGCATCACCCTACTTTCATACCAGATTCCTCCACACAGAATCTAATCCTAAACTAGAGACTACCTAAAATCCCAGCAGAACCACGCGTTTCAATAATCAAACTGAAATCCAGAATGGAGGAACGATGTACCTTGTTTGAGAAGCTCGTTGAAGGATCTGAAGAAATCCTAGCGAATCTTGGAGGATCACTTGAAAATCACTACGAGAAAGAGACAGATCTTGAGGCTTAGTGAGGATCTTGAAGACGTGCCGTTGAAGTTCTCACGTTGAAATATCGCTGGAGAGTTTCTGGAGATTTCCTTGAAGATTGAACGCAGATGACGTTTCTGGAAATATTGCTTGAAGATGGATGAACGTCTGAGGTTTCTGGAAATCTTGCTTGAGAATGGATGAACGTCTGAGGTTTCTGGAAATCTTGCTTGAGAAGGATGAAGGTTCAAGGTGATTTCTGGGGATTTTGACGAGGAATGATGAAGATCTGGTGGTTACTTGAGACGAGGATGACGGCGTTCTGGAAAAATCTTGAGGTTTCCGGCGAAGATGATGAAGGTGGAAGGGAGGAGATCGGAGGAAGAAGATGAAGAAAGGAGGTGTTTGGAAGATTCTGCAGTTTTTTGCAGATTCCGGCGGGGCTGGTGGCGTCAATGGCGGCCGGACGGAATTTGCATGCCGGCCGGTGGCTTCTCCGGCGTCGCGTGTAGTGCTGACAAGTGGTGAAGGAATGGTGCAGGGAGGGGACACGTGTGAGGACCGGTGGCAGGCAGAGAGAGAGAGAGTGAGCGTTTGGCCACGTGGGAGAGTCTGGGAGCCTCTGAGTGTGGTGGCGTGATAGCTGAGAAACGCGTGGGGCCTCTCTTTGGCAAACACGTGGCGTGCCTATTTATTACACTGAGAGTTGCTTGGAACCTTCCAGAAGTTCCTGGAGATTGCTGGAAAAAATGGCTGGAACGAAAGGGACCTTTGCTGGACTTTTTTGGGCTGCGTTGGATTTTTTTTTTGGACTTTTCTGAGCTAATGAGATCTGGGCCTCAAACAAGGACACCTCCTGGGCCCATACGAAACTGAATGGAAAAAACTGTAAAAAACTGAATTTTAAAAAACAACAAATAAACCTAATTACATCTAATCAAAACAATTAACACCTAATTAACTAATTTCCTAGTCAACTCTAAAAAATGATTAAAACTCTAATTAATTCCATATTACCCTAATTAAACCTAAAAACAATTAAAAACCTAATTAACTCTAAAAAGTCAATTAACCTAATTAAACTCTAAAAAATGATTAAAAGTCTAATTAATTCCATATTTCTACTAATTCTATTAAGCTTCTACCATTATTTAATACTAGTAAGTCTATTATTAATAAAAGAAAACTATATTATTTTCTATATTATCTAAAAAACAATTAAACCTATTTTAAAATCTATAAAATTCTAAACTATTATTAAAAGAAAAAACTATATTATTCTAAAAAAGATAAAACCATTTAAAATCTTATTTATATTCTAAAAAACCTATTTAAAAATCTATAAAATTCTAAAAAGAGATTTAAGCTATTAAAAAAATACAAAAACTCTATTTAAATTCCAGAAAAATCTATAAAGCCTGTTAAAAATTCACAAAAGTCTATTAAAACCCTAAAAATGCAGATGAATGCACATGACCCCCGTAAAAGAGCGCACGAGACCAGATCGAATCGAACAGAGATCCCCGGGCATCAGAATATCCCCAAAATTACTGTGCAGGCTAAAAATCACTGAGGAGCGCACAATTTCCCGAAAATAAAACCCCGATAATCTGGACTGAATCTGCCATATCTGATAGACGAAAGTCAAGCTGTAAACTCTGATATCCCCTATTTTGCATAAAAATCATCTGTCTGATTTGCGAATATGAATTTAAACCATGAGTCAGATAGGAGAATCAGTTGGTCAAATTTTAGGGTGCAACAGCTGCCCCTATTCAAGCGACTTGGACCTGAAGGGCTTGAAGAGCGCTCAGCCTTCAAACATTCAGAGGTACGAGACGGTTGAATACAAATAAAACCCGAAAATTTGCCAACCGCGAGCATATACTGTCAACTGCTTGGGGAATAAAGTCCAGAAAACCGAGTCCAGTCATTATGGCACCAAACTGATTAATCATCTGATAAAGAGCTCCTGATTTGAATACCCGTCGCTTGTGATACCCCATATAACAAACCCGAGGGCTGCAACAAAACACCTGATTCTTTCACATTGCCTACTGATAGGCAGGCAGAAACATACTCACATCACCCAAAGATGGACGGGAAGACACCCTGATTGAATACTCACCTCGTCTAAAGATAGACAGAAAGACAACATTAATCTCCCAATTCACGTCGTCTAAGGATAGACGGAAAGACACCATAATCTCCATATTCACATCGTCTAAGGGTAGACGGCATCATCCTGATCGCATACTCACATCGTCTAAAGATAGACGGGAAGAAATAATCTCCGTACTTGCATCGTCTAAGGGTAGACGGAAAGACACCATTAATCTCCATATGCACATCGTCTAAGGGTAGACGGCATCATCCTGATCGATGAACAAATCAATTCACATCGTCTAAGGGTAGACGGCATCATCCTGATCGATGAACCAATCAATATTCACATCGTCTAAGGATAGACGGGAAGACATAATCTCCGAATTCACATCGTCTAAGGATAGACGGGATCATCCTGATTGATGAAACAAATCAATATTCTCATCGTCTAAGGATAGACGGGATCATCCTGATCAAATCAATATTCTCATCGTCTAAGAGTAGACGGGATCATCCTGATCAAATCAATATTCTCATCGTCTAAGGGTAGACGGGAACAAAGCCTGATCGCATACTCACATCGTCTAAAGATAGACGGAAAGACACCATTAATCTCCAAATTCACATCGTCTAAGGATAGACGGAAAGAAATAATTCTCCGTACTCACATCGTCTAAGGATAGACGGAAAGACACCATAAATCTCCATATTCAACACCAACCCTTGAATTTCAGAATTCTTCTGTCTACGGAAATTGATGGAAAGATCAATATCCTTGAAGGGGCCACATCGTCAGTATGGACTGACGGGAAGAAAGCCACCTTTTAAGGAACCCTGTCGTCAATAAGAATCGACAATCACGAAAACTGAACATTCTTCGAAGAGCCTCGACATCAATAAGGATTGATGGTCAGAAAAGTCCCTCTTAAACGTCATCATATCCAATAACCAGAAAGAGAACCAATATCCAAAATTATTTTGAAACCCCTCAACAACCAGAGATAGCCGGAGAAGGCTCGCTGGGGAAACACCTCATCATATGTATGATCTGGCAATAAGAAACCCGCTGAACAGTAACTTGAAACTTCACATCGTCTACTGATAGACGGAAAGAAAAGCCACTTGCTATAGATACTCTATTTTGAACTCCATTGAAAATCAACCCAAAACTTCACATCGTCTACTGATAGACGGGAAGGAAAGCATATTCTGGGGGAAACCCCTTCTTGAAACCTTACTGCGACCACTCGCAACTTCACATCGTCTATGGATAGACGGAAAGAACACCCATTCGTACCCAAGACGTCTAATGATAGACGGGGAAGTCCACTTATTGGAGGAACACATCGTCAATATGAATTGACGGGAAGAAAAATCTGCCGATATCAGCTGACTGCTTAATCAAAGCACAACTATCGTAAGATCTGATACAAAATAATCCGCTGAATCGTCCGAATACTGCTGCTGGATAACTGTCCCTGAACTGATCACAGAGTAATTCACGCGCCATATGAGGCTGATAGAAAATCTGACTTATGCTTCGTATGCATACGCAAATGCTTTAATCTTTCTATAGCGTAATGCTCCATTCTGGATGGAAATGCTACGCATTTTGGCAATGATATGCAAGTATGATGCAAGTATGATGATGCATGCAATATGCTAGCAGGCTCGAGCTGCCAGAGAGAGCTGGGTACAGAAAACCACTTCAGCAAAATAAATGCTGAAGGCGAGGCCAACTCTGCTGGGGATAACCCGGATATCACTGAATCGTCTTAGCGAAATAAATGCTGGGAGAGTGAAATCAACTCTGCTGGGGCTATTGGGAACTTAACCGAACACCTCGACGAAGTAACACCCTGCCGGGGAATATAACTCCGCTGTGGAATAGCAGACGTGCTGAATATGGTTAGACTCTTCTAGGTATAGCTTATCCGTACCAATGACAAATTGGTCTTTGCTGGCAAAATGGAGGGAGTCCTTCTGTGCGCTGATGAAGCTCGGATCTGGAAATTGATGCGCCAACACGGATGGGCTCCACAGTAATCGCAGACTTGGATTTGAGCTCTTAAGCTATCCGTGATGGGTCAGGTACAACTGACGCTGGAAAACAATCTTCATGAATACACAGCCTTTTAGTGAAGAGTCAAGGGATAGTAACACGACTTCCCGCGTTCATCTCGTTCTCAAAAACCGACTGCATCCGCTCGAATGACTCTGAATGACCCTGTAGGTACGGAGAACAACAGTCCTTTCGCTTCTGATATGCCCCAGCCTACAGGACATCTGTGGGGATAGTCCCTGAAAGGAAATCTGCAAATTTGTTGCCCCGATGGTCTGATATAACATGCCTCAGCGTTCTGAACTTCCAAGAGGTACTTCACCTTGAATGCTTCTCGAGTAACTTCTGCGTGCTTAAGATGGTCTGCTCCTGACTGCAATGACCTTGCCCCTGATTAGCTGATCCAAAGCAGTACCTCCTGACTACGACGCATTCACCGAATCTCAACCTGATTGCCCCAGAATAACTGACTTCGAAAAGCTGACCTGACTGGGAATCACAATAAAGCCTGCCCCTGCTCTCGGAACATTCGGGCGCTCTGCATTCTATCTTGACCATACTTTCCATTGTAGGAAGCTTTTCTGCTGTCAAGCGCTTACTCGCAAATAAAACAAGTTGTTCTGCATAAAAGATGTATTAATGCAACACATATGACAGTTTTGACATCCAATCTGTTCACTGGGAAAAGGAAAAAACAGTTTATAGCGTATAATGCACAAAACATTTATCAACATCAGTACCAACATGGTAAGAAGAACCCTTTTAGGAGTCAGAATCGACGCGACCTTTACCGGAGTATGCTTTCGAAACAACCTGCTTCAATTAGGACTTTTGAAGGTTGTAATGTGGTCAGGTTCATGGTTTTGAAAGGAAGGATAAAGGCTCAAAGTTTACTTTAACCCACCCGTTCTCCTTGATGTTCTCCCCATCCTACGTTCAGCTAATTTGACCTTAGCGCTCAACTCTCAGAGGCTTAGAAAATAGGAATGATAGTTCGAGAAACTTTTGGATTTTGGAGTGACAGCCACTCACTCTTTCGTCTTTGACATTTGTGGTCACACGACTCGTATTTCCATCGAGGATTTTTCTTTTGATCCTTTTCATCTTTTTCTTTTCATATCCCTAACTTTTGCCTGGACTGACTACTTTTGAGTTTCTTTTGATTTTTTTTTTTAAGTCCAGCGGGATGCCCTCATTTTTGCCTAAATCATTTGTTTTGAAGTTTTCTTGACTTAGCGGGCTTTTGATTTCTTTTTTCGTTTTTCTTTCGAACAAGTCGTGTGACACTGGTTGCCTGGCTCTTTGGGAATGATGTGGCTGTCCCACTCTTGATTGAACCATTGTGGTCTTTTAGGTACGACCTCTAGGGACGTGATTGATCCTCGAACGGACACTCCTTTTGCAATTTGGACACTTGGTCAAATTAGCTAACACCTACCCTGCCCCAGGTTAAGATTGAGGGTTTTTCGTTCACAGAAAGAAACTCCTACTACAAGGCTCAAAGGGGTTGACAAGGGATTATCTTCCTTATATCTCCGGTGTTTAGGGATTTGAAACAATGCCTGTACATCATCAGCAGGTTTTATTTCAAAAGCATACAATCGGAATTTGCATGTCGGTCATTTTCGTCATCCTCCCCAAATTCTTCTTAACCAAGTGTTGGACATTTGTAGACACAGTTAGTGAACATGAATGGATTTAATCAAAACATGCATATTTATTTCATTATCATCAATTTGAACGAACACAACAAGTTTTACAAACAAGCTTACGAATTCAAACAGGAAAGCAACTACAACTGCAAAGAAATGACAAGCTAAAACAAAGAAAATATGCTAGCTTCCGAGAACCGGGCTTTCATATCTGCCCTGCCGCTGAACCAGCTATCCTTATTAGAGACAATTCGCTGTTGTCCTGATCTGCCTTCAACGACTCAACCAAATTATAGAGCCCTTCCTTCTTCATTCAGATGATTTGGGGACCTCCCGGCCCGAAGCTGATTGCTGCACTATCAAGCAGATCCTGCACTTTGTGCTTAAATGCTTTACAGTTCTCAACCGTATGGCCTGGTGCCCCGGTATGGAACTCACAAGTAGCGTTGGCATCATACCCCGGTGGTGGTGGTCCCGTTAAGGGAGCCATTGTCCTTTTATGAACCAATTGGAGCTGAAGCAATGTCTGCAGAAGCTGTGTGTACGGCATAGGAGGAGTCTCCAAATGACGGCTTGCCAAAGGACCTTGATTCTGGCATCTTTTATACCCCCGATTATTCTGTTGCTGAGGCTGCTGCTGCTGGTATCGGGTTGACCCCTGAACACCCTTCGTATCAAATGCAACATCGGTTTCTTGATCTTCAATGTGTTGATTAACGCTCTCCTTATGCTTAGCCATTTTCTTTCTCAGATCTGCCCCAGGAATAGGCAACAGTTGTGGGCCTGGAGATTCTGACACCATGGAGCCCAGGATACGCTTCTGACCCACTGCAGCTTTAGAAACTTCTGTCATCTTAGCATCGACCGAGACAGGAGCAATATGCACAGCTACGCCGCCCGGCGTGAATTCAATATCGTGCGAGTCAATCAGGTCTTGAACATTGTGCTTAAAAGCATGACAACCCTCGATGTCGTGTCCGAATGCCCCGGAATGAAATTCACATTGCTTACTGGCATCGTACCCTTGAGGAAACACTCTCGTTGGTGGTGCCAACGTTCTCTTCTCAACCAGATTAAACCTCAGTAAGGTCTGCAAGAGCTCAGCATAGGTCATAGGTGGTGCCTCAAACATTCTCTTTGGCTTCCCTTCCTGGATCTTCCGCTGAGCCGGATGTATCTTCTGTTGATGCTGCTCAGGTTCCACCTGCACAGGTGGCGCGAGCTTCTTCATTGCGGCTTCAAATAGCTGATCGTCTTCTTTCCTAAGCACATTCTTGACTACTTCCATGATCAAGCTCATTTGGGTCTTCAGCTGACTGTTCTCCTCTTTGAGAATCTTCTGCTCCAGACGCATCTCTTGCATGTCTCTCATCATCTGCCCCAGCTGGCTTTGGACTTCGATCAATTCAAACTGATTCTGTTCCATATCTCTGAAGGAGTTCCTGCAATAAACTGGATGATGAAGGAATAAGACCCACGGTTCTGATATACCTGTTAAATGATAATGCAACGCAGAAAGCAAACACATATTCACAACGAGATAAAGAGAAACTCAAGCTATAAGCACACAGACGAACATCTCCCATACATGTACAACCAACAAAATCGGCAGGTAAGCACAAACGAGTATGAATATAACGACCCCAGCCAACAATCCTGGTGGTGGTCGGCAGACACTAGTGCATAAAAAGCTAAACGGATTAAGCAGAGAAAACAGATGCGGCATCCGGCGCGAAAACCTCTAGAAATTTCTCCCATACAACTGAACTTTCTGATTGACAATCTTCAGAGCACACACTTCCTGTGGAGTCTTCCATGACGTTAACTGACGAACCCACACAACTGGAAGATGGAAAATCATTAATCTGAACACAACCCTGAGGAGTGATGCAAATACGGCTAGAGTCTAACAGATCCTGAATCTGACTTCTAAGCACTTTACAATCATTTGTTGAATGCCCCTGTGCCCCAACGTGGTACTCACAACGGGCGCTGACATCGAAACCTGGAGGATAAGGTGGAATCACCGGCTTAGTCTCTTTCGGCACTATCAATCCACTTTTGACCAGATCTGGCAACAACTGACTGTACGACACTGGTAGCTGAGTAAACTGCCTTTCAGGTTTCCTTGGTCTTCGTGGAGCATGCTGACGCGATCGGCGATAGGATGATCGTTGACTTGAAGCGTCTGAAAACTGATCCTGAGATGCTAGAGATTCTGAGGTGGCGTCATCTCCTTCCCACTCTTCTTGAGAACTGACAACTGACTCAATCTTATTAACTGGGACGTAAGGAACACCTCGAAACTTTCCACTCCTGAGTCCTCGCTCAACAATCTCTCCCAGCCTCATCAGGCCCACAAAGTTTGTGCAACTGAACAATTTGTCAAAATAATGGCCTTTCAGAGTACCCAAGAAGATGTCAACCAGTTCTCTTTCCGGAAGCGGTGGTTGAACACTAGCAGCCAATTCTTTCCATCTTCGCAAATATGCTCTGAACGATTCATTCTCCGCCTGAGACAATTCTTGCAGATCTACGAGACTAGGAGTCAAATCCAAGTTGTAATCGTACTGCTTCATGAAAGCTCTGGCTAAATCCACCCACGATCGAATCTGATTACTCTCTAGCTGCACATACCACCTTAACGATGCCCCAGTCAGGCTATACTGAAAGCAATGGATCATCAATTTATCATTTCGCACAAACGAAGTCATCCTTCGACAGAACATCATCAAATGCAACTTCGGACAGCTATCTCCTGTGTATTTCTCAAATTCCGGCACTTTGAACTTGTACGGCAACACCAGGTCAGGAACCAAACACATGGCTACAGCATCCAGGTTGACGGCATCTTTCGCTTCCAAGGCTTTCATTTGCTCTTCCAACACTCGGAGTCTTCTACCATCGTCAAGAGCTCTTGGGTCTACTAACCCGGTCACTGGAATATCTCTCCGGTAATTCATCTCAGGGAAAGCAACACATTGATTGTTAACAGGAGGATAGCGTTCATTTCGGGCAAGAAACTGCTCATGCCGATCTCTGTTCTCAACAGTTGGCTGTACAACTTGGTCTGCAGTTAGATTGTTAGCTTGCGGGAAGCCTTCCATAGAATCATACTGATGGTTGGACGCCATAGTAAACCTTGCCAAGGTGTTAGGAGCCTGGAAATTGCCTTCAGACATAGCTACCAATTACCTGTAACTGACTACACTGCTTGATTCTGCTCAAATCTGCTTCAGCCCCTTGGTCGTCTTCAATACTCCACTCTTGCCTCAAACAATTCCCCGAGAATCACCTTCTGGTGAAAACAAAGGCTGGATAAGTGCTCTGACCTGCTAGAGAAATGCTATGCAGTATGATTTATGCAAACAGAAATACAAAAATGCTAACGTGCATGTGTGCATTGGAGATATTTTCCCTCCAATTCCAGTGTCAGTGGTAGCAAGACGAGATAAACCATAAAGACACTTTTTGGAAAAACCCTCATATATTGATTAGAATAACTGTCTTGTCAAGAAGTTACATAACTATGCTCCATACAACTGATATGATAAGAAGGATCCCAGCCAACATGCCTGGTGGTGATCTCAACATACAGAATACAAGAGAGAAATCAAATACGGGTACGGTTGCGGAAGTCCTCGACCATCTTCTTTGTCTCTACATGATCCGGTTGATAAATCAAACCTTCTATCAGTCGATCCCTCTTCCTGACCGTCCCCTGGATGTCTCTGACAAAGTCTTCCCAAGCCTTATCATTGGCACCATCCCCAGGTTTGGGTCTCTTGGCATCTGCTCTATGCTGGAAATCTTCCAAATTCTTCATGGCATCTGTCAGCTTACGTTCGGCCTCGTATCGGCGACAGGCTTCTTCTTCAAGCTCTTCATTTTTCACTTTGACCTGTTCTTCTAACTGAGCAATCTGTGTCTTCAGCTCTTCTTCTCGCTCCTTGCGCTTGGTCATAGTGAGATCCCAGTGCTCTCTGAACTTGGCTAGCTTTGTGTAGGCCCTTTCCAGCTCTTGCTTCTTGGTGGCCAACACACTACTAACTGAGTCTACATCTAACTCTAGTCGCTTCTTGGTTTCAGTCAATTCCAATAGCGTAGTCTTCAGATGTTTCAGAGTTTCAGCCTGTTGCTTGGAAACATACCCTGTTTCAATCTTTTCATGCCGAAGCTGGGCATTCTCCTGCTCTAAAACCTCTTTAGCCCTTGCTAGCTCTTCTTTCTCCGCCATCAGTTGCTTGTAGACCTGAATGTCCACCGTGGTAGGCTCCTCTACCGGAGGAGGATGCAATGGCTGAACTGCTGGATACGGCATAAGGAACTTCACAGCTCGCTCACGAATCCATTCTTCATATGGGCTAGGAACTCGAGTATCCCCTCTGCTACCTGAAAGCTTCCCTCTCTTGTGCCAGTTTTTCCAGGCTTTCTCAAGTTTGGTCAGCATTTCTTTCCCTATTGCCCCGGTGAGATACAGAGATTCCTGTATCTCCTCGGGCTTTGGCGCTCCTTGAGGTACATACCCAAATTGCTTGATCAATAAGGAAGGGTTATAGTTGACACAACCTTTCCTTCCTATTAACGGAACATTCGGGAATCCTTCGCCTTTGAGTATGACTTCAGCTCCAAATACTTCTTTATTGGTCCATACCACGTTCTCAGCAGTTAATCCCATTAAGCGCTCGGGCCATCCTAGAGAATTGATAGATGTGACAAAAGGGCCTGACTTAGGCATATGACTGGTGAACCACCTGCATAGGAGAGGTACACAGCAAGACACATTCCTTCCTCGTCGCTTTTCATTCTGATAGTGAGTTGAATGGTGGATATCCCCCAGCAAAGTAGGGACTGGGTTCTTCGCAGCCAAAATATAGAAGGCATCAGAATCAACAAAATCAGGAATGTTCGGGAACAACACGATGCCATAAACACATACAGCAAGGATAACGTCAAAAACCTCCCAGCTATCCTTCTGGGCATATTCTCGAGCCTTATCCACTAAGACATCCAACGGAAATCCCCATACGTCTCCTCTTCTGATCATCTTCCCAGACAGCTCAGACTCTTTCAAGCACAGGATGGCAGAAAGCTCAGCCAGCTTAGGCTCAGCGTCCGTACGATAAAAAGGCATCTGCTCACGGATCGGTATATCCAGAAGTGCAGAGTACTCCTCCAGGGTAGGAGCCAAAACAAAGTCGGGAAATACAAAACACCTGAGCTCCGCGTCGTAAAACTGTAACAGAGTATAGATGCCGCTGGTCTCGTAGGCAGATGGCTGATAAACGTAGGTCAGAATCCTCCCATATCTCTTTCTGAAGTCACCCATTCCCCTCTTCTTAGCAATAGCCATCAATTCTAACAATAGACTGATATTCGGTGACGGAAACTTATAGGGCAATACTCTCTTCAGGTTTTCCATGTCTTGCTAGGGACAAACACCAGAATTGGAAGGGAAAATATGTACCTGCAATACACACACGTTAGTTGAATGCAGATGGTAATGCAATGATGCAATATGATAAATAATGCAATCTGCGAACACAGGGGCTATGCTGTAGCCTGAAGAGGAATATCTCTGTGATCAAGAACAGAAAACCATCACGGTCACCAGAATCTCATGCCACTAACTACCATCTGATACTCAAAATATCAATCCCCTGGTAAGAAAACCATCTGAACCTCTGTATCTGAAGAGAATACCATCTGATAATAGCCTCAACCTCAGATAAGAAACCCATCTGACCCAGACAACACACCTGGAGATGAATCAAGAACACCATCTGACAAAGGTACTGAATCATGGTTTCTGAAGGCCAGTTTTCCTGCAATAACCCAGTCCCTCTCACAGGTAGGATAGACCTAATCCACGGACAAAGGTACGGCATCCTATGCGGTCATCAGCGTCACAGACTTTCATGAGTGGCGATACGATTCCCAGAAGGAGTGGCATCATCAAGTCATGAAGAGGCCTCACTTAGCTGACTTCCAAATGATCGGTCCCCAGAGTCGACAATCCTCACGTCTGGACTCCCCTCAGATCCTCAGGACCGGAAAGGAGCACCTCTGCAAGAATCTCGTCTGAGCGCAGATTTTCGTAGGGAACTGTGCCTGCTCAGCAGACAGGTTCGTCTACTACTTCTCCACAACTATATCTAGGTGTGTACTCAAGCCCAGGTCCAGCTTTTCACTCACAGTAACCTCCCTCTGCCCACAGCAATAATAATAATATAATGCTGGAAAATAAAATGCGGGAAGGTAAAGGTACAGAAAAGTAAAGTGCAGAAAAGTAAAACACAATATGCACAACACCCAACAAATAAACACCCAAGCGCTAGGATTGACTCGCGTAGGGGATGGGAAACGGTCCCAGCATAAGGGATGGGAAAAGTCCCTAGATGCTATAAATCCCCAGCAGAGTCGCCAGCTGTCGCTACTGCGAAAATCGGCGCCGGCTTGACAGGAGAGTCGCCACCGTGCGTTATTTATCCCTCAGAGCGGGAAAGGAAACGCTCGAAGTAAACCTCGCAAAGACGGGAAAAAGGTATGGTCATCGCAACCATAGCCTGGATTCGGGAGTCGGTTACGCAAGGGGAAGGTATTAGCACCCCTCACGTCCATCGTACTCGATGGGATCCACGCTTGGTGTTTATAGGTAAAAGGGTGTGTTATCTATCTACGCTAATGGCTGGTCTGAAAAGAAAATAAAAGGACAGGACTCGACAGAACATACGGTGTTCTGGGCCTACGTATTCCCTCGTGCAATGGGAAAGTCAGAGTCAACGTAGTTCGACTTCCTACGTCTAAACGGGGGAAAGGTTGCTCGCCAGGACATCGCGTCCTGTGCCTACGTACTTTCATCTGGTATGAAAGATCAGAGCAAACGTAGTTCGACTAACTACGGGTAAACAGGGGCTCTCACACAGCAGTGAGAAAACAAACTGGTCTTTAAGGGCTCGGGAACCTACAACTACGATCTGGTCTCAAATGCACTCGGGCAATAGAAAGGGGATAACAATTAGTCGTTAGCGGGAAAATCTCGATCGCACAGCCGCGAGAGAACAAAGGTTAGTTGTTAGTGTGCTCGCTAGGATATCGCATCCTATGCCTACATATCTTCGTCTGGTACGAAGAATCAGAGCAGCTGTAGTTCAGCTAACTACGGGTCAAGCTACTCAAAAGCTCCTACAGAAAGGAAAGGGAAACCCTAAAACTACAGCTGAGAAACAGGGGAATCTACCTACTGCTATCACACCTGGTTGACCGTCCTAATGTCTATCATAACAACTCCGCAGCGGAGAAGTCAGAGCTCCTAAGGGATCATGGCAACAGGACTAAACTACAAACAAGAAACTGCAAAGTAAAGGAATACTGAAAATATGCATGAATGCAACAACTAAACAAACAAGGCACAGAGGCCGCAAACCACAAAGGCAAGGGAGCTCAGCTCTACCAAATACCAACAAGCAAAGCCACGCAATAACAAACAAGCAGAAGGAGGACCACCTCAACTTCTCATGCACACCAAGTCTACTTCTAAGATGCACCTATTCAGAACTATCTGGATGAACACCTAAGTCTAATGCAACATAACATCATACAAGTCAAACAATACAAAGAGACTAACCCTGAGCAGGGCCCCTAACAAACCTGAAACAAGCTCCTGATCTACCTCTAAACAAAACTTTATACAGAGCCCTAAGCAAAGATCTAAGCAAACTCCTAATCAAAACCCTAAGCAAGAGGAATCAATCCCAGTCTCCAAGCTTCAGAACAAGCTTACCAGAGAAAGGAAGCTAAGCAGACAAGCTCATAGTGCCTTCCTCAGGAAAGTACCAGGAGGTTACTACTCAGGAGTCATATCCTATGCGGCTCGACGACTGTGATCAGTTTACATTCCTCCTCAGGAGAAATTAAACTCACATGAAGGCTCCGACATCACGGGATACTTGAGAAAACCTACATGCACTATGGGAACTAAGTGAACAGACTCATAGGACCTTCCTCAGGAAAGTACTAGGAGGCTGACACTTAGGAATTGTACCCTACGTGGCTCAACAACTGTGATCAGTTTACATTTCTCCTCAGGAGAAATTAAACTCACAAGTTGGCTCCAACATCACTGGATACTTAAGAAAGAGGTGAGAAGAAAGAATGAAAGTCATTCATAGTGCCTTCCTCAGGAAAGTACCATAAGCTCCTTTCAAACTTCAGGATCTCGAACCTCACAAACAGACAACAAGCTCCTAGACTAAGCCTCAATCCACTGCAACTCTGCAAGCTCCAACAGGACTTCAATCAGCTCCCACCTTCAAGAAGAACCCACAGGCCAATAAACCACAAGAGACTATCTCTGAAGTTCAACCACAGTTGAATTTCACAGTCAGAAGTCATCAAGACTTCTCCTATCTTCAGGCTCAGACAAATCATATCAGAACATCCTACAAAAATCTAACAAAATCTAATGGGAGACCTACATGGCTCTATGACAGCATACTGAAAAATCAGAACAAAATTCAACACCAGATGGAAGAACTAAAATCAGCAACACAGGCATATCCACAAACCAATTTATTCAACATCAATAACAGTGAAAAAATGCAATTAAAATGAAAATGCATGATTGAGCTAATATTTTTATACTATAAACTTTTACACTGAATCACGAGTCTACAGAAAAAAGAACGGAATTATTTGACTAAATCTACCATTTTTTATGAATTTTCTAATGATATGCATGCATTGAGAATATTAAAAACATCAATTAAAATGGAAAATATGCAAAAAATAGCAAAACAAAAATAAAGTGTCATTTTTATTTTTATTTAATTTTTTAGACATTATGATGTAATGGTAAAAAAAAGAATTATTAAAATCACAATTATTTACATTTATTATGATTTATTTACAAACCATGAAAATATCAAAGAAAATCAAAATAAAAGAAAATGAAATGGGGGGTTCAAACAGCAATGGTTTTATGAGTTATTTCTAGCTGGGCCCTGATTGGGGGGTGCCAACAGCATGAGGCGCAGGGCCCAAACTTAGAAACCAAACAATCAGAAAAAAAAAAACATATGGGGGGTGCAGCACTAGCAAATTCCTAGTTATTTCTTACTATGGGCTTGGACGAGGGGGGGCGCGAAAAGCAAATAGGGCCTAAGGCCCATATCCAAATACTCAGTCTCTCACACAGGGAGGGGTGTTGAGCAAACGGGGTGTAGTGATCAGCACCTACGTTTGGGCCTGAGCCCAATACGCTACCCTAATCCAATCACTCAGTTAGACAAAACTCAACCCTCTCCCAAACCCTAGACACTGTTCACTCTCCTAAACCTAACGCCGCTCCCTCGTCTCTCTCTCATCCTATCTCCTCTCTGCAACTCCTCTCAGCCTTATGCACGCAATCGAACCAAAGCACCTCACGCATCACCCTACTTTCATACCAGATTCCTCCACACAGAATCTAATCCTAAACTAGAGACTACCTAAAATCCCAGCAGAACCACGCGTTTCAATAATCAAACTGAAATCCAGAATGGAGGAACGATGTACCTTGTTTGAGAAGCTCGTTGAAGGATCTGAAGAAATCCTAGCGAATCTTGGAGGATCACTTGAAAATCACTACGAGAAAGAGACAGATCTTGAGGCTTAGTGAGGATCTTGAAGACGTGCCGTTGAAGTTCTCACGTTGAAATATCGCTGGAGAGTTTCTGGAGATTTCCTTGAAGATTGAACGCAGATGACGTTTCTGGAAATATTGCTTGAAGATGGATGAACGTCTGAGGTTTCTGGAAATCTTGCTTGAGAATGGATGAACGTCTGAGGTTTCTGGAAATCTTGCTTGAGAAGGATGAAGGTTCAAGGTGATTTCTGGGGATTTTGACGAGGAATGATGAAGATCTGGTGGTTACTTGAGACGAGGATGACGGCGTTCTGGAAAAATCTTGAGGTTTCCGGCGAAGATAATGAAGGTGGAAGGGAGGAGATCGGAGGAAGAAGATGAAGAAAGGAGGTGTTTGGAAGATTCTGCAGTTTTTTGCAGATTCCGGCGGGGCTGGTGGCGTCAATGGCGGCCGGACGGAATTTGCATGCCGGCCGGTGGCTTCTCCGGCGTCGCGTGTAGTGCTGACAAGTGGTGAAGGAATGGTGCAGGGAGGGGACACGTGTGAGGACCGGTGGCAGGCAGAGAGAGAGAGAGTGAGCGTTTGGCCACGTGGGAGAGTCTGGGAGCCTCTGAGTGTGGTGGCGTGATAGCTGAGAAACGCGTGGGGCCTCTCTTTGGCAAACACGTGGCGTGCCTATTTATTACACTGAGAGTTGCTTGGAACCTTCCAGAAGTTCCTGGAGATTGCTGGAAAAAATGGCTGGAACGAAAGGGACCTTTGCTGGACTTTTTTGGGCTGCGTTGGATTTTTTTTTTTGGACTTTTCTGAGCTAATGAGATCTGGGCCTCAAACAAGGACACCTCCTGGGCCCATACGAAACTGAATGGAAAAAACTGTAAAAAACTGAATTTTAAAAAACAACAAATAAACCTAATTACATCTAATCAAAACAATTAACACCTAATTAACTAATTTCCTAGTCAACTCTAAAAAATGATTAAAACTCTAATTAATTCCATATTACCCTAATTAAACCTAAAAACAATTAAAAACCTAATTAACTCTAAAAAGTCAATTAACCTAATTAAACTCTAAAAAATGATTAAAAGTCTAATTAATTCCATATTTCTACTAATTCTATTAAGCTTCTACCATTATTTAATACTAGTAAGTCTATTATTAATAAAAGAAAACTATATTATTTTCTATATTATCTAAAAAACAATTAAACCTATTTTAAAATCTATAAAATTCTAAACTATTATTAAAAGAAAAAACTATATTATTCTAAAAAAGATAAAACCATTTAAAATCTTATTTATATTCTAAAAAACCTATTTAAAAATCTATAAAATTCTAAAAAGAGATTTAAGCTATTAAAAAAATACAAAAACTCTATTTAAATTCCAGAAAAATCTATAAAGCCTGTTAAAAATTCACAAAAGTCTATTAAAACCCTAAAAATGCAGATGAATGCACATGACCCCCGTAAAAGAGCGCACGAGACCAGATCGAATCGAACAGAGATCCCCGGGCATCAGAATATCCCCAAAATTACTGTGCAGGCTAAAAATCACTGAGGAGCGCACAATTTCCCGAAAATAAAACCCCGATAATCTGGACTGAATCTGCCATATCTGATAGACGAAAGTCAAGCTGTAAACTCTGATATCCCCTGTTTTGCATAAAAATCATCTGTCTGATTTGCGAATATGAATTTAAACCATGAGTCAGATAGGAGAATCAGTTGGTCAAATTTTAGGGTGCAACAGTGTTTAGTTAGTTATCTACCTTTGTCATATTATGGCTAAAAAGAGGGAGAGCTAACCATTTGCTGCAGAAGAAGGAACTAATTAAGAGGGAGGTTGTAGGTTGTAATTTGCTTTTCGCTACTATTATGATTTTTTGTTTGATCTTTTGTCTCTAATCTTTTTGTGTATTTGTATGCATGGTGTTGTGGTGAGAATCGTGATACCAAGCTATTGATTAACTTGAATCTTTAATTCTTAAATTCATAACCGGACTTTAATTTATCCAAAAAGGAAAGGTTTAAAGAAAGAAAAACCTATTAAAATGCAAAGCAAAAAGTAAGGCCTAAAGCCAAGCAAAGAGAGATCTAAAGGTTCGGGGGTTGGTTATGCCTAGGGTAGGTATTTCACATCCTAAACATCTGTAGTACTCTATGTTAGAACACAGATTGGTTCTTAATAATAACTCTTTGTTTTGATGATAACTGTTAGGAAATTTTATATTTAAGAATTATATACTCTAAAATTTGTTTGAGAGTTTTACTGCAGATTGAAATGAAACTAACTCTCTAGAAGCAAATCTGTATTGTATATAAGAAGTTATCCTGACTCTGAAGCGCCAGATGCATCTTACAGAAGATTCTGATTGCTCTTTACAAAAGATCCTGAGCGTAGTCTCCAGAAATATCTGAAGCAAGAAGCTCCAGAACATTCTGAGTCAGAAGCATCTGAAGCTGAAGCATCTGAAGCAAAGAAGAATATTGTTTGAAGAGTTTCTCAAAAGCATAATTCTACAGAAGTTTCTGAAAGTACTAACGCTGCCAAGTACTGAAGTTTTGTGTCAAATATACTCTGATGATCAACACGCTGAAAGCACACATGCTGCAGAAGACTCTGATACATCAAAGTTCTGAATATCATTAGAAGACTCTGATCCATTCAGACTCTGAAGAACTTGCTGAAAACTGAAGAAGAAATATTCAAGAATATATCCGTTGGAGTAAATCAACGTCTCTTTCCTCATTTGTGCTAGACACAATTACACAGACAAAAAGGATTTTTCTGTGTTATCTACTTCAAGGAAAGGTCACTTGATGTGAAGACAAAAAGGCTCAGACCTTTTTGGGACTCTCTTTTCAATGCTCAACATCCTTGGATCAGCTGCCTATAAAAGGAGAACTCCACCACATTCTTCAGTCACACAATTTGCTGAAAAGAAATCATATTATTCTAAGCTCTCATTCTTTCATATTCTTCTTAGAATTTCTTGTACTTGAACTTAAGAGAAAAATCACTGTTGTGATAAAAGCTTTATAGAAGCATTAATACTCTTGTATTTAATTTACATTGATTGTAAAGGTTTTTCCTTAAGAGGATTCAGTTGGAATCAGTAGCTCTTGAGAAGACTAAGAACAGTTGTTCTTAGGTGTTACTATTGTAATCAGTTTGATTTAATAGTGGATTAAGTCCTTATTGAGAAAGGCAAATCACTCTTGGAAGGGTGGACTGGAGTAGTTGTTTAAACGAACCAAGATAAAAATAATTGTGTGATTATTTTTTAAGTCTTAATCTTTCATACTTATTCAACCCCCCTTCTAAGTATTTTCTCACCTTCAGTTGGCATTAGAGCTTCGGTTCTGAGTGTGCTACCACTTAACAGTGTCAGTAAAGATCCAGAGAGAAATACTTTGATATATACTTATTTGTTACCATGGCTGATAATTCAATGTCCAATATTAACAATAAATATGAAGAAAGGGATAGGATCAGCACCAAACCCCCAATGTTTAATGGGGAGAAATTTGACTACTGGAAAGACAGAATTGAGAGTTTCTTCCTAGGATATGATGCTGATCTATGGGATCTAGTCATAGATGGATATGTCCATCCCACAGATGGGAATGGCAAGAAGATTGACAGAAAATCTATGACAGATGCTCAGAAGAAAGATTTCAGAAATCACCACAAAGCCAGGACTATATTATTGAATGCAATTTCACATACAGAGTATGAGAAAATTACAAACAGGGAAACTGCTTTTGATATGTTTGAATCCCTAAAAATGACTCATGAGGGAAATTCTCAAGTTAAGGAGACAAAAGCTCTGGCTCTGATCCAGAAGTATGAGGCCTTCAAAATGGAAGACTCTGAATCTGTTGAAGCCATGTTCTCCAGATTTCAGATACTCACTGCTGGGCTGAAAGTTCTGGACAAGCGATACTCTACATCAGATCACGTAAAGAAAATCATCAGAAGTCTGCCTACCAGATGGAGACCAATGGTGACTGCCTTGAAGATGGCTAAAGATCTGAACAAGATCTCTCTAGAAGAACTCATCAGCTCACTGAGGAGCCATGAGATTGAGCTTGAGGAAGATGAACCTCAGAAGAAAGAAAAAGG
This sequence comes from Lathyrus sativus, assembly GCA_963859935.3. Lineage (NCBI taxonomy): Eukaryota > Viridiplantae > Streptophyta > Magnoliopsida > Fabales > Fabaceae > Lathyrus > Lathyrus sativus. The sequence goes on from OZ012735.1 coordinate 129,232,270, forward strand.
TAAATCTGTTGCATTAAAATCTAACAAAACTGCTAAAGGTTTGCAGGTCATTCAAGAAAGCCCAGAAGAATCTTCTTCTGAAGAAGAAGATGAGTTATCCATGCTGTCCAGAAGGATCAACAGACTCTGGAAGCACAAGGGAAAGAAGTTCAACAACTTCAGAAGATCTGATAATAGAAAGGAATCTTTTGGACACAGAAGATCTGGCAAGAAAGAAGTTGTGTGCTATGAGTGCAAAGAACCTGGGCACTACAAGAATGATTGCCCCAAACTTCAGAAAGAAAAACCCAAGAAGAAGTTTAACAAAAAGAAGAAGGTTCTGATGGCAACATGGGATGACTCAGATGAATCTGAATCATCTTCTGAATCAGAAGAAGAATGTGCCAATGTTGCACTGATGGCCAACACAGAGGATCAAGAGGAAGGTACCTCAGGATATGAATCAGATTCTGAATCTGATGATGACGCAGAAGAGGTAATGGCTAAACTTACCAAAGAAGAACTCATAAAAGTTTTAACAGAAGTTCTTAAAAGTTATAACAATATCAAACTCAAATACAAGAAGCTGAAAAGCAATCTTGAATCTGAGATTGATCTTCTGAAGACAGAACTTGTTGAGCAAAAAGAAATAAATCTGAAAATCAAAAATGACTTTGAAATAACTCAACAAGAATCTAAATCTGAGACTAAGTCATGTGAAAACATTTTAGAAAAATATGACTCTAACTTTCAGAGATTTCTTACTAAGAGCATAGACAGAAGCAAGATGGCTTCCATGATCTATGGTGTTAGTGGAAACAACAGAAGAGGTATTGGATATGAATCTTCATCTGGAAGCAATCCAAAACCTGTTGACAAACTTTTCATCAAGAAGACACCTCTGTATTCTCAATTTAAATTTGGTCACTTAAATGACATTGAACACACAAGCTCTGAGAAGAATACTTATGTGTTTAAACCCAAGGCAAGTCAGAATAAACATTATGTTGAAAAACAGAAGTTTAGACAAACCTACAAACCAACTAACCCCAAAGGACCCAAGAAGATCTGGGTACCTAAAAACAAAATAATTCCTATTGCAGATGTTCTTAGCAGCAAGGTCAGGACACCAATCATGGTACCTGGACTCTGGATGCTCACGACACATGACAGGAGAAAAGTCTATATTCCAAAGCCTGGAACTTAGATCTGGAGGTGACGTGAAGTTTGGAGGGAACCAGAAGGGCAAGATCATTGGATCTGGCACTATTGGAAATGGTAAACTTCCCTCTATTACTAATGTTTTACTTGTTGAAGGGTTAAAGCATAACTTATTGTCCATAAGTCAATTAAGTGACAATGGTTATGATATTACCTTTAATCAAAAATGTTGTAAAGCTATTAGTCAAAAGGATGGCTCTATCCTATTTAGTGGTAAGAGGAAAAACAACATTTATAAAATAAATCTTTCAGAACTTAAAGTTCAAAATGTTAAATGCCTCTTGTCTGTTAATGAAGAGCAATGGGTCTGGCACAGAAGATTGGGCCATATTAATATGAGACGTATATCTCAGATTAATAAAGTTAATCTTGTCAGAGGACTCCCTAATCTGAAGTTCACTTCAGATGCTCTTTGTGAAGCATGCCAGAAAGGGAAGTTTTCAAAAACATCTTTCAAATCAAAAAATGTTGTTTATACTTCTAAACCACTAGAACTACTTCATATTGATCTGTTTGGACCAGTGAAAACTGTATCCATCAGAGGCAAGAAGTATGGATTAGTCATTGTTGATGACTTTAGCAGATGGACATGGGTAAAGTTCTTAAAACACAAGGATGAGTCACATTCTGTGTTCTTTGACTTCTGCAAGCAAGTCCAGAATGAAAAGAATTTCAAAATTATAAAAGTCAGAAGTGATCATGGAGGTGAATTTGAAAATAAATTTTTTGAAAAATATTTTTCTGAAAATGGCATTGCTCATGATTTTTCCTGTCCTAGAACTCCACAACAGAATGGGGTTGTAGAGAGGAAAAACAGAACTTTGCAAGAAATGGCCAGAACCATGATCAATGAGACAAATCTGGAAAAACATTTTTGGGCAGAAGCAATCAATACAGCATGTTACATTCAAAACAGAGTGTCTGTTAGACCTCTTCTGAAGAAGACTCCTTATGAACTGTGGAAGAACAAAAAGCCCAACATTTCTTATTTTCATCCTTTTGGATGTATTTGCTATATGTTAAACACTAAGGAAAATCTGAGCAAGTTTGATTCCAAAGCACAGAAGTGTTTCATGCTTGGATATTCTGAACGCTCCAAAGGCTACAGAGTATACAACACTGAGACACAGATTGTGGAAGAATCCATTCATGTCAGATTTGATGATAAGCTTGGCTCTGAAAAGCCAAAGCAGGTTGATAACTCTGCAGATAGGGAAGTGGTCTTTATTGACTCTGAAGTTCCAGAAGCAGACAAAATTCAAGTGAAGGAACCAGAAGCAACTTCAGATGCTACTCCCTTAACTTCTCAGATGAATAATCTAAACATTTCTGAAGAGTCAACTATCAGAGGATCATCATCCAGAATTAAAGCTTCTCATCTAGAGGATGTCATTATTGGAAAGAAGGATGATCCCATCAGAACAAGATCCTTTCTAAGATCATTTGAAGCATCACTATTTGGACTAGTGTCAGAAATTGAACCATCTTCTGTAGAAGAAGCTCTGCAAGACAATGATTGGATTATTGCCATGCAAGAAGAGCTAAATCAATTCAGCAGAAATGATGTATGGGGTCTAGTTCAGAGACCTCAAGGGTTCAATATAATTGGTACAAAATGGGTCTTCAGAAATAAGCTAAATGAGAAAGGAGAAGTTGAGAGGAATAAGGCAAGGCTGGTTGCTCAAGGGTACAGTCAGCAAGAAGGTATTGATTACACTGAGACATATGCTCCAGTGGCAAGGTTAGAATCTATACGCCTTCTTATTTCCTTTGCTGCACAAAATAACATCACTCTGTATCAGATGGATGTTAAAAGTGCCTTTCTTAATGGTATTATAGAAGAAGAAATTTATGTCCACCAACCTCCTGGTTTTGAAAATGAAAAATTTCCAGATCATGTTTTCAAATTAAAGAAATCTCTATATGGACTAAAACAAGCTCCCAGAGCTTGGTATGAGAGATTGAGCAATTTTCTTCTGGAGAAGAATTTTATCAGAGGCAAAGTGGATACAACACTATTCTGTAAAACAATTAAGAAAGATCTTCTAATTTGCCAAATTTATGTAGATGATATTATTTTTGGATCAACAAATATTATGCATGGAAAGGAGTTTGCTACTTGTATGCAGGCAGAATTTGAAATGAGCATGATGGGAGAACTCAGATTCTTTCTAGGAATCCAAGTTAATCAAACCCCAGAATGCACCTACATACATCAGACAAAGTATGTTAAAGAACTTCTGAAGAAATTCAACATGTCTGATAGTAAGCTGGAAAAGACTTCAATGCATCCTACTAGCTCACTTGGCAAAGAAGAGGTAAGTAAGAAAATAGACCAGAAGCTCTACAGAGGTATGATTGGCTCTCTTCTTTATCTTACTGCTTCTAGACCTGACATATTGTTCAGTGTTTGTCTGTGTGCTAGATTCCAATCAGATCCTAGAGAATCACACTTGACAGCTGTCAAGAGGATTCTAAGGTATCTGAAAGGTACTTCTAATGTGGGTTTGTGTTACAGAAAATCTGATGATTTCAAATTAGTTGGATTCTGTGATGCTGACTACGCTGGAGACAGAGTGGAAAGAAAAAGTACTTCTGGAAGTTGTCAATTTCTAGGAAGAAATCTAATCTCCTAGTACAGCAAGAAGCAACCCACAATTGCACTTTCAACCACAGAGGCTGAATACATTGCTGTTGCTGGATGTAGCATGCAGATGCTCTGGATGAAGAGTCAACTAGAAGATTATCAAATTTTTGAAAGTAACATTTCTATCTCTTGTGATAATACTTCTGCTATATGTTTGTCCAAGAATCCCATTTTACATTCTAAGGCAAAACATATAGAAATTAAGCATCATTTCATCAGAGACTATGTTCAGAAGGGAATCATAAATTTAGCCTTTGTTGATACAGATCATCAATGGGCAGATATTTTTACAAAACCCCTTGTTGAAGATAGATTCAATTTTATTCTGAAAAATATTGGTATGGATTTTTGTCCAGAATAATATTTATCAGAAGCAAATTGTTACAGATGCAAAAATGCTTAAATGCTCTGAAGTATTTCTTCTGTTTTTTTATTCTATTCTGATCAATATTTCTGTTGTGAAACTCTGAACTAACAATCTTTAGAAGATCTGAACGTTGGCTAACGTTTCATTTCTTAAGAGAATTCAGAACAGCATGCAAGTAAACACGTGTCACACAAAATCTGAAGAGGTGGCGTGAACATAACTGAAGAGACGTTTGAGGTGAAGTTTGAATAGTAAGAATCTTGGTTTTCCCCCCAAATTTTCAGAAGCATTTAATGTTTTGAAATGATTTTTATTCTCTTCATTTAATGCTTGTTCAAACGTGCATTTTTCTGACTGTTGATGTGCCTAAGTGTTTTAGTATAAATACTTGTCTTGTATTCACTTTCACACTTTTCACTCTCTCAGAATTTACATGCGTTTCATCTCCTATTTTCTCTGCATAAAAACCCAAAACCTAAGTGTTTGACAAAGCATTCTTCAATGGCAACTTCATCATCAACAACTGCTCAATTCCAATCTACTATGGCTGCTGTGACTTCAGAAAACTTGGGTGTTGCTCCATATTCTCCTCCCAAAAGAACACTTCTAACGCCTGTTGATAAACTGGAAGTTCTATGTGAATCTATGGTTGAGTTTGATTCTCTGGCAGATAATGGGTTTGAGTTTCGTTCCATAATTAGAGCTCAAGGATGGGTTAAGTACTTTGATAGGCTTTTTGGACCAGTTTACCCTCTCCTTGTGAAAGAATTCTGGATTCATGCATCAGTTTACCCCAAGTTCATCTTATCTTCTGTGCTGGGAAAAGAGATTATTATCACAGAAGATCTGATAAGAAGATTGATAGGATATGAAGAAACAGATGGTGTTTCCCACTTGCCAGCTGGGCGTGTGGACATGGATGAGGTTTATGAAGAAGTAATGACTGCTGGTCAAGCTTCTAACAAATTCAAAGATCTGAAGCCTGATTACAAGATCTGGGCCAAGATCTTCATGGGATGCATCCACTACAGGAAGTCAACAAATTCTCCAGACTATGTCAATAATGAACAGCTCTATTTCATGTATTGCCTTAGTCAGAGCACCAAGGTAGATCTTCCATACATTCTGTTTATGCATCTGTGGAACCATATCAATGCATCTAGAGAATATGTGAAAGAGAAAGGACAGAAGATCAGACCTTGGATCCCCTTTGGAAGACTGCTCTCAGATCTTCTTACTGAAAATGGCTTGGTAACTGCTCTGTACGCTGCTGGAGTTACAGAGGAATTAGAGTTTATAATGGGAAAACCTCTGAACGCTAAAAGTCTTCTGAGACTCAAAATTGTTGATGAACTCACTACAGCTCCCAAGAAGCTGAATATGTCTGAATTGAATAAGAGGGTTCCTGTAGATGACTTTCCTCTATTCTTTGCTGAAGAACCCAGACATATAGTGCTTATGTATATTGAAGAATGCAAGAAGGAAGGAATACCTGTTCCTGCTAATGTGTTTCAGCTAGTTAAACAACCACTACCAGATGCAGGGGAAGAAGAAGCACCACTCCAGAGGAAAAGGACTCAGCCTGTAGAAGAATCTGAACCTGTTCAGAAGAAGGTCAAGATTGCTGAGAAGCCCAAGAAGCTCTTGAAGAGAAAAGATTCTGAAGAAGCTGCCTCTGTACCTGCCAAGAGGATTAAAGTAAAAGGTACTAAATCATCTGTAACTTCTGCAAATCTTGTTATTAATTATTCAAATGTTAAGTTTGTTCCAAAACCACCTGCTACACAAGCCACTTCTGTTACTGCTCCCAGTTCTGTTTCCCCACAAAAACAAACACCTGCTCCAACTTAAATTCCAACACAAACAACAACTCCAACAGTTTCTGTACCAAAACCTTCTCAACCCAAAATTCATATCAAACACTTTGTTCCACGTCAACAACCATCAGATCCACAACCAACAGATCAACAACCATCAGAACAAGAACCATCTGAAAAATAAACATCTGTTCAACAACAAACCTCTGAACATCCAGAGAACCAACCAAAAGAAGTTCAACCAGAAAAAGCCTTTGACAATCCACCTTCAAATAATCCACCTTCTGAACCCATTGCACCTGTTACTTCTGAACCTACAAAAGTAACTTCTGCTCCTGTTTCATCAGAACCACAATCCAAACAATCTGACATTCCTTCAGAACCTACCAACACTTCTGAACCTCATATCCCTGAGACAAAAGTTCTTAATGTCACACCTTTAAAAACAGTGTTTCAAGTATCTTCTACCTCTTGTACACCTACAACATCCTCCAACTCATCAGAATCAGAAATCCACCCAGATTTTCTAATCTCCCCATCTGACAAATACTCTGAGATAAACCAACCTGAACCTGAACCTGAACCTGAACCTACCATACCTTCTAAAACTCCCATTCCAGATCCTATGCCTCCACCTGCACCATCATCTGAGATATTAATCCCCAATTCCAATCCAACATCTTCTTTATCTTGTGCCCAAGTTTCTTCTCTTTTTCATAATCTGTCTTATGGTTTCAAACTGAAAGATTTTTATGATAGAGTTGAACCTTCTGAACCCCTTAACCCTCTGAAACCAAAACTCAGACAGGCTCTTCCATCTGTGATTCTATCATATATTCAATCAATGACCAATGTAGGATCCTTAGCAACAATATCTGCAACATCTGGTAAAGCTATTGTTTCAGCTCTGCAAATTGCATCTGATAACACTGTTGCCTCTGTTGAACCACCAAAATCTGCTTTTAAACCCTACTCAAATGAACCTTTTGATGTTGTTTACCATCACACAAGACCAAAACCTCACTTGCTTAATGCTTTAGTCAGATCTAAAGAAAAAGCTCCTGAAATACCCTTCATTCCATATTATCCTCCTCCTCTGATTTCCATCAAAAAATCACTTTTTCCACCAACTCCCAAACCTAAACATATAACTCTGGAAACCTTGCTTAAACCACAGCCCAGACTTAATATTGATCATTTATTTCAAACATTTTTGCAAGAAATATAGATGTATTTAGGTACTGTTCAGAAGAAATGCTCTGAAACAATGGATGCCAATGAATCTGACATCATCTGGAACGGATTCATCAATAGATTCAACACTGTAGCTTCAAATATGAAGAACGTCTGTTCTGATGATGCAAAGCTCAGAGCTGAAACGACTCTATTCTGGACTGTCAACAAAACTGAACCTCTGCTTTGTTTAGATGCTCCTCCACCATCAACAGAATCTACTGCTAATGCATTGACTATGACTCTAGTAGAACCCTCTTCAGGATCTACAGAACCAATGACAATTGACTCTGTTCAGGCTAAAGAACCTCCTAATTCTTCATCTGAGATAAAGACAGAACATCCAGACTTTGAAGACAAGATTGCTGCTCTGGAGGCTGGACAGTCAGAGATAAAGTCCTTGATGGCTAAGCAGGATAAGAAGTCTGAGGATATGACAGAATGGATGTCAAAGCAAGATGAGAAGAATGAAACTATGACTAAGTGGATGTCCAAGCAAGAGCAATCCTCCTCTGAGATTACAGATCTATTGAAGATGCTTTTGTCCAAACACTCTTAGATTTTTTTTCATTCTAATGTTTTTGCATCTGTTGTTTGCATCTGTACCTTATTAATATATCTTCTGATGATTACCTATGTACTCTTGCTTTGATATTTTGAATGAATCAACGTTTTCTCCATTGAATTATCTTATTTACTGTTTCCTTTTATTTGTCTTTTTAAAAGTTTTTACTTTTTGCTTATGACAAAAAAGGGGGAGAAAATATAGATCTGAACTGTTTAATATAACTTCACCAGAATGAATCTTCAGACATATCTATTCTATCTAACATTTAACTTGACTATTTCAGAACATTTGATAAGAACACTCTATAAAAGAAACTCTGAGTCTCTCAGATCATTTGTCTATTATCAAACTCTGAATCTTATATCTGCAAGACATTCTGACCCTAAAATGTTATAAGAACAAACAAGATCTAACTCTGAAAATTACTCAAGACAAAAGGGAAGTTTCTATTCCTTTTTCATATTTAACTCAGGGGGAGATTCATCATCTCAGGGGGAGTTATAATTCTATATGTTCAGTTAAATAAAATTTCTGATACTTTTTGTCATCATCAAAAAGGGGGAGATTGTTAGAACACAGATTGGTTCTTAATAATAACTCTTTGTTTTGATGATAACTGTTAGGAAATTTTATATTTAAGAATTATATACTCTAAAATTTTTTTGAGAGTTTTACTGCAGATTGAAATGAAACTAACTCTCTAGAAGCAAATCTGTATTGTATACAAGAAGTTATCCTGACTCTGAAGCGCCAGATGCATCTTACAGAAGATTCTGATTGCTCTTTACAGAAGATCCTGAGCGTAGTCTCCAGAAATATCTGAAGCAAGAAGCTCCAGAACATTCTGAGTCAGAAGCATCTGAAGCTAGTCAGAAGCATCTGAAGTTGAAGCATCTGAAGCAAAGAAGAATATTGTTTGAAGAGTTTCTCAAAAGCATAATTCTACAGAAGTTTCTGAAAGTACTAACGCTGCCAAGTACTGAAGTTCTGTGTCAAATATACTCTGATGATCAACACGCTGAAAGCACACATGCTGCAGAAGACTCTGATACAGCAAAGTTCTGAATATCATTAAAAGACTCTGATCCATTCAGACTCTGAAGAACTTGCTGAAAACTGAAGAAGAAATATTCAAGAATATATCCGTTGGAGTAAATCAACGTCTCTTTCCTCATTTGTGCTAGACACAATTACACAGACAAAAAGGATTTTTCTGTGTTATCTACTTCAAGGAAAGGTCACTTGATGTGAAGACAAAAAGGCTCAGACCTTTTTGGGACTCTCTTTTCAACGCTCAGCATCCTTGGATCAGCTGCCTATAAAAGGATAACTCCACCACATTCTTCAGTCACACAATTTGTTGAAAAGAAATCATATTATTCTAAGCTCTCATTCTTTCATATTCTTCTTAGAATTTCTTGTACTTAAACTTAAAGAGAAAAATCACTGTTGTGATAAAAGCTTTATAGAAGCATTAATACTCTTGTATTTAATTTACATTGATTGTAAAGGTTTTTCCTTAAGAGGATTCAGTTGGAATCAGTAGCTCTTGAGAAGACTAAGAACAATTGTTCTTAGGTGTTACTATTGTAATCAGTTTGATTTAATAGTGGATTAAGTCCTTGTTGAGAAAGGCAAATCACTCTTGGAAGGGTGGACTGGAGTAGTTGTTTAAACGAACCAGGATAAAAATAATTGTGATTATTTTTTAAGTCTTAATCTTTCATACTTATTCAACCCCCCTTCTAAGTATTTTCTCACCTTCACTCTACAGGAACCTCTTGTTAATATTTGTGTTTGCTAAAGTTAGCTTGCTAAAAGAAATGTGCTAAGGGTAGAGATATAAAGTATATACAGAGTTTGCTCACGAAGACATCGCATCTCGTGCCTGACAGGAATGGAATCAGAGCAACCGTAGTTCCCCTAACTAAGGGGTGAGGAACTCTTGACTGTGGTCAAGGTTCCAGGGGGCAAGTAAATGTCTGTGGCGAGATACTTACATAGAGTGCGGCGACTATAAACTAAGGTTAAGTTAGAAAAGAAGGGAATATCCATGGAGGGACGACTAAATAGAGCACGGCGACTCCAAGTCCTATGACAAAGGTAAATAAAGGGAATGTCCACGGCGGGATGACTAAATAGAGCACGACGACTCCAATTCTAAGTTGTAAAGATAACAGGAAGTTAGTTGTTAGTGAGCTCGCCAAGAAATCGCATCTTGTGCCTACGTATTCTTAACGAGAAATTAGAGCATTCGTAGTTCCCCTAACTAGGGGTAAGGAAGTCTTGACTGTGGTCAAGGTTCCAAAGGGATGTAAGCATTCATAAGGAAGTACTTACATGGAGTGTGGTGACTCCTGAATCTACGTTGAGATTGCTATGGTAGAGAATTATCCACGGCGGGACGCTAAACATGAGTATGGCGACTCAGATCCTAAGGTTAGGATAACGGGTAAAGGATGTCCACGGCGGGACGCTAAAAGTGAGTACGGCGACTCAGATCCTAAGGTTAGGATAAAGGGTAAGGGTTTCATACATAAACCAATAATGTCACAACGATGTAAACAAAATGGTTCAAAATCTCATGGGGATAGTCAACAGTTTTTAAAGGTGAACCACTTAGATGCGTACAAACAAAGTTGAATTTCAAACTTAAAATGCACAAGGAAGACAACAAGCCAAGTTCATGTCATCTTCAAATGAAACTCAAATAAGAATAAAATCAAAGTTTTTTGAAAATGAAGAAATGAGAGAAGGTGAATATTTTAAAATGAATTACAACTTTCTTTAATTTAAAGTGTTTCTAAAAATGGGATTTTAGAATTCTTTAAACATTTGATGAAAGTATGCAATAAAATAAGATTTATGCAAAAAGAATCACCTAAAAAAGATTAAAAATGAAGAAGTTGTATAAAATTGAAAATCAAATAAAAACTAAATAAACTAAACATTAAAAAAGATGGAAATGTCTCACCCAAGGCTTGAACCCAAGACCTTGGGATCATGGACCTAAAATCACGCCAAACCAACCATTAAACGCGTGTGAAATATCATGGAAATGGAAGGAAAAAAAAGGGTAAAATCATAAAAATCATGAGAATAAACAAAAAGCGCCCTCGCTGAGGGTCGAACACAGGTCACAAGGCATGGCAAGGTCTTAAAGGAAAGGCATTAAGCACTGGGGTGGCGATACATCCGTTGTATCAAGCCACCCCAGCTCAACATATACTAAAATGTGTGCGCAGGCTGGGGCAATGTACAAGGCAACTCAAGCCAAGAACATGAAAAACGGTTTCACTCTAACTCACTCAGTTCTTGATCAATTTTCACAAAGTCTGAGTCTATTCCACTTGAAATTTGATAAGGAATGTAATGGTGACCACCAATTTTTAAAATGATATGCACATAATAAAACACGAAGAAGAATGCAGAAGGAGGTTTTGAAATGCAACTTGGAAATCAAAGATCAAAACTGATAAGTTTTAAGATTAAACAAAGGTCTGCACATGTTTCAAATATGTTACAGATCAAGTTCTAACCAAAAGATGATCCAAAATATCATTAGAACAAGATAAGGTACATTAGTTGCAACATAATCATGAGTCGAACATAATCAAAACCGCATGGTCAATAGCAAGACCAAAATCATTACCAACTCCGGCAAAATAAATTCAAACAAACCAGAGCTTAATGCACAAAATGGCATCAACATCCAAGAATCTCTAAACCAAACTGTCCTGAACATGACAAAAATCCAGCTTAAAACAACTAAATCCTAAATGCCTAATGCCACAGCTCAAGGACACTAAACTAACACCAAGAAACTGACATCTCAAGGCCAAGGCTAGGTAAATGCTTATCAACCTAAAGGGTCAACAACCTAGGTGATGAACACAAACTAAATACAAACTAGTCATGAGTTAACAGACTTCAAAGCAGGGCATGACCGTTGTAGACTCAACAGAGGGGATGAACATTTAAAACATTGAGATCCTGAGATGTTCACAAATGATCTCTGGCAGGATTCAACATGATTTCAAAGCGAATAAGTCATACACGGTCAGGGCATACACCAACAGCAATATGTCAACTCAAATTGTAACAGGTCAAGAAGTCCTACTAAGTCCTAAAATCCTAGCATGATCTAGCCTAACTGGAACAGATCCTGCCAGCAGTCTGGAGGCATACTTATAGTCCTATCTCTCAAGCAATCATCAAATCAGTTATTCACTTAAGCCTCTCAGTTATGAATTGACAGTTTCAACACAACTTCTAACAGCAAGTTTTTCATGCAAAGAAGAATTATAATGATAGTCTCAAACCCTCATGCTAAACCACACACATAGTCAATAACAAAAACATGGTCTGCCCACAACAAACTTGGACAGTGAATTGAACCTCAAAGCACCATGTCGATAACATCCAAACCTTCAATCTGTCATGAACTAAAGCAAACAGCCTTCTCTCACCAAAGCATACCAGCAACTCCCACTGATCTTAACATCCTGAACTCAAACCAACTGCCCAAAGCACCAACAGACTACTAATGGTCAAATGAGCTCAACACTAGTCACTCTAAACTCAGACTAAAATAGTCAAACAAACAAACTGTCTCCAAAGATTTAAACAACCCATAACAACCTAATGTCACAACTTAAGGGTGTTGAACTGTCACTAAGCAAAACATGATCTTGACATTACAATGCCAAGCCTAAGTGAATATACTAATACTAAAAGTCAACAACCCTAAGTTTTCATCATGAGGGATGAGTTTCCACAGCAACAGACATGAGATCAATAAACTGAGATTCCAAAAATGAAAAATAGTACAATCTCAACATGAAAATGTTCAAAACATTTAATAAACCAAGTAAGTGTGGAGGCAAATCGCCACACATCACATAAGTCTGTAAGACACTGGTTAATGCAGGTTTCGATGATGACAAATTCCCTGGATAGATTGGAAATTATGAACTCAAGATCTACTAAAACAGATGCGACGTATCACCACCATATTCTTTTATACTTGTCTTAAAACTGCTGAAATGAATATACTATGTGTGGATAAAATGAAATCATGACCAAAGGCATGAAAAAGCTCAAACTGATGAATTTTTGCAGGTTTGCAGGGCATGAGTCGACCATAGGGTCGGCGCATGCATCAGAACAATTCTGCACTAGTCACTGCACAAGGCAATGAGTCGACCATAGGGTCGGTGCATGAAGGAATAACTTTCCAACGAGTCAGCGCGTAAAGGCATGAGTCGACCATAGGGTCGGCGCATAATGGAAATAGATTTCAACGGGTCAGCGCACGCCAACTGTATGTTCGACGCACACTGATGAAATTTCTAGATTTCCAAACAACACAGGCCATGCGTCGACGCACAGACCTGCTGCGGTCGACCGTTCGCGCGGAAAACCTGTTTTAAAATGCTTCCCTCTTATATTTGAAATACTGTTATGTCTAGAATTATGTTGGCACTATATATACTTGTTTAACCACTTGTGTCATTTTAACATTTGATATTCTTTTGATTCATGTGTTCAAAAACAAGAAAGAGTGAAATAGGTGTCCAAGATTCATCATCTTCATCTTCAACATCTCACAACATTTCAATTACACACAATCATTTTTGAAATGCATTTGTGAGAGATTCAAGTTGATAAGGTTCGAAGCTTAGATTGGAGAATCAAGTTCGAGTTGAAGCTTGTGACAGGTTCTTTCTTGAATAAAACCATTGGGGTTTTACCCTCCAAGATTGGTTTGAATTTTGGGGTTTTTGGACGAGATTCTTCATCAAGGGTCAACCGAGCGAAAGTGATTGTGAAGAGGTGTTCTTCACAAGTCTAGTAGCGGATTCGGTGGTTCTGAAGGGAAGATCTCGGGGTCGATTTGGTGCTGTTGAGATCAGCCGGAGCCGAAGGTTTGAACAACAAAGTGTTATTCAATAAGGTGGCTGGAGTCGGAGGTCCATCAACACAAATCGGAGGACTTGATTCATCTTGAATCAAGGGGCAAGAAGTGAAGGCAACTTTCAACACATTGAGATTTCTGTTGTATATTTGCTGCTCAATCCTTTTATAAACTGTTACATTCAACAGGTGATATCTATAAAATCTATCTCAATTCTAGTTTTAGAATTGAGGGCAGACGTACCCCGAAGCGAGGACGACGGGGGAACTGCCTCACCAAATACTTGTCTTCTCTATTTTCAGCATTTACGTTATAGCTCAAAATAAGTGATTTTTGTATAAGCTCTATTGTCAAAAGTGTGATATCAATTGAGTAAGAGGTTAAAACTCTGTTGTTGACTCCAAAGTACAACAAGACATTGTACTAGGCTGGTTGGAATCACTTACTCAACATAAATATCACTTGGAGTGTTTTGCACACCAAGTGTTTGACATATTGCTTGAACCAAAATTATCTTACTTGTGTATCTAGTTTTGGTTTGCTCTTTGAATCATTGGAACTAGGAATCCTTACAACTGAAGTAAATAATTGATAAGTGTAATTAGTGTTGTGATTCTATTTTTCCAAATTGTCATTAATCCAAAGGCTTACGCATATCCGGTTTTCCAATAACCGTTCGTTTTAGACTATATTTTCCTCGGCCGCTTCCGCACTTAAAACATTTTTAAAACCAATTTTAAATTGGTAGCGTCGACTCAAATTTTAATTGGGGATCTATTCAACCCCCCTTCTAGATTCGTGCCATAGTCTAACAGTAAGTACATACATGAGTGCGTTTAGGATTACATACCTCTTGTAGATCCCTCACAACAAGCTAGCAGCAAACAACAAGAATTCCTTCCCTTTGAGTAAGCTTTGAGTTTTCTTCCTTTTGAAGCAAAACGTGATTTCTTGGGAAAAAACTAGCAAATGAGGTTCCAGTTGCTTTTTCAAGTTCTAGACAACTGAGATAACATAAATGGAAGGTGTTCAAAGTGTCACAATGATGAAAAATGGTTTGTGTAGTGATTTGGCTTGAAATGTGCATAAAAGTCAAACTATGGTGTGTGGACAGTTGACTTTTAGATTTATGGTGTTTTTGATGAAACTAATTATTGGAATAGCTTCAAATGATCATTTTAAGTTTGTGTATATGATCTTTATGGTGGTTTCATGGCTAGAAATGATGCTGGTGTGAAAAATGCTAAGTGACAATTTTTGGTGATTTTGTGAATTTCTTCACTTTCAAGCAAAGAGGGAAAGAGTGAGAGCTGTGTATTCCTTGTGTTTTGGATGGCTCTAATGTCTTGTATACAATGGGACGAAGCCTCTATTTATAGGCCATGAGAAGCATTGGGGCAGATTTGAAGTTTTGGCCTTTGGAGGGAAATCTTGAAAGAAAATCCATCCAAGATCATGTGGTAGCTGTACACTCAAGTATTTGGCTCAATGCAAGGCATAAATCAAGTGATATGAAGGGCATGGAGGTGACTGAAGTGAGGCTAGAGGGATAAGGAGCTGCAACTGAACCTTCCATAAAAAAGTTTCTCTTTCTTCTTTGTTTTTTGATTAAAATATTGTCACATGTCTTACATCTTGCCATGTCTACCAAACCCTTCTTTTTTCTGCGTTTCTACTCATCAAACCCTCTCAATATTTGATCAAATGGCTGAGAATGGCTTGAGTGGTTGGAAAGTGGATTTGTGAAAAAGTTGAAATGGTGCACTCAAGTGTTGAGACCCCAACTTGTTGGATTCATAACTCTCAACTCACAAAGGCTATGGAGGAATTCTAGTACTTTTTGGAAAGCCATAGTGGAGCTCTACAACTTTCATGCTTTCACGATCTTCAGATTCCAAGTGGAACTAGGTCAAAAATCCCTTCAAAGTTGGCTGAAAACATGATTTGAAAGGCCAGAAACTTAGAAATTTTCCAAGTGTTTTCTCCCTCTTGTGATGATTTTGGCTATAACTCCAAATCTATGCATTTTTTGCACATGGACCACTTTGAGACTTTTGTAGGACTTGCCAAGACCTTTCCAACAAGCTTTGAACCATCTCATTTGGAGGTGTGGTTAGGAAGTTATGGTCTTGCCCTTTTCAAAACCCTAATTCCCGACTTTTTCGATTACTCCCGAATCCTTGATCCAATGGTCATGAAACTTCATGGATATGTGTAATATGTCATTAGGAACATTTTTTCTTCCCACCCTGAGGTCAAATTCCTTATGGTTGAAGAGTTGACTTTTCGGTCAACCGAACGATCGATCGATGACTACCGAGTCGCCTGTTGACGTTCTGGGTCTTCTGTGTGAGGGAAAACCGTCATACAATATACGATATTGAGTTTCGATGATGACAAATTGCAACCATGGATGAATCGACATTATCGGTTCCGCCTCTACAAAGACAAATGCAAATATTCCATCCACCGTATCCTTCCTATATCATTTAAAGTGCTTTACTTAATACAATATATACGAATGATATGTTGTTATGACTAAATGCATAAAAACCAAATAAATAACAATTTTTGCAGAATCTGCAGGCCATGATTCGACCATTGAGTCAGCGCATGTATCTGCGCTTTTCTCACGGGTCAGTGCAGGAAGGCTATGAGTCGACGCATGATGCTCTTGTTTTTCTCACGGGTCAGCGCACGCCGACCTATGGTCGACACACATTGCTTCCCTTCCAAATCTGTCCAAATCTGCAGGCTATGCATCGATGCATAGACCTGCTATGGTCGACCGTTCGCGCGTTTGTGCTATTTTTTGAAGACTTCCCACTATGTTTGAAAAGTTGTTAAGTTTGGTTTTTGGTTGGTTACTATATATAGTAACTTTGTTCATTTTTATCAGTAACAATTGTGAATTTGAGTCAATTGTCACAAATCAAGAAAAGTGAAAGAGGTGCCATCAAAGTTCATCAATCTTCATCTTTTACAACCCACAATACAACAATTACACACAACAATTCTTGGGGTGATCGTGATCTTGTTCAAGGTGATAAGGTCCGAAGTCGTGATCGGAAATCCGATTCGGGGTTATTTTGAAGGCATGTTTTTCTTGGATAAAACCTAGCAGGTTTTACCCTCCAAGATTTGGAGATTTTGGGGGTTTTTCGGTACGGATCATCTCTACCTACTTCAGCTGAGTGAAGGTGATTGAGAAGCGGTAGTCTTTGTCAATCTAGTAGCGAAAACCAGTGAAGCGTTCAAGAGTGTTCCGGGTTCGATTTGTTTATGCACGAGATCAGTCGGGCTGAGGGTTTGAAGGACTGAAGGTTATTCAACAAAGGGGCTGGAATCGGAGGTCTACTCACAACAATCGGAGAACTTGATTCGACTCGAATCAAGGAGCAAGAAGCAATAACATCATCAACTTCAAGAGGGCTTGATTCTACATTTTTCTTATCAATTCTTGTATAAACATTTCTACATTACAGGTGATATCTAATATATTGATCTCAATTCTATTATTAGAATTGAGGGCAGACGTACCCCGAAGTGAGGACGGCGGGGGAACTGCCTCAATAAATCTTTGTCTCCTTTACTTTTCAGCACTTTCAATTTTGGCTTAACATTTAAGTGATTTTAGTATAAGCCGTTATATCACAAGTTGGGTTGATTTGAGTAAGTACTTATTACTATTTTGAACTTTAGTGCAACAATACATTGCACAAGGAACTTAAAGCATCTTACTCAAGCCAAACCACACTTGGAGTGTATTGCACACCAAGTGTTTGATAAATTGCCTACACCAAAGTTTACTTAGTCCATTTGCCTACTTTGTGGGCATTATAGATTATGGGTGATAGTTCTACTAATAAGTGATAAAATCAACTAATAGCGTGACTAGTATGTTGAATCAAATTTTGCTCATTATCATTTCCATAAGGCTAGACGCATATCTGGTCTTCTAATTATTGTTCGTTCTAGACGTAATTTTTCCACGGCCGCTTCCGCAAATTTAAAACAAATATTTTGAAAAACCAATTTTTAATTGGTAGTGCCGACTGATTTTAATTGGGATCTATTCACCCCCCCTTCTAGATCCAAGCCATCGTCTAACATTATGAGGCCTTGAAACTTATTAAGTGGACTTCCCTAAGCCATATGAGATTAATGGACCATAATTCCATCATTGGAGCACCTTTTAAATCAAAAGTCAAACCACACTTGACTTTTCCTAATCAGAAACCCTAATCGGGGATCCTGAACTGCACTGTACCTGATATTTGTTTGACAACATCAAATTGGACTCATGTTTGACCCAATGGAGTATCTTTGATGATGTAGAGGCTTGTTTCATGGAGAATAAATCTAATACATTGACTGATTAAACCGTCGAAACCTCGATTTCCGATTGTACGGAACCCTGGTTCACCTGTAACTTAACAAAGACAAACTTGAAGTATGTTAAGGTTAAATAATCAAACGAAAGTGATCCTATAATGATGATGAATATTTAAGGGGTCAAAATTTGGGGTGCAACAAATGGGTTATTTAGTTAGTTTTAGCCAAAATTTTCCAAAGAGGGAGATTGACAAGTCCAAACTTTTGAGATTGACATTAATTTTGGTAAAACTATCTTGACAACAAGATGTTCTAACTTGAAGAAAAAACTGAAGAACAAGAAGTTGGACAATATGTCCTATCATGATGATTCGACATCTTTGTCTGTTACTTTGCAGTTTTAATACTGTTTTTTTATTTCCACATTTCAGAATATTGTGGGAATATTTGTTTATCCTAGGTGGTGTTCAAGATTGAGGAATCAGATATTCTGCTGGAATCTGAAGATGTTGTTTTCTAAGTGTGGAGACATTTTACGAAACTTTGGATTGAAGAAACTATTCTTTTGGAGAATAAGTTGCAGATTCTGTGTAACAGAATTGCTGCATATTTGAAGTCAAAATCCAATCTAGTTTATGGTTATAAATATGATGGATTTAACCTAATCAAAGTGTGAAAAATACATTGTTGCTTAGTGAGTTCTAAGGTTTGTGTATTTGTGAGCCTCTCTTGTATCGTGATGATACTAGAGTTGGACTGTTTGCATTGAGTTCTAATTTTTTTCATTGTTGTGATTGAAAGGGAATTGAGAAGGGTCTCATAACTAGGAGAGTCTTAGGTAGAAATTAAGCACGAGTAGTGATTAAGTGATAAGTTGTAAATCAGAGGTTGTTTAGCTTA
Source organism: Lathyrus sativus (assembly GCA_963859935.3). Lineage (NCBI taxonomy): Eukaryota > Viridiplantae > Streptophyta > Magnoliopsida > Fabales > Fabaceae > Lathyrus > Lathyrus sativus. The sequence continues at coordinate 129,251,254 of OZ012735.1, forward strand.
GAATTTATACAATATAGTGGATTTCATTCCTGGCTTGGTAGCCCTCAGACGTAGGTGTTGTTGTACACCGAACTGGGTTAACAATTATTGTGTGTTCGTTTACTTTCTGCTTTTTATTGTGCTTCTTCTAGTCATTGTTCTTAGCAGAGATCAAGTGTCTTGACATCTCTTAGGACATCTGAGATCTGCATACTATAATTTCAACCATGAACTACGAGGTTTTGATCCTATATTGCACTTTGTGGGTACGTAGGCATGACGCGATAAGTCTCTTCAAACACAAAATCTTAAAAAATACTTCTCTTCTTATCTCCCCAATCTCATTTCAAACAAAACTTTTCAAACCAAAAAGCGTAAATATTTCAAAGGATTCCTATAGAGTACTATAGACGTTTTGGGTGCTAACACCTCCCCTTAACGTAACCAACCCCCTTACCCAATCTCTGTTTCTTTATTCTTATTTTAGAACTTGTTTAGGTTCTGTTCGCTATTTTTCCTTTCCTTTTGGAAAAAATAAAAGTGCGGTGACGACTCTTGCATTTTTTAGTTAAGTTAATCAATAGCTTACACTCACAATTTTTTTCGCTACACATCCCATATGGAACATATGTAGATTTTTTGTCTATTGAAACTCAACCCTAATTAAGTGCATTTTGATACAACTTAGAAGCAACTCATACTCAATTGTCACAACCAGTACATTGAAATATGTTGCATTTCACATGAATGGCTCCATCACCACAGTACATGATCAATACTCACATCAATGGCGAGATATTTGAATACAAGTAATCTGATTTTAATTTTTCATAATACAAAAGTTACTCGATTTACAATAAGTAGACGATCAAATTTTTCACATTTGAAACAGAGAATAGAAAAGAAGTTGCAGTGTAGTCCAGTGGCACAAATCATCTACAAAAATCCGGTGTTTTTTGGAGACAACCAAGTTAAGTTTTATCAGCTAAATATCCGAGAATATGAAGATGTTCATATTGTGTTTCTCAGTCATGAACATTTCAGCTTCAACGATATTGAGTTATATATTTTACAACAACAAAATCAAATGTCTTAGTTTGTTGATTTGTCACAAGTATTTTGTGAAATTGATGACGATGAACAGATGAAGTCGATGTTGTCGATGAGGAAGAAGAAGAAAATGAGATATTGGTTGATCAAATGGTGAACGATAACACAGTCGCCAAGGGCAAGAGCCATTATCACCTAGTCATGTTTATTGTCCACCTAAACACAAGACATGCTTGAACTTGGGTACAAATGAAAAATCATCAGATATACTTCATAATCCATAGATGCAAACTCAAGGATCATTAAAAGAGGGAGACACATTTCGAACAAAAGAAGATTGCGTCAGAGCCGTTAAAAAGTATCACATGGAATTGTTAGTTGATTATAGGGTCGATTGAACTAATGTGACGAGGCACAAGATCTTTTTTCGTAATAAGCTCTGCCTGTTCCGGTTGATAGTATCTTACCGCAAGAAGAGTGGTTCTTGGAAGATAGTTTTTATAGGTCCAGTTCACACTTGCATAATATGCGATGAAACTTTGTTTATCATTAGTGACGATTCATCGTTCAAGGTGAGTACAATAATCTCCCATATTGTTACACGATACAATTATACTCCCTCGTACATAATGGCATGGATAGAAAGGACTAAGGAGATTGAAACATTGTTCGGAAATTGAGAGGAGTCGCATAAAGAACTTCCAAAATACTTGTGGCACTTAACCATTATGCTCCAGGGACTATTGTCATTTTGGAGACCTTGCCTGCATATACCCCATACGGGACTTGTATTAGTAGAAATGACATATTCCACCGACTCTTCTATGCGTATGAACTATGCACCAAAGGTTTTGTTTTCTGTAAACCTATTATACAAATTGATGGAAAGTTGGTGTACGAGAAATATAAAGGAAGTCTACTCATTGCAATGGCACAAGATGGCAACAACAAAATTTTTCCAATCGCATTCGCTCTAGTTGAAGGGGAGACTACTGGTGGATGGAGTTTTTTTCCTAAAAAGTCTTCGATTACACGTTGCTCCTCAACCTAACTTATGCTTGATTTCAGACAAACATCCATCAATTGAGAGTTCCTACAAAAACCTTGATAACAGTTGGTAGAATCCTCCTTCAACGCATGTCTACTGCATTAGACACATCACTCAAAATTTAATGCGGGAGATCAAAGACAAGATGCAATGGAAGAAGGTTGTGAACATAGGGTATGCATTAATAGAACCTTCATTAAAACACTACCACAAAGACATCATATTGAAAAATGAAAATGCAGTAAGGTGGATCCACAATATTCCATTGGAGAAGTGGGCTAGGGCATATGACAACAGTCAACAATGGGGCCACATGACAATGAACTCGTGGAATCAATGAACTATGTCTTCAAAGGCATCTGAAACCTACCTATAACCGCTTTGGTCAGAGCAACCTATTTTAGGCTAGGGGCACTGTTTGAGATCAGATGTTCAAAATGGAGTTCAACATTACAACTGAGGCAGTTGTTTAATGATGCTTCAATGAAATTCATTAAGGCAGAAGTTGACAAAGTTAACACACATGTGGCTACAGTGTTTGACCGTACTAAAGGTTTTGTTTAGTGTTGCTGAGTGAATAGATCATAATGAAGGGAGGCTGAGGGGATACTATCTAGTGGAACTAGATAGAGGTTGGTTCAACTGTGGAAAGTTTCAAGCCTTTTGTATGCCTTGTTCCCATGTCATAGTGGCATGTTCAAAGGCTCGGCATGACCCTTCCAACTTACTATATGCCATTTACAAAGTCATAAACCTATGCAATGGTTACTATAATAGCTTTTCAGTGGTAGAAAAAGAGGATTATTGGCCTGCATATCAAGGAGAGATAGTCTGGCACAATGAAACAATGTGAAGAAAGAAAAAGGGCCGCCCTAAACAACACACGTATTCGAATTAAAATGGATACGACAAACAAAATGGTAAGATTATGTAGTTCATGTTGTCAGCCCGGAAACAATCGTATAAACTGTCCCAATGTTGGACCAAGCACAACAACATAATTTTAAATGTAACCATTTTGCTTTATATCAAAAACAACTTTCATTTCATAAATATCATAACATTCAGTTAAAATAATTTAAAAACAACAACTAAACAATAATTTAAACAAAAGTTAAACAACAAAACAACCAAATACTATGACTAAATAACATAACTATGCAGTTACAACCATCAGGACAATTTCCTAAGAATTATACATCATCATAAGAATATCTCTGTCAGTTTTAACATTTTCCCATAAATGAATTTCTCCATTTTGGTTGAACTTGGTTACAAGCCTTTGAAATCTTCTGATCTTTTCACGCTCTAAAATGTCTCCATCTAACCAAGAGATCAAGCTCCTGTTAAGATGTTTAAACGTCTATGTATTCCACAGTCAGATCTTCATCGGAGGCTTTACTGTCGAATAAACTAGGTCGCCATTTCTCTTGTGAATATAAGGACACATATATGAAGATATTTTAAAGAAAAATGGAAGGAGATAGTAATAAGATGTGTGAAAAATGAAGGGGCGGGGATGTTGTATTTATAGAAGATGCAAAGAAAGGAGTAGCCACATGCACTAGCGGATGCTCCTAGTGGATGAATTCATGCCCCACATGCATTGGTGCTATCTATATGCATACCCCATGTTGAATGGCGCCTTTGTGTAAGTGACCAATGCATGCGCCATGTTGAATGGTGCCTCCTATTGTCATCCAATCAAAACATGGTTAGTTTGGTAATTAAATTGAAAGCGTGGTTATTTTCGTATATAATTTGAAAAATGTGGTTATTTACAAAAATTCCCTTTATCTTACATCATATCAACTTTCTCGTAACTCGCTCTTTTCAATTGAAATCATTTAGCTAACAAACCCACAATACATTGGGCCAAGCTTAATCCAACACATGGTCTCCTTCCTAACCCAAATGCAATTAATTTATGGGAATTTATTATCTCACACTATGGGGTGGAAAAACACCTTATGGAAAATTTAAAATGCCCTCAGATTCCGAAGATGCATCTCCGGATGCACCTTGTCTTAAGTCAAAATGCTAGGTGACCCGGAGATCCATCTCCAAAATATTTTAACACATACCCCATGCAGGTTATGGTTTGTTTATGGTTATTCAGATGAAAATGACGATTTATAAATGTTAAGGACCTTGTTATGTGATGAGCATTAAACCATACAATCGATATGCAAAAAATGACATATATAAATCCAGATGGTCAAAAATGAAAAATATAAATGAAGTCGAAATGCATAATAAAGTATAATGAAGTCTATGTAAAATCCAATTTATAATAAATCCAAAGTAAAAATACTATATACTACTACATATGCTAGACTACAACTCCTCGGGTTCCTCTATCCCCTATCCTTTGGCGTTGTCTCCGGTACATCATTGCCTCGTACCTCCGTCATAATGGCATCTAGGACCAGCCTCACCTTAGACTCATCAGGGAAGATACCTCTGTTAATGCCTTCCTGCGCAATTTCCACAATGCAACGATATCTAGGCAAGACATCATGAGCATGATATAACTATGTCTACTCCTTCTATAATATCTCCTTATTGAAATTCTGGCACACAAATACTAGATGTCTGTTAGCTCACAAATTCGACACCCATATTTAAATTAAAATATTTGGACGAAATATTAAACTTTTGAAGAAGTATGAGAAACCTTCGAGTAAAGAGCCTTTCAAGTAGGCTGAGTGATTTAAGTATTTGGGACTTAGAAAATATTTCCAAATGATAAAGGTGCCACCTTCGGCCGAGGCTGATGGCCAAGTAGTAGTGAAATTTCGAAATTCAAATAAAGGAGGGAGTAGTTATGCTTTCTCATGACTAAGCAAGACAAGTGGTGTACATCCAACAAGGGACCACATGCGACGTGACACTTGTCATAAGCTGGTTATTTTAGGAGGTTAATGGCAGTTAATTTTACCATTATAAATAAGGGTCCTAGCAATGAGATTAGTGTGTTGTAATTTACTATTGTACAAGTCACTCCCAAAATTACTTAAAGTATCCGAGTGTAGAGAAACAAGTTCTAAGGAGAATGTACGTCTTGTAAACACACAATCTTTACATTTTAATGAAACTTAGTTTATTTTACTTAATTTTAAAGAGTTTATCTTTACTTCCTTGAAATTTACCTTTGTTATTTTGCTTTGCTCTGTTTAATGTTGTAAAGGCTTTTTCACCTTGTTTTTTACAAACTCACGTCTTTTCCTTTCATTCGAATCTCACCCTTACATTAGCTTTGTCTTCAAAAATACTGTCGAAGTGTTAGTTTTAAGTAGTTTCTCTTTCAAATAGAATTTAGCACATGTCCTAGGATCAATCTGATCGATCCTGTGAGTCACCAAACTAAGATTTGGAAGATCAGCAGTTGTTTTCCAATTTTCAAGGGAAACAAATTGGCATGCCCAGTGAGACAGTGCTAAAGGTTTTTATGAATTTTTATAAAAGTTTGCAAAACTACAGTTGATTTGTCTTTAATAAAACTTCGTTGCATGTTATTAAGAAGTGGTAAGATAGCCGCTACAAATGAAGAATGACCAATGAGAAATTATACTAGGGAGATGGTGACCGATGTTAATAAGCCAAATAACCCAAACCTTCGAGGAGATGGCTCTAATCTCCAGCCTAGGAATACCAATCCTCGAGATGTGTCTAGGAATAAGGTGGTTCCACCCTCAGTACCTTCGACAGGGGAGCAGATACCACCTCCTGTTAGGTCTGAACCAGTGCCATTAGTGTTGGGATCAGGGTCGACAAGTATAAGGGCCTACACCCAACCAGTGTTAGAGTATGTTGGGCCTCAAGCGTCGAATCCCCAAACTCCACAAGGAGGGACTTCGACGTCTAGACATTTTTTCCTTCTAGGGTTTTCACAACCATTACCAAGAAACCCACCATATGGAATGTCAACCACAATAATGCAAAATCTCCAGAATGCTCACCCAATATTCTCAAAAAACGTGACGAATTCACCATTACAAAGATCAGGGTGTGGGGTTAATGCTGGTCGAAATAGCCAAAGTATAGGTGTGGGGTATTCCACTCAGGGCCCCAATCTTACCAATACTTTGATAGCTTGTTTAAGGCAGTAGATGGATGAGAGCAACTTACAAATGGTTCAAACCTTATCCCAAACTATGTGAGAAATCTTTCAACCTCTAATCCAAAATACTACTCAGATTAATCAACAGTTAGCAGTGCAATTGGCATGACTGGCAGAATTTATGGGTGTGCCAGCCACTGTCAGGAACACTGCTATTGTGGAGGACATTCCACGACATGACTTAGGGAACCTCCCTGAGGCCAATCTAGAAAATCAAAGGAGGGTCGAACTCCCTAGACTTAAACCTCTCAGAGTCGAACCACAAAGGGTCCAGGTGCCAATTCCGGTAGATAGAGACCCAAAAGTAATTATGGTGAATCGAAACCAAGATGCAGACAATGTCATACAACAGGTTCAACGTAACAACATGTTCGTTGATAACAACTTAGCAGCTATGGTCAAAAGAATAATGGCTCGAAACAGGGTAAATTCTGGTTTCACTAGGCCAAATTATACGTTTGTAAAGTATTAGCTCCCCCAAATAGAAAAAGTTTTGTTGAATCTGAAAAGAATGACAAGTTTCCAAAGAAAACATTTACATTTGACATCACTAAATGTGACGAAATTTTTGATTTGTTAGTTAAGGATGGGCAAATGATAGTGCTCGTTGGCGCTAAAATGCCACCTTTAGAACAAAAAAAAAAGAGAGGGTTTTGCAAATACCATAATTTTTGGGGTCATAAAACATCTCAATGTTTCCTTTTCAGGGATTTGGTACAAAATGCTATCCAAGAGGGAAGACTGAAGTTTTGAGAGAAAAGCAATAGCCAGATGAAAATTGACACTGATCCACTACAAGTAGCGGATGCCCACTGCATTGAGCCTACAGAGGCACATATGGTTGAAGTTGCTGATGGCTTTGGTCTTTCGATTAACATGGTGGAAATCACTGAGGATTTCGCCAATGAAATTGTGCTGGCCAAGGTCACCATAAGCCTTGAACATGATGCACCAAAAACACTCATGAATGAGGCTGCTGAAGGCATCGACAAGATCATTGGTGATTCAAGTAAGGGGGCACTAAAAGCTCCAGCCTAATGCTAGTGACCAAAGAAATTGCAGATGATTTTATTAGGATGGATAAGGCTGCTGAAGGCCTTGAGTTGGACCTCCGCAGGCTGAACCTGAGTAACGACATCGACATGGATGTGAATATGGTTGAAATAACACAACAAGAGACCATGGAGAACAACGAATTGAGTTTCCAAGAGGAACATAACAAAATGGCCTATCCAAGATACGAGGAGACCATCATCGAATTCCTCAATCGTTGCCAAAAGAAAGGGTCTGGCGTCATGTTGTGCCCCATATGTAGTGCAATCTTCGACCAGAAGGCTGCCCAGAAGCTCGAGGGGATGCGAAAGACGAAACCAAAATGGGAGAGGCCCAACGTTGGCCCTTGAACTAATGATCCAAGAAAGTCTAAGCATAACACTAGAGCGCGCAGGGCAAGGCCTGCTACCTTTAAGCCATTTTCCGAGATTTCTAACGGCAAGTGGGTCAGACCTAATGAGGACAAACAAAAAGGACATCAAAAATGGAAGAATTTTGAAGTTAATTGAGGTTCATCTATCACCTATTGAAAGGAGTTCCAATCCTCTAAAGCTGGACATGCCTCTGAGAATTATAAAGGAAAAAACCCGATGTCACGATCCCAGTGGAGAAGGGAACAAAGAAGAAGGGAGGCCCTTAGGGAGGCCTCGTCGAAGAATCAGGGGGAATCTAGCACTAATTCCCCTGCTGAAGACAAAGGGGGTCAACTTAAAATTACTGAGAAAACGCCGGTGGGACGAAAATTGTTCCCCTCTCAAGAGGCGCACATAAAAGGAAGGTCGAAGATGACGAACAGATGACAGATAACTTCGATTCTAACTCTGACGCATCTTTAGACATCTTGGTAAATGTGGTGTCTATAATGCCCAGGGTTTCGACAGAATCACAGAGGTCGAGAATCTAGATGCCTATACTGAGGCAGAAATAGCGGCACGCAAACATGTGTGCTACTACGTCATAAACAATGGTTGCATAGAAGAGCGGAATGCCTTCTTCGAGCGACCTACAGAGGCAATGAAAAATCACTTGAAACCCCATACATCACCAGAAAGGTAGAAGATGTGCCAGTCAATAAGATTCTGGTGGATTGTGGCGCAACGGTAAACCCGATGCCACACTTCTTATTGAATAAAATTGGAAAATCTGACACCGACACCAAGCCATATAATATGGTCCTGTCGAACTACGAAGGGAAGGTTGGTTTGACAATGAGGGTAATACATGTGGATCTGACAGTTGGAACTATTACAAGGCCTACCGCCTTCATGGTGGTGGAAACAAAGGCTAATTATAATCTACTTTTGGGAAGAGAATGGATACATGGCATTGAGGCGGTGCCATCTTCGATGCATCAGTGAATCGTTGTTTGGAGACCAGATTGCATAGTGGAGAACATCGAAGCTGACCAAGGGTATTTCAGAGCACCTATCAATCATGTCGACCGAAGACAATTCGACAAACATTTGGCGAACATTTCCCCATGCGCCCCATTGGATTTTAAATTTGTCCCGGATGACGAGACATTCTGTTTATTATATTTACACCCCATCGACGATTTCCGGTGGGATAAGGAAGTGCCAGGAGAAAGACTTCCCTACCTTGGCAATCCTGCAATAGACCTCGCAGGATAGGGAAGCGAATTCAGTGAGAATGACTGAGTTCGAAACACTGAAAAGAATTTCGGCCTACGTGGCTGAAACCAAACTTCAGGCGGCTTTGGAAGCTGCTAGCGAACAAATGGCTAACAAAGCCAAGTTAGATTTCTATCGAGAAGGTCCTGGTAAGGACTTCGACCCAGAACCACCTGACATGGTTCAAGATGGAGAGCAAAGCCAGAGGCTTGATGCCATCTATGATGAAGAGCCTCTGGGATTCCAAAATGGTCCACCGGAAAATGATATCAAGATGCTAGTGTTGGACCCATTGGAAGAGGTCGATCTAGGAGAAGGGGTGATTAAAAGGCCAACATACGTGAGTGCCAATCTCGACCCTCAACTTAAGATTGAAATCATCCAGCTTCTGCGAGAGTATAAAGATTGTTTTGCCTGGGATTATGATGAGATTCCTGGTTTAAAGAGGGAATTGGTCGAACACAAACTGCCAATCAAGCCTAGGAAGAAGCCAGTCAAACAAAATCCAAGGCGTTTCGCCCCAGGAATTCTCTCGAAAATAAAAGAAGTCGAGAGACTCCTTCGATGCAAGTTCATCCACACCACCAGGTATGTCGAATGGTTAGCTAACATTGTCCCTGTTATTAAAAAGAATGGGTCCCTAAGAGTTTGCATAAACTTTAGAGATCTAAATTCAGCAACTCCTAAGGATGAATATTCTATGCTTGTGGCAGAGATGCTAGTCGATTCCGCCGCAGGACATGAGTACCTTAGCATGCTGGATGGATACTCTGGTTATAATCAAATTTTCATTACTGAAGATGATGTCCCCAAAATAGATTTTCGATGTCCTGGAGCCTTAGGCATCTACAAATGGGTAATGATGCCTTTTGGCTTAAAAAATGTTGGGGCAATATATCAGCAAGCAATGAATTCGATTTTCCATGATTATATATAGACTTTCATGAAAATATACATTGATGATATTGTGGTTAAGTATTTTTCAGGGAAAGAACACCTGGATCATCTTCGACAATCCTTCGAGAGGATGAGGAGATATGGTCTTAAGATGAATCCTCTTAAATGCGCGTTTTGTGTGTAGGAGGGGGATTTCTTAGGCTTTGTGGTTCACAAAAAGGGGATCAAAATTAACCAGAATAAAACTAAAGCCATCATGGAAGCGAAAGCGCCATCAATAAAAAGGGAGTTGCAGTCAATGCTGGGTAAGATCAACTTCTTAAGGAGGTTCATATCAAACTTAAGAGGAAGAACGCAGGCCTTTTCACCATTGCTTTGATTTAATAAAGTGGGGTTCGAGTGGGGGAAAGATCAACAGGAAGCCTTCGACCAAATCAAGGACTACCTGGTCCATCCTCCAATTCTTTCTCCACCTTGTAGGGGTAGGAGTATGAGGCTATGCATAGCAGCATTAGACAAAACTTTAGGGAGCATGTTGGCTCAAGAGGATGAGAATAGCATCAAAAGAGCCATCTACTACCTCAGTAGAGTTTTAAATGATGCAGAAACTAGGTATATCATGATAGGAAAATCATGTCTATGTTTGTATTTCTCTTGTACAAAACTGAAGCAATATATAAACTAGTTGATGTTTATGTTTTGTCTCACTTTGATGTTATCAAACATATTTTGTCTAAACCTATTTTGCATAGTCGAATAGGAAAATGGGCACTAGCATTAATTGAATATTCTTTAACGTACAAGCCTTTGAAGGCAGTTAAAGGACAAGTGGTAGTAGACTTTATTGTCGACCATTCCATAAATGAAAGTGCTTTGGATTACGTTCAACTAGAACCTTGGAAACTATACTTCGATGGTTCTAGCCATAAAGAGGGGACATGCATTGGCGTGCTAATTATTTCTCCTGAAAAAGTTCCAACAAAATTCAAGTATAAAGTCGAAGGGCTTTGCTCCAACAGTGAGGCTGAATATGAGGCCTTGATAGCAAGACTTGAAATTTTGTTAGAATTGGGGGAAACCCGAGTCGAAATAATGGGAGATTCAGAGTTGGTTATAAAGCAAATTACAAAGGAGTACAAATGTGTTAAGGAAAATCTTATCATGTATTTTGTAATAGCCAACAGATTACTAAAAAAATTTGAAATAGCAAGCATTCGACATATCCCTCGACTAAAGAATCAAGTAGCAAATGACTTAGCACAAATTGCTTCTAGGTATAAGGTTTCGAAGGAGAACTTACAGGAAGCAATCGAAGCTAGGGGTAAAGTTGTGTATGTTGGATTACGTCCATCAGATCTAAAAGCAACGAAGTTTGGGTATGCTGACGAAGAGAGCTTCGAGATTTTTTCAGTAGATAGTTTGATGGATAAAGACTGGAGGAATCCTTTGGTCGAGTACTTAGGTAATCCATCAGCGTTTACAGAGCGAAAGGTTAAGTATCAAGCTCTAAACTAAGTGCTTCTAGGAAACAAATTGTTCAAAAAGACCCCTGAGGGGGTCTTACTTAAAATCTTAGCGAATCTGAGGCATATCTGGCCCTTTCGACGGTCCATAACGGGGCATGTGGGGCACATCAGGTAGGCCATAAGACGAAATGGTTGTTATTCCGTCAAGGAGTATATTGGCCTACCATGTTGAAAGATTGCATTGAATTCGCCAAGGGCTGCCAGGAATGTCAGGTCCATGCTGGCATACAACATGTCCCAGCAAGTGAGTTACACTCTATAGTCAAACCATGGCCTTTTAGAGGGTGGGCTTTGGACTTGATTGGAGAGATTCGACCAACATCCTCCAAAAATCAGAAGTACATCCTGGTAGGAATTCACTACTTTACAAAGTGGATCAAAGCGGTACCTCTACCAAAGGTGGATCAAGAGAGTGTTATCGAGTTCATTCAAAAGTATATCATTTACAGGTTTGGAATACCAGAAACAATTACGACAGATTAAGGGTCAGTGTTTACTGGTTGAAAGATACAAGAGTTTTCTAAGGAGATGGGATCTAAACTCCTAACCTCGACACCTTATTATGCTCAGGCTAATGATCAGGTCGAGGCAGCAAATAAAGTGGTGATTTGATTGATAAAAAAACACGTGGGAAAGAAGCCAAAAAATTGGCATAAGACATTAGACCAGATCCTTTGGGCATGTCGAACCTCTCCCAAAGAAGCCACCAATAGCACTCCATTTCGATTGACCTTTGGCCATGATGCAGTGTTACATGTTGAGATCTACCTTCAGTCAATCAGGATTCAGAAACATCATGAAATCCCTCACAAAACTTATTGGAGTATGATGTTAGACGATTTGTTGGATTTAGATGAGGAAAGACTTAAGCTCTGGAACTTCTGAAAAGGAAAAAGAAGAGGGTAGAAAGATCCTACAATAAAAAGGTTAGGGTAAAGACCTTCTTTCCTGGAGACTTAGTGTGGAGGGTAATTTTGCCTATGGATTGAAAGGTCAAAGCCTTGGGCAAATGGTCTCCAAAGTGGGAAGGCCCGTTCCAAATTACACAAGTGTTCTTCAATGGAGCTTATAAATTGAGGAATTAAACGAAGATAAGAGAATTTTGAAAGTAAAAGGCAAGTATTTGAAAAAATACAAACCAGCACTTCAAGAAATTAAAATCTCCACAGAATAATTCAATACATAATGAAAATCCAAAAATGGTATTAATAAAATGCCAAAATGGCTTGAGACATTACATAATCCAGTCTAAAGACTATGGCATATGATGGCCAAAAGGGAAAATGTTACAACAATAATAACAAGCTAAAATGGGAGATTTTCTTACACTTTGAAATATCTCGACTTCTAGAGTTGAAGGCGCCTTTCACACAAGGTCTAATCATACTTTAGACGGGAAACCTCTGCTTCCAGCTGTCGAGCTTCCTCAGCAAAGGTGATGGCATGATCGAGCTCTTTCGAAAGACTAGAATCGTCGAAAGCAGATAGCTCAGCATTCCGTTTCTTAGCCTTCAAAATCCTACTTTGAAGCTTCTTAATTTTTCGCTCCCAGGAAGAAATGTTATTTTCATTGAAGGCAATCTCTTGCTTGTTCTTTTCTTTCGCTTCCTCTAATTCTGCTACCTTATTCTCAAATTCAGCAGGAGAAGCCCAAGCAGTAGCCTCACTCCCAGCTTTGGTTGAAATAGTCTTTCCAATATGAGCCAGCCGCTTGAGGTCTCCATAAACTTGGTTGATCATGGTGCCAAGTTCTAGGATAATGGTAGATGATTCAGGGGAAACAGCGTGAATGTCCACTTGTTGAAGGAGATTCTTTAGAGAAAGATGAGTAACATGGTCCATTTGTAAGATAGAGAAAAAATCACCCTTGAAAATATTTTCCTTGATCTTTTGGAGGATGTTTTCTTCAGGCTTGCTCGAAGCTTGATCTTTGGAAGTCGAAGTACTCAGAGTCCTGCCAGAAGAACTCCCCCGACTTTCAAGAAGAATCTTGATGTACTGTCGAGGGTTGCTAATCTTTAAGGCACCGAGTTCTGTTTCAGTAAAGCCCGCACCACCCGAAGGGGGCATTGCCTTGATTTCTTTAGCCACAACAACGAATGGAGTAGCAGCAACCTCGAGTTGGGTTGGCTCATTGGCAGGGCCTTTCTCATACTTCTCCTCCTCACTATGACCATCGCTCGCCTTGTCTTCACCCATTCCATCGTTGGATTCTCATCACTATGGACGTCCAATTCAGATTGATGCATGGTTTCGTCCTCATCAGTGTCCTTACTTCCTGCTGGCTCAGTATTTCCGATGCCAAGAGTGTTGCCCAATGGAGAATTACCTGCATAAGCTAAAGTAGTATTTTCCTCCATGGGGATGTCTCTTACATTAGTTGTCTCGAGATTCTGGTGTGCATCATCTTCTTCACGATCAGAACCATCAGTTTAGGATTATTAAGTCGCAGTTTTTGCAAGCGAAGGAGGAACTGTTCCAAGGCCAGGTTTGTTAATTTCACCAAGGGAACTCATGCCAGAGCCCAAATCAGATGTGGGATGGTAAGTAGGCTCATCTTGGCTATTTAAAATAGTGGCTGGGGAAGGAGACTTGTCCAACGTTGGTTTCGAGCCACCAACATCAACCTGAATCATGAGAAAATAAGCCATGAATAAAAGGGAATGAAGGCACCAATAAATTGGAATTTCAAACTAAGGCATAAAATACCTTGGTACTCTTATCAGCAGGACTGGAATTGTCACTTTCAATAAGGACTGCAGCTGAGGTCGAGGCATCCTTGGTGGAGGTTTCTGCACCACCTTTGGCGGGTGTAGTCATTTTTGGGACCTTAGCCGTTGAAGGGTCGGAAAGGTTACCAACAACATCTGATCCATGGCTGGCTCTCTTCCTTTTCTTCAGTTGTAACTCCTCAGGAGGAGACTCATCATCATCCTCTAAGTCGATAATAATCTGAGCAGAGGCTTTCTTCATCCTTTTTTGAGGTGTTGGAGGTGGCTTGCGAGACAACTAAGTTATTAAGGAGTATTAGAAGAAATTGAGGACAAGATTAAGAAATAAAGAAGCGCATAAAAGTACCTTAGGGCCTTCAGTCTTTGCTTCAACTCGTGGCTGAGGTGCATTCCTTTTAGGAGCTGCTGCAAAAAACAAACCACATTGCTACAAGTTAGTAACAATGGAGTTCAGATAAAAGAGTCTAATATCGAAGGGCGATGACCTTCAAGAATTTCGGATTCGATATGAACATCTTCAATACCAACATGAAGTTTCCCTTTGAAACTATTGAGCGTATGTTTAGTCAGAACCACCCACTGGGCGTTCGGTTTCGACTGCTGACGAAGGATTTTTATAGAATCCCCACAGATAAACCAATATCGAAATGGAGGGGCAAGAGCCACTCCAAAGTCAGCAGTTGACAATCGAGGATTCTTTGGGGGAAATAAGGCGAAAGCCACTTCATAACGTTTATCACGAGGAACGTACGAAGGGATTTTTAAGTTCTCCATTTTCTTTGAAATTTTTTCCTTCAGCGTGACAACAACTTCACGGATGGTTCGACTAACATCGTCCGGTCGATAGGTAGTTTCAAAGTACTTCTGAAAGGCTTGAATCTCTTTTATATGAGTAGATGTACCTTTCTTGATTTTTTTCCTTCACATCAATGAAAGCCTGGTCAATCAAGCGAACAAAGCTTGAAACGTCAAGAAATTCTAAACTATAGTGCCTTGACCACCAATTATAGAATTCTTGGGTGCAGAGGTAAGAAGGTTCGAAGTAAACAGGTGTTAGAAGGGATTTGTGAGCATGACGAGCTAGATGCGGAAAACTGTCAAGGGTATTGAAGACAGTGTTGGGGAGGATAACATGGGCTTTCTTGTCATATAGACATTTGGGTAGCGTTTGGACTAAACCAAACTGTTGAGATACAAGGTTTGGCTGGTAAGCCATCAGGGTTGCCTGGCCTCTCAGGAGGTTAAGCTTGTGGACTATTAGTAGAGGTAGTAAGAAACCTTCCAAGACGAGTTTCGACTCTGCTTCGTGTTTTTTGAATGCAGGAGGAAAAGCCCTAGCGAACCATTCAGGGCCATACTTCCTCTCTGCGAAGGGAGCCATCTGTGGGGTGAACTCATAACGCTTCGCGAACATCTTGATAAAGCCAAAGATATTCGCCCTAAGTGTTTGTCCTTCTTCACTGGGGGTGAGCTTGACCAACCGAGTCCATTCGACTCGTCTCCCTGTTATCTCAGGATCTTCTTCGTTAACTTCCCCTTTGTTGGGAAGACTGGTCTCAAACGTAGCATTGAGCCAAAGCTGAAGTAACCAGAAGGGTCCCGACAGTAAGAGGTTCCTGTTGCTTTCTTGGCTTTTCAGTCTACCAGCGCCTTCGCTCAAAGAATCATATAAACTGGCCAAGATCATCTCACTTAGGCAGATACCTCGATTCAAGTGCAATTGGTTTGCCAAAGTGATGTATTTCCTCGCCACCTGCAGAGACTTTGTACAGAAGACACAATGAGAGAGCCACATAGCTAGAAATGCTATGTGTTCCTAATCTTTGATGGTTTTTGTTTGCTTGTCATGGTAGTGATTCATGAAATGGGTGTATGTATGCTTGGTGGACGAGAACCCTATGCTATCTTGATAGTCCACTTCAGGATCATACACTAACCCATGAGGTTTTAGCCATGTAATAGCGGCTAGGTCGAAGAGAGTAGGCGTCATCATCCCACAAGGAATATGAAAGATGTAATGTGTGTTATCCCAGAAGTACAGTGAAGATGCCAGCATAATGGGGCAATAGGTAGGACCTGCTTTCAATATCATGATCAAATCATAAATACTGTTTTTCTTCCAATCGTCTGCTTTGACCTTTTCCACTTTGGTCAGTCAGTTCAGGTAAAGATCCGATTCCTTGAAATAAGGGGTAGCTCTAAATAACCTGGACCCATCATTAAGGTACTTGAGGTCCACATTGTATAAAGTCAAGCTATCTGGACCTTTAGTAGGTACTTTGGTAGAATCTTTTTGCCCTAGGGGTTTGGTTTTGTGATAAGAAGGGAAAAAGTCACTAAGGGTTGAGTAGTTGGTCCCTAAGGGAGACAGAGGGCCAGCCAAAGCTAAGGACTTACCTTCAACAGTGATATGGATTATTACCTGCGATTCATAAATGTGTCTTTTTTCTTCTATCAGAGGTTCAGGGATAAATTATTGGTTCCTCACCATCTTGGGCCCACTCAGTGTGGTGAAAGGATGAAGGAGTGACGCAGCTTGTAGTCCTTTGGCTTGGGGATTTCTCTTCTGATCTTTGGTGGTACCGGTAGAAGATGCCATGGATGAAGTTTTGGAAAAATGGGTTTTGGTAGAGGTGCATAAGCGATTGCTAGAGTGGAAAAGTTTAAAATGATTTCTGGTGAAATTATTTAGCATTTTGAAGTAATCAAAAGCCACTGTTCCTCATTGAGAACTCAGAGTAGTGGGACACACAACGTCCCAGGATTGAAAATGGGGGCGGTGTCAGTTATTGCCTAGACCCACGATTTCATAGGTCCTAAAAAAAGTGATGATGGTATGGGGTTTCCAAGAAATTGTTCATCATGGCCCATGACGTCATGGACATGCGTGAAAGTAGCTGAATAGTCTTCTTTCAAAAGTCATGGATAGTCAGTTTCATTTTGACACCTATGTGAAGGTCGAAAAATGGTGTCGAATTAGAGGTTGTCAAAAAATAGTCTTTTTCTCCAGCGTGGTCGAAAAAGACATTTTTGGGGGGCAATTTGTTAGCTCATAAATTTGACGCCCATATTTAAATTCAAATATTTGGATGAAATATTAAACTTTTGAAGAAGTATGAGAAACCTTCGAGTAGGCTGAGTGATTTAAGTATTAGGGATTATAAAATATTTTCAAATGTTAAAGGTGCCACCTTCAACCGAGGCTGATGGCCAAGTAGTAGAGAAATTTTAAAATTCAAATAAAGGAGAGAGTAGTTATGCTTTCTCATGACTAAGCAAGACAAGTGACGTACATCCAGCAAGGGACTACATGCGACATGACACTTGTCATGGACTGGTTATTTTAGGAGGTTAATAGCAGTTAATTTTACCATTATAAATAAGGGTCCTAGAAATGAGATTAGTGTGTTGTAATTTACTATTGTACAAGTCACTCCCAAAATTACTCAAAATATCCGAGTGTAGAGAAACAAGTTCTAAGGAGAATGTACGTCTTGTAAACACATCATCTTTACATTTTAATGAAACTTGGTTTATTTTACTTAATTTTAAAGAGTTTATCTTTACTTCCTTGCAATTTACCTTTGTTATTTTGCTTTGCTCTGTTTATTACTGTAAAGGCTTTTTCACCTTGTTTCTACAAACTCACATCTTTTCCTTTCAGTGAATCTTACCCTTACATTAGCTTTGTCTTCAAAAATACTGTCGAAGTGTTAGTTTTAAGTAGTTTCTCTTTCAAATAGAATTTAGCACATGTCCTTGGATCAATCTGATCGATTTTGTGAGTCACCAAAGTAAGATTTGGAAGATCAGCAGTTGTTTTCCAATTTTGAAGGGAAACAATGTCACAACACTGGGATCAAAAACAACTTGACCAAACAAGTAAAGATGCAGAAATTAAATGATAGAAAAGTAAAATTAACACCAGAATTGTTAATCCAGTTCGGTGCAACTCACCTACATCCGGGGGCTACCAAGCCAGGAAGGAAATTCACTATGATAATATTAGTTCAACGCTAAACTCCCCCGTTTATAACTTCTTGCCTAATCCCTACCTTGTGCAACTTCTACCTACACACCCTCTAGGTATGAGATCCCCCTCTCATTTTCTAATAAGCCACAATCCCAGTGACAATTTAACAACAACAAACAATAGAAGTAGCACACTTCCAAGACAATATTTAATTTTTCTTAAAAGCTTCAATCAAGAACAATACACTCTTGCTTAAAAGATTTAGAGTGGACAATGAACAATTAACAATCAATCAACCTCAATGCATCAGAAGATACATGAGTGACAGACAATTAATAAGCACTAAAACCTAAAGACCAACCATAACACGACCAATCCTTATTCCTAAAATTCTTCACATTGTGTTCTCTACATTAATAGGCTTTGGTCTTCACTTTTAATAGCCTTCAGACCTAATGAGCTTGGGCTCTTGAAGCGCACAAATAGCAGCAATCAATTTAAACTCGCAGCACATTATCCTACACAATAATATGAACAAAATAAAAACTTTCCTAAAAAGGCTCAAGGAACCTGAAAACTAATAGAATCTGTCATAACAGAAATTCCCACAATATGCTCCCATGAATACCGCACACGTGTGAATTAGAACAAACTCAAAAATCACACTAAAAATACCAAAATAATCATGCCCTAACTTTTTGGTATAACATGTCCTGGAATATGTCACAACATCATGCAAAACATGATGTCTAATTGTCATGGAAGAGCATCTGGTTTAACATTTTGATAACAACATGTTGTTTTACCAAAATGCAGCCAATTCAAAAATCACAAAACTTACACTTATAAGTTGGCCTCAGTGGATCTTCTAGAGCAGCCTGCACCATATACATATGTGACACCCTTAATAAGCATCTGATATACCTGTCAACATAG
The DNA here is from genome assembly GCA_963859935.3 of Lathyrus sativus. Taxonomy (NCBI): domain Eukaryota; kingdom Viridiplantae; phylum Streptophyta; class Magnoliopsida; order Fabales; family Fabaceae; genus Lathyrus; species Lathyrus sativus. The sequence goes on from OZ012735.1 coordinate 129,270,202, forward strand.
CTCCAGTTGCTATCAGCTATGGTACTTTGTGCATCCTCCAGTACAAAATGACTAAGATAATCATCAAACATGGCATCCCTATCTCTACGTGCCGTAGTAGGAGAAGCATAAACATCAGGTTGTTTGAGAATAGTCTTAGTGTAAACCAAAGAGGTACACAACTCCCCCTGTCACACAAAACCAGTACTCCTCCTGAAGGGTAAAACCCAAATCACCAGAAAAAGAACACATGAACATGAACTCATGCAAGTTCATACAACAGAACCAAACATCAAAAACACCAAACACAAGCACAAGCACACTCCCCATGAACACCACTACCAAATGCAGAGAATAATGCATTCTCCCAAACACAACAACACATACTTCAACTTACAAATAGCCTCAGACTAAAGAATTTTGATCTTGTACACCAACAACAGAGGATCTTTCCTTTCAGCACAGACACATAAAAAATTATCATGCTCCCTCTTAATGTTGCATACAGCCAAGCAACAACAAGAAAAAAATACTCTTCCTAAGCAGTAGTATAAACATGACGTCATGACATCTGATCTAACATCATAAACAACAAACAAATCAACATTTTTCTCCCCCTTTTTAGCCAAAATTTGACAAAAAGAAGATAGAGTAAATGTACACAACATAAATGGAAACACACAAATATGGAAGTACAAAAACAAAGTGCATAAAGCATAAGCACTGATGGAAACACAAATATTTGTAATGGAAACACAAAAGTAATAGATGGAAGCACACATGTAACAAATCCTTTTTAGATGATCTTCCAACTCTTGCCACTATCATAGATCCTTCTGCACTCCTTGAAGCTATCACCTGATTTAGGAATATTGGTACTAAACTCCCTCACCACAGCCATTAAGTACATCTTCTTCAAACCAATCCTTCTATATTGCAGAGATCTTTCATTAACAGTCTTCACTTGCTCATGCCTACCAAGCATCAGAGAATAGAGGAAAGATGCAATATATGTTGCATTCATCCATTTATGTAATTGCTACAACACCTCAACAGTGCCAGTTCTTACTTTACAGCTTATGTCCTTAAGATCATTTCCATATGCAGCATTAGTAAACATAACAATAAGCTGATCCTAAATGTTACACTCTTCAAAATAGAAACATTTTCTTTATCAAGACTCCTGATTAGTTTATTATACTTGTCAAGGTTCTTATTCCAGATGAAGTAGTTGATAACATTCAGATCCTTACAGTATAATGTCAGAACATCAGCCCTGTCATCATGTTTCTTTAGTATCTGTTTCATCCACACTGATTGAAGGCAACCCCTTCTAATTTCATCATACTCAACTTCAGTAGTACACCAAGACACATATCACTGCTTCTTGCTAATCAAGGCAGTCAGACTATTTATCATATCACTCACACATTCTACCTTGCATAATTCTTTCATCATAGCCTTTGTGCTATAGAAGTACTCCATATCATAACCATGTGTTCTCATGGAGTAATTCAATATTTCCTTCTCTTGGATAATAAGACTTATTTTAGATTCAGGCTTGGAGACAAGACATGAGTTTGGTACTTTCTTTGTAGACCTAGTAATGTTTCTTTTTAAAGAGTGTCTTACAATGAAATCCTTGGATTGACCTGAATGACCCTTCCCAGAGAGATCTGAAATATCTCGAGAGTTACCTGACATAATGCTAGAGAAATTACAACTTTCCTCTTTTGTCTAACTAGTCTGCGTAGAGGACGTTTCAACATTGTACTTAACATACATCCTCTATTCTGAATCATCAAACACCACATTGACAAATTCCATTGTCATCTCAGTTTTGGAGTTAAAGATTCTAAAAGCTCTGCTACTTGAAGAATTACCCAGAAATATCTCTTCAACTCTTCTGGGATCCATCTTACCCTTTTGATCTTTGTTGGTCAGGACATGGCATTTGCTTCTAAAAACATGGAAGTATTTCATTGTAGGCTTCCTTTCTTTCTATAGCTCATAGAGAGTGATTGAAATGCCCTCTATCATAGTGACCCTATTATGAATATATCAAGTTGTATTCATAGCTTCGGCCCAAAAATGATATGGCAAGTCCTTAGCATGAAGCATGACTTTAGTTGATTCTTGTATATCCAAGGTCTTTTGCTAAAAAATTCCATCTAGTTGTGAAGAAAAATTATAAATTATGTCTTTAGACTCACAAAATTTAGTGAATTTTGAATACTCAAACTCCATGTCATGATAGCTTCTGATCTTGACAATCCTACTTTTTTTCTCCTTCTAAACACTTTGACATAAAACTTTAAGAACTTCAAAGATGTCTGATTTTTCTTTAAGAAAGTTTAACCATGTAAACCTAAAGAAATCATCCATAACCATAAAAACATACTTCTTTCTACCCAGACTTTCAATCTCCATAGGTCCCAAAACCCTCATATGGTGAAGTTCCAGTATTCTTGAAGTAGCCTGATGATGCAACATTGGTTGTGACAACAAGGTTTACCTCCTAACTTCACACTCACCATAGAATTTCCATTCTTCAACCTTTAGATCTGGAATTCCTTTAATTGCTCTTACATATATGATTTCCTTCATTCTTTTGAGATGAAGGTGTCTAAGTTTCTGGTGCCACAATTTCACTTCATCCTCTTGAGTTTTTGAACATGTGGAAGAGTAAGCATTTATCTAAGGTTCCCTAAGATACCAGTTATCTTTAAACCTTATACCCTTCATCAGAACATCATTTTTCTTATCTTTGACTAGACATTCTGACTTGGAGAAAATGATTAATAAACCTTTATCACACAGCTACTAATACAGATGACGTTAACAGTTAGTCCCTTCACAAGAACAACATCTTCCAACCAAGGTGATCCAGCATCCATCAATTTACCAACTCCTTTAATTTCTCCTTTAAAACCACCACCAAATCTGATAGCACCTGTGGGCAGGGACCTAATATCCATCAACAACTTCTGAACCCCTGTCACATGTCTAGAACATCCACTGTCAAAGTACCATTTTTCTCTAGTTAAGGCTCTCAAGGATGTGTGATCTATAAGGTTAACACTATTATCTTTGACACTTCTCTTTTGGCTAACTGGCTTATCCTTGGAATTAACTGAGGATATTTGATTTCCATACAATTTATAACAGAATGGCTTTATATGGTTATACTCTCCACAATAATGACATCTTCAACAATATTGGAAATTATTTGGAGGTCCATTATGTTTGCGAGAATGTTATAACATGTGGTTCGACATTGTGGTTATATTCTTCCTTTTAGAAGGAAAGAACTTTTCTTCACACATTCTTCTCTGGATGTTATCAAGATGATAATGGACTTTTGCATCTCCGGTAACTTTTATTTGACCAGCCTTATTTTTCATCCTTCTTAAGGAATCTGTAAATTTATTGAGCTTGGAATTTTGGAGAATTATCTCACTTTGAAGATCAGAGACAACACCTAAGAGTTCCTTCTTCTCATTCTCCAATTCAGCTATGGATTTTCTCTGATTTTCCTCTATCTTCTTATATTCCTCACACCTGTTGCAGGTTTCCTTGTAATCCACATCTAAATCTTCATAGAGATCATTTTTATCACAAGCTTTTACTTCATCAGCCCGTCTGCTATAGAGAGCGGTAGCAGATTCAACAGTCTCTTTGTTGGATTCATCTTCTGACTCATCATCATCAGACCAAGAAACAATCAACCTTTTTTCCTGCTTCCTGAGATAGTTGGGATATTCTGGCCTAATGTGACCAAAACCTTCACACTCATAACACTTAATCCATTTACATTGATCTGAATTTTCTTCAGTTCTGGTATTCTTTTGAGAATCATAGTTATTCCTGATGTCAAATGTGATGTCCTTGACACCTGGTCTTCCTCTTCTATTCATTCTCTTTAGAATTCTCTTAAACTGCTTCCCAAGTAAAACAATGGTATTTGACAGTCCCTCATTAGTATCCAGGTTAGCTTGACCCTCTTTATCTTTAGTATTGGATACAAAAGCAACGCTTTTGTTCTTTTTTTTCAATTCTATCATTCAAAGTCATTTCAAATGTTTGAAGTGATCCCACTAGCTCATTAGCTCTCGTACTGCTGATGTTTTAGGCTTCAATGGTTGTGACCTTCATGTCAAATTTCTTAGGAAGATACCTAAGAATCTTTCTCACCAGCTTCTCCTCTGATATATTTTCTCCCAAGGCACTAAAGGCATTAGCTATTTCAATAACATTCATGTAAAAGTCATGAATACTTTCATCTTCCCTCATCTTTAAATTTTCAAATTTGGTAGTGAGTAGCTGAAGTCTAGACATCTTTACCTTGGATGCTACTTCATGAGTTGTCTTGAGAATTTCCCAAGCATCCTTAGCCATGATACAAGTGTTGGTCAACCTAAACATGTTCTTGTCAACTCCATTGAATAAAGTATTCAAGGCTTTGGAGTTTCCAAGAGCTTTCTCATCTTCCTCCTTGGTCCAATCCTCTTCTGGCTTTAAGGTTTATTTTCCATCCTTATCCTTAACCACAGGGTGATCCCAACTCTTGATGATAGCCTTCCAAGTTTTTCTATCCATAGATTTTAAGAAAGTCACCATACGTGCCTTCCAATAGTCATATTTAATGCCATCCAAGACTAGAGGCTTATTAGCATTTCCTCTTCCTTTCTTGTCAATAGTAATAGAATAGAAACTCCATGGAGCTCACCCAAAAATAAAACAGGGTAACCTACTCTAATTCCAATTGAAATCATGGCACACATATACCAGATGTCGAGAGATATGTCACAACCTGGATCAAAAAACAACTTGACCACTCAAGTAAAGATGTAGAAATTTTAATGACAGAAAAGTAAAATTAACAACAGAATTGTTAACCCAGTTCGGTGTAACTCACCTACATCTGGAGACTACCAAGCCAGAAAGGAAATTCACTATGATAGTTTTAGTTTAAAGTTAAACTCCCCATTTTACAACTTCTCGCCTAATCCCTACCTTATGCAACTTCTACCTCGACACCCTCTAGATATGAGACCCCCCTCTCATTTCCTAATCAGTCACAATCTGTTGGCTGAAAAAAGCCAACTAAAAGTATCAACAACGAAAAGGTTGAAGTCGACAGGAAAGAAAAAGACACCCTAAATTGACAACACATGAGAGGGTGCATGGTCGACTGGGACATGTGAGGGTCGACCAAGACGACGAAGGGGATAACTGACAAAGGGGTTTGTTTCCTGGCGAGAAATGGATTTGTAAAAAGGAGAACATGACGAAAGTTACAAAAGTAGTGGTCCGACACGTGGCGGCACCAGAAGCAATCTGACAGTTATTTCACTTGCCTATATAAAGCAAAGCTTGGCTTCAAGAAAAGGGGGCGTTTTTTGTCAGCATTGTAAGAAAAACACTCTGAGTACCACACACTAAGAGAAAAGAGTTCCCCATTCCTTACAAAATGTACGAACACTTCCATTTATATTTACCAGTTTGAGTTAAATTTACCAAGTCTTTTTATGTTATGAAAATAATGCCTTTACCTTTATGTCATTTTTCTACTTTCTCTTTATTTTATTAGAAGCGTCGTTGTATTTATTTAATTAAACTTCATCATACAAACGTCCAAAAAACTGTCAAGTATATCACAAATTCAAGCACCCAGAACCAAATGTCCTGGGACTAGTTTGGCCGGTCCCGCAAGTAAACCCGCATCGGGAGATCAGAGACTGTCCGTGCGAAAAACACATGCGAACAAATTGGCACACCCGGTGGAACCTGAAGGTCTGGGTATATGCATTTGCATAGTGGAAAAATGGTAACACCATGACAAAACAAAGAACCATCTTCGCAGGAAAATCTGGTCATATCACCGATGACGATCGTAAACATTGAGTCTATAACAGTAGCTTCGACCGCTCATAGCGGACCATTCATGACTCCGCGTCGACCTGAGGTAAGGCCAGTGACGACAGGAGTCGGAGGGCAATACTTGCCCAGTTTTACCATGCCGGCACCCCAACACTTGGGAATGCCGACAAAGTTCATGTCAACGCTACACTATAGTAGGCCAACCACGAGAGAAAGCTTTTCATCAGCATTCTCGCCATATCGGAACCTAGGGCCTTTGACCCATTAAGGGGTGAGACCACCAGGGTTCAGTTCATTTTCCCCTGCAATACCAACTTTCACCACCAATTATGTCGCTGTTGTGCGACAACAGATGGACGAAAGCAATCACGAGATGGTACATCTGCTGACCCAACAAATGGCTACCATTCTAGGACCATTAATACAAGCTTCGACTAAGAGTTACCAATAATTGGCAACTCATATGACGCAAATAGGAGACTTCTTAGGGGCCCTCAGGGCCCCAGGAAGTCAAACACCTCCCAATCATCCTGATACGCCTATCCGACAAAATGATCCTATCGAAGAGACAAACGACCTACAAGCACCTGAGTGACATACCTAGGGTGGCCCAAAGGCCCTCCATTGTGATGGTTCACAGGAACCACGACCCAGACTACGTGGTCAGACAAGTTAGGAACGATACTCTAGGGGGTGAAGCTAATTTCAAGGTCATGGTGGAATGCATTATGGTTCGCAACGGTGCGAACCTAAGTCTTCGACGTCCCACCTACACGTACCCACTACCAGATTTCGTTTTACAAACGGAGTTACCAAGGGGATGGAAGGTGCCAAAATTCACCAAATTTGCGGGAGAGACAGAAGAATCCACCGTCGAACACGTCGCGAGGTACCAAACCGAAGTTGGGGACATAACGAATAACGAAGACCTAAAAATGAAATATTTCCCAAGTTCCCTAACTAAGAAGGTGTTCACATGGTTCGCCTTGCTACCCCCACAGTCTGTCCATACATGGACACAGTTAGGAAGATTGTTTCACGAGCAGTTTTACAGGGGACAATCAAAGATTAGTTTGAAAGAGCTAACCAGCGTCAAACGAAAGGTAGCGAAGTGATGGGCGATTCGCAAGTGCACGAAGAACGTCAAATTAATATAAAATATTATCGATCCCACAGAGGTAAAACGTCAATCTATCGATTACTATTGTTACGGTGTTTATCTAAGGCAAATCAAATAAAGGATTGGGTTGTGCGAAATAAAAGTAAAGTGCGAAAATAAATTCAATAATAAAGCAATAGGCATATATGCAACTCATATAGTTACGTAGTATTCCAGATGTGTACATATAGGATTCCTTATGGGGTAATATTTTCTACTCATGAAAAGAACTAATTTAACGGGAATTGTCGCTTTCGCGTATTCAGAGCCGAGTTTATCCCTAATCGACCCCTCTTATTGTCACTTATAAAAAGGTGCGCATTGCATTAGGATTAATAAACCTATTTTTAAGAAATATAGTTTCTTGACTTAGTTGAAAAGCATTTTAACCTGGAATTTCTAACAAAAAGAGGTTTTTGCGAACCGGACTTCAAATCTATAAACGTGTTTGAAAACAGTTTTAAAATCGGTTTTCTTAAACATTAAAGATCCCTAATTGACTGAGCCAAGCGCTTTCGCTTCCTTAGAACAGTCAAAACTAACCAAATTTATCTAAAGGTTGGTTGGATTTCGATCTTACCCAACAGATTTTAAGTACAAAAAATAAGTGTTAAAAGTTAAAATAACCCCTAAGTAATTCTATCGACAACCGTGTGGAATATTAATTATAACTATAATCCTCGCATCCTAAAGATTTAGCCGGACATGGTAAATAAATGCGAATAAATAAAGTGCAGGTAAATAAAGAAATAAAGTATGGTGCGAGAAATAAAGGGTGCGGGAAATAAATAAAAGGAAATAAATAGACAGAAACCTGCTCTAAACGAGAGGCTTTAAAATCTTGAACAACTGGAAGTAAAAAGACTGAATTAAAATGGCGGCAGGTTTAACTTCTACCCAAGTGCTCCAAAGTCGATTACAGACTCGATTACACGGTGTGATAACCCCTCGATGTGAGAAGTTTATCACTTGACAATAGGTGAAATGTATGGCTTGAGTTCTGTTCTCTAAGCTTGGATGATTTGAAATGAATCAGAACTATTCTATTTATAGAGGTAGGAAAGTACAAGTAAAGACAAGAATGCCCCCAACTCCCTTCGGACTTCTCTGATAGTGTTAGGGGGTTTAAGGTTTTTAATCACTTCTATTTTGGCTTTATCTACTTCGATACCTCTATCAGAAACTATATGTCCCAAAACTATACCTTCGGTGACCATAAAGTGACATTTCTCCCAGTTCAACACTAGGTTGACGTCATCACATCTTTTCAGGATCTTCTCAAGGTTTGTGAGGCAATTGTTGAAATAGAAGCCGCATACCGATAAATCATCCATGAATACTTCCATGATTCCATCAAGGTAATCTGCGAAGGTCGCCATCATGCAATGTTAGAAAGTAGCAGGTGCGTTACAGAGACCGAAAGGCATTCGCCTGTAGGCAAAAGTTCCATAAGGGCATGTAAAGGTAGTTTTCTCTTGGTCTTCTGGATGTATGGGGATTTGGAAAAATCCTGAATATCCATCCAAGTAGCAAAACTAGGAGTGTCTGGCCAAACGTTCCTGTATTTGGTCTATAAATGGTAAGGGAAAATGGTCTTTCCTAGTGGCTTTGTTTAATTTCCTATAATCTATACACATACGCCATCCTCCTTCTATCTGTTTAGCTATATGTTCTCCTTTCTCGTTCTGCACAACCGTGATGCCTCCCTTTTTGGGTACTACATGAATAGGGCTTACCCGCTTACTATCTGAGATCTGATAAATTATACCTGCTTCTAGTAACTTGAGAACTTCCTTCTTAACAACATCACTCATTATAGGGTTTATTCTTCTATGGTGTTCTCTAGAGGCTTTTGAGTCTTCCTCGAGCGAGATCCGGTCCATGGACACAGATGAACTTATACCTTTTAGATTAGACATGTTATATCCTAAGGCAGAGGGATATTTGCGTAAGACAAATAAGAGTTGGTCGGTTTCTCCTTGGTTTAAGGTAGCACTGGCTATAACTGGACGGTTTATTTCTTTGTCCAAGAATTCGTATCTTATATTCTTAGGTAGTTCTTTAAGTTCTAAAGCTGGTTTCTTTGGGCATGGTATATGATCTGGGGTAAGGGATAAACATTCGTACATGTTATCATCAATGTAGGGTTTTATAAATCCATCGTCTTCCTTTATGAAGGTTGAAGGTAGTCTGATGGTTTCTTCTAATTCTAGCTCCCTAACGCATTCATCGATGATGTCTATGGCATAACATGCATCTCCTAATACTGGTTCCATAAGGAACTTCGACATAATAAATTCTATCGTTTTGTCACCTACCTCAAAAGTTAATTTCCCTTTCTTGACATCTATTATCGCTCCAGCGGTTGATAAGAATGGTCTGCCTAGAAAGATTGGAATGTCATCATCTCCTTTAATGTCCATGACAACAAAATCGGTTAGGATGAACAACTGACTGATCCTAACGGGGACGTCTTCCAATATGCCAATCGGATACTTGACGGATCTGTCGGTAATTGAAGTGACATCTTCGTAGGTTGTAATTCTCCTAGTTTTAATCTTTCAAAAACTGCCAGGGGCATAAGGCTTACGCTAGCTCCTAAATCTAGAAAAGCTTTATTGATGACATGACTTCCCAAAATACAAGGTATGGAGAAATTTCCAGGATCTTTCTCCTTCTTGGAAAGTTTATTTTCGGAAATGGAATTGCATTCTAAGGGTTTTGGGTCGTCAAGTCTATGTTTATTGGTAAGGATGTCTTTGAAGAATTTTGCATATGACGGTATTTGGGTGATGGCTTCTGTGAAAAGGATTTCCACATGAAGTTTCTCTATGACTTTGATAAATTTCTGATATTGGTTGTTGATTTTGGTTTGTTTTAGTCTTTGCAGATAGGGTATGGGAGGTTTATATAGCGGTGGTGGTTCGTTAGTTTTGTCCTTATCCTCCTGCTTTTCAGATCCTATTGGTTCTTCTACTTTGCTCGTGGGTACCACGCTTTCTTTAGGAGTCTTGGGTTTGCTCAATTTCGGGTTAACCTGTTCATCGTAAGCGGCCCCACTCCGAAAGGTGATTGCATTGGCTTTCCCTCGGGGGTTCTGTTGAGGTTGACCAGGGAACTGTCCTCCGGGTGTAGTCTCAGGAGCTTGTATTAAAGCTATTTGAGATATCTAGGTTTCAAGCATCTTATTATGGGTGACTATTTGGTCTACTTTGGTTCCTAACTGGGTAATCAATTCATTCACATGAATGTTCTGGTTTAGGAATTCTTTGTTTTGTTGGGTCTGAGCCGTAATAAATTTTTCCATGATTTTTTCAAGGTTCGGCTTAGGTTGCACAACTTGCATAGGCGACTTTTGTCTTTGAGCTTGAAAACTGGATGGTCTCGGGGGTGTAGGGTTTTGGAAAGGGTTGTTATTTTTGTAGGAAAAGTTTGGGTGATTCTTCCATCCAGGATTATAGGTGTTTCAAAATGGGTTTCCTTGGGTATAGTTGACTTCTCCTAAATGAGTTCCATTCAGCAGATTGCATTCTGTTGATTGGTGTCCTTGAGTACCGCATAGTTCGGACTCAGTTGAAATTGCTGCTGCAGCTACTGGGTTTGCGTACATATGTTCTACTTTAAGGGCTAAAGCGTCCATTTTGACTTACATCATGTCTATAGAACTTATCTCATGTATTCCTCCTTGGGCTTCTTTCTTTTCCATCATCGCTCGCTCTATCCCCCATTGACAATGGTTTTGGTCCATATCCTCGATGAAAGTGCAAGCTTCAGGGTAAGGTTTATTCATCAGGGTGCCACCTGCGGCGGCGTCGACAATCATCTTTGTGTTATAGTGAAGTCCATTATAGAAGGTGTGAATGATTAGCCATGATTCTAGGCCATGGTGTGGACATATTCTCAACAGGTCTTTATATCTTTCCCAAGCCTCGAAGAGAGATTCACCTTGGTTTTGGGTAAATCTGGTTATCTGGTTCCTAAGAACAGCTGTTTTGCTCGGGGGGAAATATCTAGCGAGGAAAACTCTCATAAGGTCTTCCCAAGTTGTTTTAGAATTGGCTGGAAGGGAATCTAACCACGTAAGGGCTTTGTCTCTAAGGGAAAAAGGGAATAATCTTAACCTAATTTCCTCAGGGGTAGCACCATTGATTTTAAAAGTGTTAGCTAGTTGAATAAAGGTTTTTAAATGTTGGTTCGGGTTCTCGGTAGCGAGTCCCGCGAACTGGTTTTGTTGCACTAATTGTAATAGGGATGGTTTTAGCTCGAAATTGTAAGCAGAAATATTGGGGTTCACAATACTAGAACTAGGTTCTTTATTAGATGGTTGAGAGAAATCCTTAAGGGGTCTTTAGTTACGGTCTTCATCCATAGCTCTCTTAAATCTACGAATTAAGATACGTGTGCGATTGTAACGTTCAGGTTCCTCTAAAGGATCTATAAGGGTACCATTGCTACGAGTTCTTCGCATTGAACGGTGGGTGTAGCCTTAGTCTAGACAGTGTAACAATAGGGTACGAAATTTTGACGTAATTGGTCCCCAGCAAAGGTGCCAAAAACTTGATGGGCGATTCGCAAGTGCACGAATAACGTCAAAGTGATATAAAAGATTATCGATCCCACAGAGACCAAACGTCAGTCTATCGATTATTATTGTTACGGTGTTTATCTAAGGCAAATAAAATAAAGGATTGGGTTGTGCGAAATAAAATTAAAGTGCAAAAATTAATTCAATAATAAAGCAGTAGGCATAGATGCAACTCATAGAGTTACGTAGTATTCCAGATGTGTACATATAGGATTCCTTATGGGGTAATATTTTCTACTCATTAAAAGAACTAATTTAACGGGAATTGTCGCTTTTGCGTATTCAGAACCGAGTTTATCCCTAATCGAACCCTCTTATTGTCACTTATAAAAAGGTGCGCATTGCGTTAGGATTAATAAACCTATTTTTAAGAAATATAGTTTCTTCACTTAGTTGAAAAGTATTTTAACCTGGAATTTCTAACAAAAAGAAGTTCCTGCGAACCAGACTTTAAATCCATAAACGTGTCCGAAAACAATTTTAAAATCAGTTTTCTTAAACATTAAAGATCCCTAATTGACTGAGCCAAGCGCTTTCGCTTCCTTGGAACAGTCAAAACTAACCAAATTTATCTAAAGGTTGGACGACTTTCGATCTTACCAACATATTTTAAGTACATAAAATAAGTGTTAAAAGTTAAAATAACCCCTAAGTAATTCTACCGACAACCGTGTGGAATACTAATTATAACTATAATCTTCGCATCCTAGCCTTTAATATTTAGCCGAACATGGTAAATAAATGCGAATAAATAAAGTGCGGGTAAATAAATAAATAAAGTGCGGTGCGAGAAATAAAGGGTGCAGGCAATAAAGGGTGCGGAAAATAAATAAAAGGAAATAAATAGACAGAAACCTGCTCTAAACGAGAGGCTTTAAAATCTTGAACAACTGGAAGTAAAAAGACTGAATTAAAATGGCGGCAGGTTTAACTTCTACCCAAGTGCTCCAAACTCGATTACACGGTGTGATAACCCCTCGATGTGAGAAGTTTATCACTTTATAATAGGTGAAATTTATGGCTTGAGTTCTATTCTCTAAGCTTGGATGATTTAAAATGAATCAGAACTCTTCTATTTATAGAGGTAGGAAAGTACAGGTAAAGACAGGAATGCCCCCCAACTCCTTTTGGGAGGGAAACATCCGTGTGAAGGTGGCGCCCGCCACCTCCTTGTGGCGCCCGCTACATGAACTAGGGTGGAAAGGAGTGGAAGACGTGGCAGTTGTCAGCAGTTGGCTTGTATCCAAGGTGTGGCATCCCCTATGGCGCCCCCATGGTGGAAGCCATGTGTACAGTTCCTAAAAAAGTAGGGTTTTCAGCTCGTTTTTCTTCATTTCTTCTCGAGTAGCTTTGAAAATACAAAAACCTGAAAAAGAAACAAAACAAAGGCATAATACAAGAAAACGGAAATAAAATACTAAATAACGTGTGTGAAATCGAGTCAAATAAACAATATATTTTAAGCCTATCACGAAGTCTGTAGACCAATATCTAAACAGGTTCAGACTATTGAAGGCGTGATGCTTTACACAAGTCCCTGAACACGAGTTGGTCAAAATGGCCGCAGGCGGTTTAGATTATTCTATTAGGAAAAAGCTAGACACATAATATCTTAGGGATATGGCACAGCTAGCCGACCACGTTCGGCAAGTCGAACGTTTAAGAAGTGAGAAGTCTCAGGCTAATTGATACCGTAAGAGAATGTCGTCAACGTAGCCGAACTAAAACCAGGGCCCCCATATGCGTGCAAAGTCCTAAAGCCGTCGAATGGTAAAAACCTGGTCGATACAGAAAAACAGACAAATATTTTGCGAAAACGTACTCTTTTGATGTATCCAAATGATACAAGATATTTGATTTGTTGGTCAAAGATGGTCAAATTGTTGTCCCAGTTGGGACAAAAGATCCCCCTCTGGAACAAAAGAAAAAGAGGGGATTTTGTAAGTTTCATAATTTCCTTGGTCATAAAATAGCTCAATGTGTTATTTTCAGGGATTTGGTGCAGAAAGCTTTGAAACAAGGGCGACTCCAATTTGGTGAAAGACCGAAGATGCAAGTGGACATGGATCCTCTGAAGATGGAAGAAGCACTTTATGCTGAAGTAGCAGAGTGTTTGATGATCGAGGTTACTGAGGGATTTGAGGAGCAGGTGACAACCCCGACGCTCGGATGCATGATGATCGAGGCTACTGAGGGCTTTGAGGAGAGGTGACAACCCCGACGCTCGGATGCATGATGATCGAGGCTATTGAGGGCCCCGACAGGAAAGCAGAAAGGGACTTTGAGGGAATCTACCCTTAAGCTGGAGAAAGTTTAGTTGAGTTCCAGGAAAAATGCAGGGTTATCGGCTCTAAAGCTGCCCTATGTCCCAGATACCATGCTGTATTCGACCAGAAAGCAGCAGAAAGATTCGAGTCGGGCAAGCGGGTCATGCCACAAGTCAACATATCGTCGGTCCCAAGGTTCGTGTTTGACAAAGATAGGGTTCCTCGACGAAACAAGGAATACAGGAAGTTGTTCAAACAGGCAAGGCCCAAGACTTTTGTGCCTGCGTCGAATACCCCACAGGATAAGTGGGTGGCTCCCTTGACCCAAAAAGAGAGCAAGAGGCCAAAGTGGAGGGTGCTGGATTTAGAAAGAGAGGCAAAAGCCTCCGACAAGAATGCTGAGCCTAAGGGATATGTGGTGTCCCCCAACTACAAGGGCAAGAACCCAATGACAAGGACCCAGTGGAGGCGCCATCAGCAGAACAAAAAGGCTGCCAGAGAAGCATCGACTTTGCAACTACGGCCTGTCGGGAATCTCGGATTGAAAATGCAACCCCCGAAGACAAGATGGGTCGAAAAAGATAAGATAGTGGTGAACCAAATCAAAACAGTAACCATGGGAGGGTCTGGCTAAAAGACGGTAGTGTCGACTCAGAATTCGAAGTTAACTTCTGGAGTGGAAATTAAGAAGGAGCCAGAGTACACCCCCTAGTCAGATGAGGACGAACCGGAGTATAGACCTCAATCAGAAGAGGAATATACCCCATACCTAGAAGATGATTTGGATGAAGACATGTACGATTAGACAAATGACGACACCTATAATGAGGACTTTATGGAAAACTGTGGAATTGTGTCAATACTGCCATCAGAATATGATAGGGTATTGGAGGTCTCAGAGTCAAGGGATGATTTTTTTTCCAGACGAAGCTGCAGAAGATAAGCCACTGTGTTATTATGTGATGAACAGTGGTGTGGTAAAAGAGCAAACTATCAATGTTCGAAAGGCCCAACCTAGGGATGATGTATCGTTTGAAACCATTGTTCATAAAGGCAAAGGTCAGCGACGTGACAATGAATAAGGTATTCGTGGATGGAGGGGCAACAATAAATTTAATGCCCCATACATCATTTAGGAGGATCGGGAAGACTGAGTCTGATCTTAAGCAACACAACACGGTTTTATCCAACTACAAGGGGAAGACCAGCAATATTCTAGGAGTAGTCCAAGTGGACCTAGCAGCGGGAACCACAATCAGGTCGACACTCTTCATGGTCATAAACTCAAAGACAAATTTTAAGCTTTTATTGGGACGAAAGTGGATCAATGGAGTCGGGGCGGTTCCTTCAACTCTACATCAAAGGCTGAGTATTTAGAGGAAATACGACGTCATTGAGAATGTCGAGGCCGACCAGAGTTATTACAGGATCGATGAAGCTAAGGGGACGAAGATATTTTTGACCAGCAGCTGGCGCACGTAGCACCATGTGACGATGAGTCGAGATCTTATACCTCCATCGACATCGGCCGTATCCTGAACTTGGACCCAGATTATGGTTTCATATGGCATTCACTCGACACCCCAGCGGAGTCATCACAGAGTTACCCACCCATTGGGTGGTCCCCTATAGATAAAGATGGCTGCTGAGTCAGAAAGGCTAACTCGAAATTTGACCTATCTGAATGAAAACAAGCGAAAGGCGGTGCTCAAAAAGGAAAAGTACAGTGAGACCGCCATTAATATATGTATGATTGGCCAATAAGGACAGACAAAAGCTTCAGAAAGTCGGAGGCTCGATTGCATTTACGACGACGAGCCTTTGGGGTTTGAGAAAAACCCAACCTACAAACTACAGAAGATACAAGCGCAAGACCCATTCGAACAGATTGACTTAGAGGATGGAACCACAAAAAGACCTACATACGTAAGTACCAAAATTAGCTCGAAGATGAGAGCCAAGCTGATTGAGGTTGTAAGGTTGTAGAACACCAATTGCCCATCCAACCAGGGAGGAGACCAGTGAAGCAACAACCACGTAGATTCGCCCCAGAAGTCACGCTGAAAATCAAGAAGGAAATTGAAAGGTTGCTACAGAGTTGGTTCATCCGCACGACGAGGTATGTCGAGTGGTTGGCGAACATAGTCCCGGTTGTCAAGAAAAATGGCACTTTGAGAGTCTGCATCAATTTTAGAGATTTGAATAGCGCCACCCCTAAAGATGAGTATTCAATGCCCGTGGCAGAAATGCTGGTCGATTCAGTTGCTGATTTTGAGTATCTAAGCATGCTCGATGGATATTCTGGATATAACTAGATCTTCATAGCTGAGGAAGATGTTCCTAAAACGGTGTTCCGATTCCCAGGGGCGTTGGGAACTTATGAATGGGTGGTAATGCTATTCAGTTTAAAGAACGCCGGAACAACCTATCAAAGAGCTACGAATGGTATTTTCCATGATTTCATTGAAAAGTTCATGCAGGTATATGTTGACGACCTTCGACGCTCATTTGAGAGGATGAGGAAATATGGATTAAAAATGAATCCACTGAAATGTGCTTTTTGCGTACATGCAGGAGATTTACTGGGTTTTATGGTCCATAAGAAGGGCATCGAGATAAATCAGAACAAAAAAAAAGCAATTCTGGATCTCAAGCCTCCTTCGACAAAAAAGCAACTCCAGTCATTGCTGGGGAAGGTTAACTTCTTGAGAAGATTCATATCAAATCTAAGTGGCAAGGCGAAGGCATTCTCGCCATTATTGAAAGCCAAGAAGGAAAGCAAGTTCTACTGGGGACGGGAGCAACTAGAGGCTTTTGACACCATTAAAGAATATCTCATAAGGCCTCCTGTCTTGTTACCACCGAGTCCAAATAAAAACATGAAGTTGTACATTGCAGCATCCAACACAACTATAGGAAGCATGTTAGCTCAAGAGGACGATAGTGGTGTCGAAAGGCCCATTTATTACCTTAGTCGAATGTTAGTTGATGCTGAAACTAGGTATTCCATGATTGAGAAGTTATGCCTATGTTTGTATTTTTCATGTATGAAATTAAAACAATATATCAAATCGGTCGAAGTTTACATTTCATCACATTTTGATGTTATCAAACATATGTTGTCTAAGCCCATATTACAGAGTCGAATTGGAAAGTGGACCCTGACACTAACTGAATGCTCCCTCACCTATATCCCTTTGAGGGCTTTGAAAGGGCAAGTAGTGGAGAACTTCATGGTCAACCATGCAGTGGTCGAACAACCGCTTTGCACGGTCAACAGCAACCCCTGGAAGTTATACTTCAATGGGTCGAGCCACAAGAATGGAGCCGGAATAGGTGTCCTAATAATCTCCCCTCAGGGTCATCCAACCAAGTTTAAATGTAGGGTCGAAGAAAGATGCTCCAATAACAAGGAGGAAGATGAAGCCTTGATCGCCGGATTGAGAGTTCTCAAAAGGCTAGGCGCCAAGAGCATCGAAATTAAGGGCGATTCCGAACTAGTAATCAGACAACTCACCAAAGACTATAAATGCGTCAAGGAACATTCGGTGATGTACCTCACGATGGAGAAACGATTGTTGGAGCGATTCGAGGTTGTCAGTATTACGCACGTGCCCAGGTTAGACAACCAAGAAGCTAACGAACTGGCACAAATTTCCTCTGGGTACAAAGACTCAGAAGACAGGTTGAAATAATTCATCGAGGTTAAGGAAAAAGTAATACCCAAATCGTTTGGTATGCATAAAGACGGAGCAATGGGTGACCCGACACAAATTTGGAGCGACAATTGGGAAAGTGGTGCAATCTGTATGGTGGACGACTTATCCCCGACGGATTGGCGAAGGCTACTAGTCAAATATCTAAAATAACCTACGACGGCTACTGATAGAAAGACCAAGTATCAAGCATTGAGTTACGTTCTAATGGGGAATGATATGTGTAACACCCTTTTTCTACCCCACGAATATTATGGCAAAATAATCAAATTTATCAAAGTAAAATATTGAATGCAATAAAATCATCTCAAAAGGGCGTACATTTCTCAATAAATTCAAATCAAAGTCAATGCCCCATAAACAACAGGGTTTCCCAAAATTACTCAAATGGCAGCGGAACTCAAAAAAGAAAAAATCCAAAGTTTTCTTTGAGCAGCAAGGAAATCAACATAACAAAAACTCAATAAAATATAGTTTAACTCAAAGACCCCAACCCGATGTTACACTATCAGAGCAAGACCCTCTAAGTAAACCACAATGACCAACAACCCAAAAACTTCAAAAAGTCCTCGACGACATCCACAGCTAAACCTGGTCATCTGCACGTTACCCACGTGGAGGAATCATTCAAATAGGCAGGGTGAGTGAAACGATTCATATTAATCAATATAAGAATCAATATATAATATAGCGTCATTTTCATATTCAACATCATCATAATCATCAAGGAACATCAAAGGCCACAACATTATAAATTACACCAAATGGTCACATAAATGCAAATGCAACAAGACTCATGCATGTGGTACCAATAACAAAATTCGATGGACACTAGGCCATTAACCCTCCATAGATCCACAACAGTAGGATCGATTCTACACGAGAATCGGAGCACAACAACATAACTCACATTCGCACAATGGGATTTAAGCCACAAAAATCAAGGTCCTGAACCGAAGTCCGGATGCATATGAATGCATGATGCACACCTCAATATCATCCTCATAATAAACTCATTAGGTGCATCACCATTCATCAAAATCATCATAATAATCATGTCATTCATAAAATCATCAAAACCTCATGGAATCAACATCACAAATCATCACAGTTCCTTATGGGAATTCATCACGCAATCATGTATTAATCTCATAAGAATCACAATTATACTCATGGGTACTCATCATACGATCATGTGTTAATCACATAAGAATCACAACTATACTCATAGTAATTCATCATACATTCATTTAATCACATAGGAATCACAATTATACTCATAGTAATTCATCATACATTCATTTAATCACATAGGAACCACAGTTATACTCATAGTAATTCATCAGGAAAATCACAACATCAAAACATCAAGACATCACTGAACCAGAACATAATTCGCGAAACTTTGCTATGTTCGCTAGCAAGTTCTCGGTGCGAGTCTGAGGCGAATGTTTGCCGTGCGAACTCGCGATTACAGCAAATTGTTGTTACGCACCAGCACCAAAACCAGACCAAAAACCTCTATGATTTCCTTCCCCAATGCCCTAAAAACATCCCTAAATCATTCTTAAGGTATTACGGTGATAAAGGCACAGAATCTACTATTTATTAGGCCAATCCAGTATCATATTTACACCTCCAAATCCCATAATTTCTTACAACTACCCCACAATCATTAAAATTCTCATAAATCACTTATCCTACAGGGTTAAAACCTCAACAACAGATTTTGGCCACGAAGGTCTAATTTCCCTTACTCTCAAATCAGCCTCAAACCTATCAGACCATCAGTTCAAATCCCTCAAACTCATTGAACTCACCATCAGAAAGGCAACAAAAATTTAATACTAAAAAAATCTCTAAACCCTTAAATTAGCTTTAAACACATTGAATCACATATTGGAAACAATGAAAACAATACTCCACATACCTTAATTGCCGACTCTAAGCCTTTATCCTTGATTCTCTGAAACCTTGCAAAGCTTTTGCCTCAATCCTCTTCCTCGGAGCTCTGACCTCTATTTCTTATCTTTTCACAGTCTAACAAGAATGAATCCTAATTCCCTCAAAATTCCTTTTTATTAAACCTAACTCTGGGCATTAAAATTGGGCTTTCCAACTTCACCCTCACTAACTCCTCCTTAAATGTCTATTTTGCCCTTAATTCACTTATATTTATTTAAATTAATAATAATACCAATATATTTATATCATATACTATTACTTAAATAAATAACCAAAAATCCATAATTCTCAATATTTCATACTAACCACCGAAAATCACCAAAAATGCAAATATTCATATTCAAATAAATTAAATAAATATTCCAATAAAATTTGGGGTGTTACAAGCTGTTCAAAAAGACACCAGAAGGGGTGTTAATTAAGTGTCTGGGAGAAGCAGACGCATACTTGGCAATCTCAGAGGTACATAGTGGGGCATGCGAAACCCACCAAGCTGGACACAAAATGAAGTGGGTACTATTTCGACAAGGAGTCTATTGGCCAAGAATGCTCAAAGATTGCATAGACTTTGCACAATGCTGCCAAGATTACCAAAAGCACGCAAGCATACAACGGGTACCAGCCGACGAACTACACGCCATAGTCAAGCCATGGCCTTTTCGAGGGTGGGCGTTGGATGTGATCGGGGAGATTCTACCAGCCTCCACCAGACAACAAAAATTTATCCTCGTGGGAATAGATTATTTCACAAAATGGATAGAAGCAGTGCCATTGTTAAAAGTGGACAAAGAAGCCATCATCAACTTCGTCCAGAAACATGTTTTGTACAGGTTTGGCACCCCTGAGACGATCACTATGGATCAAGACTCAGTGTTCGTTGGCCAAAAGATGAAAGAATTTGCAGCGGAGGAAGGATTTAAACTAGTTACTTCCACACCCTATTATGCACAGGCGAACGACCAAGTCGAGGCAGCCAACAAGATAATGATTAGGCTCATTAAAAAGTACATTATCCAAAAACCCAAGAACTGGCACAAAATATTGGACCAAATATTGTGAGCTTGTCTAACGTCTCATAAGGAGTCTACCGGTTTGTCACCTTTTCGTTTGGTATTTGGACACGACGTTGTTTTGCCGGTGGAGGTTCGCCTCCATCCAGTGCACATCCAACCTCAACATGGCATTCCGTTGGAGCAATATTAGAGCATGATGATGGAAGAAATGGTGGACCTAGACGAAGAAAGGGTGGCGGCACTCGACACGTTGTTGCACCAGATGGTTCGATTAGCCCAAGCATACAACAAGAAGGTCAAGAAGAAGGCCTTCATAGTCAGTGACTATGTTTGGAAGGCCATACTTCCGACGGATCAAAAGGACCAAAGGTTAGGGAAGTGGTCCCCGAATTAGGAGGGAGCATTCCAAGTTATCCAAGCATTTAGCAAAAATGCTTATGAGGTCGAAGAAATTGGGGGAGACCGGCGTGACATCAAGATAAATGGGAAATATTTAAAAAAAAAATACAGACCTATGCTACAAGAGGTTCATATTCAAAAGTAGTGTTTCATTAATGAAAACGGCCTACGGCCGTGGAAGGCCAACACGAAATAGAAAGAAAATTACATTTTCTGCAAAAGAAAAATATGGTTACTCTGGAAACCTTACCTTAAAACTTTCAAGCAAGGTCCTCTCACGGTCCACCCGACTCTCCAAAACAAATTTCCTTTGACGCATTTTGTCAATGGCTTTCTTAATCTTCAAGGCGGCTTCGACATGAGCAATTCCTTTTGCCATATCCTGGTCGATAGCCTCCTTAGCCGGTAAGGGTGCTTCAACATCAAAAGAAGCTTTTTGCCTTTCAACATCAGCAATTTTTTGTTCCAGCTCCGCTATATGAGCACGATAGTCAGATATTTGTTGGTCGAGGGCATGATGTTTGTCAGAACACGTTTGCTGGGAAGCCTCCAAATTCTCTAAGTTTTTCTCGCAGACAAAGCTGAGATACCACTCCCATTTTATCTCATTGATCTTAGCTCAAATCTGGGTGTCGACTTGCTTGCATAAAGACACGTCTTTCACCAATTGAGTAAAGAAAGCCTCAAACTCGATCAAATATTTGGCTGTGGAGGCAGGCACGTCGAACGTTGAGAGCACATCCAAAATTTTGAAGACATCACGAGCCACAGGGTCTTCAACGGTTGCTTCTAAAAATTCATCCTAAAAAAGATATGTCCTTAATTCCTGCAACTTGAGGGTGAAAGTGTTATCTGTTGCTGGGTCAACAGTGTTCTTTGATCCAGTGGGAGTAACAACCTCGATGTTTGAGGAGGGCCTCAACATCTCTGCTGGTTTTGACGCCTTCGAGGCCAAGATCTCCTCTGGGGTAGCATTAAGCGTACCTTCGACGACACCCCTCAGAGGTGATATAGTGTCAGCGGCATGATGAGCTCCCACACTCTCTTCTCTATGAATGAGAGCACTAATCTTTGTATTGGCCTCAAGATCAATAAAAATAGCGGGGTTTTGGTTAAGCGTAGGAGTTTCTTCCGTCGATGTCCCAGGGAATTCATCAACTTTTTGAGGACTTAGAGAAGGTATAGTCTCAGAAGACTGGCCAGCGGTGTTGGCGATGTTGTCGGCCAGTGTTGGCAAATCCAGGTTTTCTACATCCTATGAAACAACCAAGGGAGAAGTCGATAAAAAAATGCAACAAGAATATCGACAAGAGGACGAAAAGAGGGATGCCTCAGCAATTTTGGGTGATGGAGGGGTTTCTGTGACCATTGTATGGAAAACCTCAGTCAGGTCTTCAGGGACAGCAGGTTTGGGGGTTGAAGCAGCTCCTTTGAGAGGCATCTTCTTTGCTATAACCTTTTTCTTCCGCCTCAGAGGTGTAGCCGGAGGAGAATCAAACGCCTCAAAAGGAAAAATCTGAGACTGGTGTCGCTACTGCGAAAATCGGCGCCGGCTGACAGAAGAGTCGCCACCGTGCGTTATTTATCCCTCAGAGCGGGAAAGGAAACGCTTGAAGTAAACCTCGCAAAAAACGGGAAAGGTATGGTCATCGCAACCAAAACCTGGGTTCGGGAGTCGGTTACGCAAGGGGAAGGTATTAGCACCCCTCACGTCCGTCGTACTCGACGGGATCCACGCTTGCTTGGGTTGTCTACAGGATGCAAAACAATCTATCTAAGGCTGCTAAATCTAAACGGAAGGGAATTGACTCGATAGAGCGTCGCACTCTATGCCTACGTATTCTCAGGAGAGAAAGTCAGAGTCAACGTAGTTCGGGACTACAGGGAAAATTGGCTCGCCAAGACCTCGCGTCTTGTGCCTACGTACTTCCACACTGCATGGAAGATCAGAGCTTTACGTAGTTCAGACTAACTACGGCTAAACAAACATTCTCACACAGCAGTGAGAAAAACAACTGGTCTCACAGGGTCGGGAACCTATGGGCAAAACTACAGCTTGGTCTCAAATGTACCCGGGCAAGAGAGAAAAAGGGTAGCGATTAGTCGTCAGCGGGAAAGTCTCGATCGCACAGCCGCGAGAGAACAAAAGTCAGTTGTTAGTGTGCTCGCTAGGATATCGCATCCTATGCCTACATATTCTCGTCTGGTACGAGAAATCAGAGCAGCTGTAGTTCGGCTACTTCGGGACCACAACTCAAATCTCGTTTTATTAATCTTCTGAAAAAATGGTTACAATGAGTGAATACTGAAAAATAAATCTCCTAGGAAATACTATCCTATTCTATCCTGAAAAATCGAATGAAAAATAGCCCCCTAACAAATGGGCTTCTAAACTATCCTAAAATCGTAAAATAATCTCTATGAAAATATATCCTAAAAGAAAATGTACTCTAAAAATATTAAACCTACTTTAATATTTTTTCTCTTTTTTCTTCTTTTCTTTTCAACATATTTTTCTCTATTTTTGTATTTTCTTTCAAATATTTTTCACTTCTCATTTTTCAACTATTCTTTTTCTTTTATTTTTTTTTCTTTTAATATTTTTTCATAACATTTCTTTTCTCATAATCTTTTTTCTATATTTTCCTCCATAATATTTCTTTTATATTTTTTCTCACTATCTTTTTCTTTTTAATATTCTCTTTCTTTATTGTTTTTTTTTTATATTCTTTTCTCTCATATTACATTTTTTTACTAGCAACAAACATAAAAAACTAGAAAAGAAATAAAATAGAGGGAGGGGGTATGGTTACATGGGTGTTAACAGAAAATACAATAAAAAACTGTAATGGGCCCAGCCCATGTCCTTGCTGTAGAACCCGGAGGGGGGGGGGAGACTGAACTGGGAGTGTGTTGGCACTTGATTTCGTTGGGCCTGAGCCCATTCCCAGCAAAAACGAGGGGGTGCGGTATCCTCCAAAAAAATGACTGGGCCTGGACCAGCCCAATCTCTTCACCTTCCTCTCTTCCCTTTCCTCTTTCTGAACCCTAGAATCCTTCCTCTCAGCCGCCGCCGCCGTTCCCTTCTCCTTCTCCTTCATCCACTTCCGTTCTCCTCTCAATTTTCCTCACACAAAGAACCTCACCAATATTGCTCATCTCCTTCG
The DNA here is from genome assembly GCA_963859935.3 of Lathyrus sativus. Classification (NCBI taxonomy): domain Eukaryota; kingdom Viridiplantae; phylum Streptophyta; class Magnoliopsida; order Fabales; family Fabaceae; genus Lathyrus; species Lathyrus sativus. The sequence continues at coordinate 129,294,335 of OZ012735.1, forward strand.
TCTGATCTAAACACCACAACTTCTACATCTTGAAATCAAGCTAAACGAAATCTACACAATGGTTACATGTCCAGAAACTCTTACGAATCTCAGATAAATTGACTCTAGTGGAGTTCGTCTGAATTACTGATGAGGTGGTATGAAGATCTATGGATGCACGTTGATGATCATGTGAGGAATCTCGCTGAGTTGAAGATCTTGATGAACACCGATGGATCTTTGATGAAGACCTTGAGGGCTTATTGTTGGAGTCTGGATTCTTAATGATGAAAGGTATTTCTGGTGGAAGATCCGGACGAAACTCGTGACGGATTTGAAGATCTTGAAGGTTGATCTTGGATCTGGACTGAGTGTTGATGATCGTTGAGCGTGGTTGCAAGTTCTTGATGAGTTGAATCTCTGGAGATCTGGAGTGAACACTCGAAGGTGTTCTTGAGCGTTCTTCGTTGATGAGCGTTCTTCCTGGAGATGTTCTTGAAGGTCCTTGTTGAAATTCGTTTCTGGAAATGAAAATCGGATGTTGAATAGAAGGTTTCTGGTGTGATCGATGGTGGCCGGAATCTGGAGATTTTTAGGTTTCCGGTGATGAAGATTAGGGGAAGGGATGAAGATGGGTGGTTTCTGGGTTCTTTGGCGTTTCTGGTGAAGTGGCCGGAATCTGGTAGTGGCGGTGGTGAATTAGAACGATGATGTTGAAGGTTCATCGGAAACTGGAACGATGAAGGGGTCGGAATCTGGGTTTCTGGATTTTTCCGGTGGGGATTGAAGGTGGTCGCCGGCCATGCAGGCCGGCCGGTGGAGATTTCCGGTGAGGTATTGGTGGAGACACGTGGGCGTGTGGGTGGAGGCAAGGGCTGCATGCCCTCCACGTGTGAGGTCGTGGCAGATAGTGGGGAGGTGTGGTGCATGGTGACCACGTGGCAGAGAGAGGGAAGCTCTGAGGGATGCGTGGCGTCTGGTGGAGTGGAAAAGTGGGGCCCTCCTTGACTAACACGTGGCTGCTAGCTATTTAAAGTACTGAGACTCTCTGGACTGTTCTAGAAGTTTCTGGCAAACGCTGGAGAATTCCTGGACTGATGCTGAATTGATACAAATTGGGCCTTGCAAACTGAATGGGCCCACACGAAAATGACTGAAAAAGAAACCCAAAAAACAATCTGAATGGATTAATGAATTTAAGAATTAAATGGAAATGATTAATGGATTAAACCTAACTAACTAACCTAATTAACATCTACACTAATAAGGTTCTAATAATTCCACTAAGAAAAATCTAATAACCTCTATTAAATCTAAAATTGATTAAATTTCTTAAATCCCTAATAAAACTATATTAAACTCTAAAAAAAAACTATATTATCTATTTAAATTCTATAAAAGAAAATAAAAGAAAAACCTATTTATTTCTATATTAAAAAAAGACTATTAAATTCTATACTATTTAAAAGAAAATATTCAAAAATCAATTAATATTCTAAAAATCTATATTATTTATCTAAAAGAAAGCAAAACTATATTCTTCTATTAAAATGATTTAAAAAAACTATTAACACTATTTAAAAACTATTAATATTCTAAAAAATTCTATATTATCCTAAAAAATCTATTAAAAGAAAACTCTATTTAAAAATGAGAAATCTATATTATTCTATATCTAAAATTAAAAACAATTAATTTCTATTAACAAAAACTATTTAACATGCTAAAAGAAAAATTCACTAATATTCTACACTAATGATTTTAAAAGCTATTAACTATTTAAAAACTATTAAAACCCTATTAATATAACCAATAAAATCCAGAAAAATCACAATAAATCCCAGAGGAACGAAATAAGCACCGAACGACACATAACACCGCGAGAGCGCACCAAAAAGCCGGTAAAAAATAAACGGGCACCGAAATATCCCAAAAATACGATTCTACCTATTAAAACTGATAAAAAATCTGAAACACGAGACGAGAGCTGTGATCCCTGATAAAATCAAAACAAATGAAAAATGCATTGTATGCAATATGCAGATGCGAATGCGATTGTGCGTCGAAACATCGAGCCAGATACGAGACCCGGTTGGTCAAATTTTGGGGTGCAACAGCTGCCCCTATTCAAGCGACTTCGACCTGAATGGGTGAAGAGCGCTCAGCCTTCAAACATTCAAGGTAGATGACGGTTGAATACAAATGGAACCCTGAAATTTGCCAACCGCAAGAATATACTGCAAAGCTGCTTGAGGAATAGCTTCCAATAAACTGAAGTCTGGTTGTCACGGCAACAACTGGTCAATTTTCTGATAAATTTCTTCTCCTTTTCAACACCTGTGTGACGCCACAAGTATTGAAATAATGCTTCGCAAAGCAAACACCTTGATTCCCATCTCTCTCATGGGACCAAATCTGGTCAACTCACAGTTCACTGCGAACTTGAGGACAATTCTCCTGGGGGAATCCTGAATGGAGCTGCCTGGCACCTATTTTGACGAAGGGGGCAGCTTCAGAAGTTTGATATGTCGATCTTTGTTGTTGTTGTTGTTTTTTCCGATGCTGACGTAACAACCAAATGAAGAATCACTCCGCTGGGGAAGTCGAGAAGCTGAACCAAACAACTCTGCAGGTGAACAAATTCGAAATCTAATAGGTAACCATCTTGGTCTATGTTTCGACATGCGTATGCTTGATAATGATGCAATGCCCTATATGACATGTAAATGCTATGCGTTTTGTTTAAAAATGCGATGCCTAGACGGCATGGCTATGCTATATGCTTGTATAAATGCAATGACTATATATGCGAATGCTAATGCAGGCTCGAGCTGCCAGAGATCACCAGGTCTGAAAACCACTTCGCAAAATAAATGCCGAAGGTAACGCCAACTCTACTAGGGATGAACTGAAGTCACAGAATTGTCTCAGCAAAATAAATGTCGGAAACGGGAAATCCAATCCGCTGGGGATAAACGTTCTGCTGGAGAAATGAAAAGGCAACCCTGCTTGGCGACTTCACTGGGGAAAGAAAACAACTCTGCTCGGGGATGCTCTCTTCAAACATTGGCAACTGATTGTACTCTGCGGGGATTGACCCAACTGGTATTGATTGCGCGCAGCACACTGCTGGAAATGCCCCTACTATCAAGGATATCAATCTTAATCTGCTGAGGATACTCCTGATCCTACTCTGATACGGGGTAAAATACGCTCTCGACTCTTCCGGGGATAATAAGCAACTTTCATCTGCTGAAGAGTGGCAATTCTGATTTAACAACATCCACAAGGAATTCAAACATTACTCGGAGCGCTGGCATCCGTCGAGCTTCGTATCGGGGAACATGACAACATGCGGGTCATTGGGAATTACTGTGTCAGATACCTTTAGGTTTTTTGTTTGTTTTTCTGGTTTAGGATAAACATGGACTATGTACACAGTGGAAAATATGGAAATACTAGACGAGAACTAGCATTCAAAGGTAGCCTACCAGGCGAGAACTGATAGGAAAATAGGTTAGGAAAATTGATTTGGTTTTTTGGACATCAGACGGGCTGACTGGATAACAGACTGAGGTATGGACAACCAGGCGAGAACTGGCTGAAAGCTGACGTACACCAGATGAGAACTGGTATAACACACAGGTTAAAACACACGATGACCAGGCGAGAACTGGTTACACAACGACATGTACCAGACGAGAACTGATACAACATTTGAAAAAACGGTGACCAGACGAGAACTGGTTACCAATAAACTGCACCAGACGGGAACTGATACTTACAATAAACTGCACCAGACGGGAACTGATACTTACAATAAACTGCACCAGACGGGAACTGGTGCTTACGATAGAGTGGGTCAGACGAGAACTGGTCTTTGGAAATGCCTGGTTACTGACACGCAACAGGTTTAAACTGTAGGATAATGATCCAACGACAACAAGGTCTCTTATTTGAAAGGCTAAGGTTTTTGGTAAGGGTACTGACATGATTCCCCGATACTCAACTCCGGCTGGGGATAAACAGGCTGGTTTGAACAACTTGCCCCAGTACACTCAGCTGGGGGTAACAAGACTGGCTTGAACAACTTGCCCCAGTACAACTCCTGAGAATACTCGCTCTGAACAGCTTGCTACAAGAAGACTTCGAGAATATTTGCCCCGACATCTGCACGACAAAAGAATTCAATCTCCAATTAAACACCTAACAACCCAGTTGATTTTAAAATTCTCCGCGATGACTTGCCCCTGAATGAGCGTTCTAGCGACTTAACCTGATCTGATTATCCACTGGAAGTATCTGCTTTCAAATCTCAGCATTCTGCATAATTGCCCCTGATTGGCTCTCGAGAAAACTCACTTCTGATCAACTGCTTTTCAAACAAACTGCCCCTGATCCACTGAAGCTCCGGGACTTGTCCTCAGCCTGACTGATTCTGAACTTACTGGAAAATAATGCCCCAGATTTAAAGGTCTTCACAATATACACCATCCTGGTTCAGACTGCTGAATTACTCAGTCCTGCTTGATTATACCCTGGTGGAATTTCTCTCATGCCAACTACTAACCTGCAATTAGAACTGTCTGCTTACGAATGGTAATCCTAATGCAGTGGTTATGCAGATTTTTTTGAAAAAATTTGAGCTATCACTCATTTACATGCATGATTGTGAGTGACGAATGAACCAAAGTTCAAACGTAGTGCTTACGTAGTCAGTGAAAATACAACAAGGATGTGACTAGCAAGTCAAGAAGGAGTCAGGTTACTCAACCTTATCATAATGCGCTTCAAACTAACCCTACCTCAATTAGGTCTTTTAAGGGTTGTATCGTGGTCGGGTTCACGGTTCGTGAAACAAAGGATATTTGCCTCAAATTTCGATTTGCACCCACCCCTTCTACGTGATGATCTCCGATCCTAAAGGTTCAATTAACCTGGCACAAGCGCTCGCCTCTTCGAGAGGTATGTCAAATGGTAAGAACCACAATTAAGGAACTCACAGGTTTTTTCCCGAGTGATAGTTACTCCTTCTTCGCTTTCGGTGTCTGTGTACACGACTTTGTGATTTGGTGGGGAAAATTTTCTTTTTAATCCCTCTTTTTCATTCTTTTGATTCCCTAATTTCTGCCTGGACTGACTCATTTTGAGTTCTTTCGATTTTTCATTTTCTTCTGAAGTCCAGCGGGATGCCCTAATTTTTGCCTAAGTATTAGCTTTCTCAGCCTTTCTTTCTTTTTACTTAGCGGGCTTTCTTTCTTCTTTCTTTTGGAACAAAGTCGTGTGACACTGGTTGTCTTGATTGCTCCGAAAGGATTGTAACTGTCTTACTCCTGATTGGTGAGGTTTAACCATTGAAAGGTGTAACCTGATTGGTCCTCGAAAGACAACACTCCCCTGTAAGACTTGAACGCTTGGTCAAGCTAACTGACAACTACCCTGCCCCGGGTTAAGATGTAAGGGTTTATAAGTCCGAAAAAACTTCTACTTCCTGGCTCGAAGTGGTTAACAAGGGACTAACTCCTTATATCTCCAGTGTTTAGGGGTTTGGAAACAATGCCTTATACGTCATCGGTACGGTCTTATCTGAAAGCATACGATCATTGGTTATGAGTTTATTTCGTCATCCTCCCTCCTAACTTTGCTAGTCACAGCGGTAAAGTGGAGTGAAAAAATGCAAGTGTCAGTGCAATGCAATAAATGAGCGACAGCGACATGACTAATTCAGAAAAATGCATAGCCACTTTATTATTATCACCATTCAAAACATACAATGTTTAAAAGCAGGTAGTAACTAACAGAAAAAGAAACTACAAATGCAAATGATGTATAGTCTGAGAACTGCCAATGCTGAGGCTCCCGCCTGTCTGAATCACTGGCTTTTTTGCTGGAGAATACTTTCCGAATCTTCGAGCTTAGACAGCTGAGCGGTTGGGATGAACAAACAGAAACCCTTCTCTAAAGGAAATGCGATCCTGATCAATCAACTGCTGTACCTTCGCCTGAAATGCTTTACAATCTTCCGTCGAATGCCCCGGTGAGCCACCATGATAACCACACTGAACGTGGGGATTGTACCCAGGAGGGTAAGGTTCTGGCACTGGCTTAAGAGCTTTCAGCTCCACCAAAGACTTCTGGATCAAAGATGGTAACAACTGGCTATACGGCATCGGCACTGGGTGAGAAGGACCATTCCTTCGTTCCAAGTTGTTGCGAGGTCTGTTCTGATTCTGACGCTGATTCTGATAACCTCGGCCACGAGTTCGCTGATTTGCAATGGAAGCGACATAAGGTTCCTGATAGGGTGCCCCAGGCACGACTGTCTGTTCAGAATAACGAGACACAGAAGATACTGACCGTTGAGAAGACGGAGAACCTACAGATTTCACCGATTCGACTTGAGGATATCCAACATCTGTCAGGACCGCATTGATCATAGTTTCCTCTTCAGATTGAGAGCTACAAAGAGATTCAGTTTCACTGGCCTGACCTCTTGAAACATTCGGGATCCTTCCAGTCTTTACACCATACTCGATGTGCTCTCCCGTCCTTACCAACTCAGAGAAATTTGGTGCGGTTCCAAGCATTCTTTCGAAGTACGGGCTCCGCAAGGAGTTTACGAACATGCCTTTCAGCTTTTGGTCTAGGAGCGGTGGTTGCACTCTACCAGCAAATTCTCTCCATCTCTGAACATACTTTCTGAAAGATTCATTGTTCCCTTGAGACAATTCTTGCAGCTGCATGCGAATAGGAGCTTCATCAAGATTATAGTCGTACTGCTTCAGAAAAGCTCTGGCTAAATCCATCCATGATCGGATCTGATCACGCTCTAACTACATATACCAACTCAGAGGTGCCCCAGTCAGACTATCTTGAAAGCAATGAATCATCAGCTTGTCGTTATGCACAAACGAAGTCATTCTTCGGCAGAACATCACCAAATGTTGCTTCGGGCAACTATCTCCTTTGTATCTTTCAAACCTCGGCATTCTGAACTTCGGAGGTAACACTAGGCCAGGAATCAGACACATATCTGCAGCACTAGGAGTAACAGCGTCTTTACCTTTCAAGGCTTTGAATCTCTCCTCTAATGCACGAAACCTTTCAGCGTACACGGGAGCTAATGGGTCTTCATTCTTTGCTGTCGGGACCTCTCTTCGGGGCTTTGGCACAGGGAAGGCAAAACCCTGGTAGTCTGAGACATCAACAGAAGGAGAACGTTCACCTCGGACAACAAACTGCTCACGCAGACCTTGGTCTTCAACAGATGGCTGCACAAGCTGAGCTGCAGTAAGGTTGTTCACTTGCGGAAAGTCTTCGTCGCGCGGAGATCCATACAGAGGATTGGGTGTCACGGTGAAACCTGACAAGGTATCAACAAACTGGAAGCTGCTCTCTGACATAGCTACCAACAACTGTCAGCTGACTTCACTGCTTGACTCTGATCAAATCTGCTTTAAATCTGCTTCAACCCCTTGGTCGTCTTCAATATTCACCTTCAGAACCAAAATAATGGCTGGATAAGAGCTCTGACTAGCTGGCGAATGGTATGCAATATGATGCGAAGATGCCTATGCAAATGCAATGCAATGCAACAAACACGGGATCACAGCTCCCACACAATCTAAATACTGCTGCACTGCTGACGGAGTACGGTTGCTCTGAAGAGAAGACCAGAATAACGGCTAGGTTGGAAGTCAAGTTTCCTGCACAAAAAAAACCCCCCCACTCACAGGTGTGGACCTATATCTGATAAGGTACGGCATCCTATGCGTTCGTCAGCGTCACAGACTTTCATGAGGAATGATACGATTCCTAGAAGGAGTGGCATCGTCATCTCATGAAGAGGCCTCACTTAGCTAACTTCCAAATGATCGGTTCCCAGAGTCGACAATCCTCACGTCTGGACTCCCCTCAGATCCTCAGGACCGGAAAGGAGCACCTCTGCGAGAACCTCGTCTGAGTGCAGATTTTCGTAGGGAACTGCGCCTGCTCAGCAGACAGGTTCGTCTACTACTTCTCCGCAACTATATCTAGGTGCATACTCATACTCAAGCCCAGGTCCGGCTTATCTCAATCATAGAACACCCGTAACACCCCAACAGCAACAGATAATATCGATAAATAAACCCCAAATAGACAAGCAAACAAACGCTAGGATTGACTCTCTCTTAGGGGATGTTGGATCCCACATGCATAAGGACCATCGCAGTCCTTAGCAGCCAGGGGACGTTGGATCCCCAGCAGACTCACATAGGTAACTATCGAATATCCCCAGCAGAGTCGCCAGCTGTCGCTACTGCGAAAATCGGCGCCGGCTGACAGAAGAGTCGCCACCGTGCGTTATTTATCCCTCAGAGCGGGAAAGGAAACGCTCGAAGTAAACCTCACAAAAAACGGGGAAAGGTATGGTCATCGCAACCAAAACCTGGGTTCGAGAGTCGGTTACGCAAGGGGAAGGTATTGCACCCCTCACGTCCGTCGTACTCGACGGGATCCACGCTTGCTTGGGTTGTCTACAGGATGCAAAACAATCTATCTAAGGCTGTTAAATCTAAACGGAAGGGAATTGACTCGATAGAGCGTCGCACTCTATGCCTACGTATTCTCAGGAGAGAAAGTCAGAGTCAACGTAGTTCGGGACTACAAGGAAAATTGGCTCGCCAAGACCTCGCGTCTTGTGCCTACGTACTTCCACACTGCATGGAAGATCAGAGCTTTACGTAGTTCAGACTAACTACGGCTAAACAAACATTCTCACACAGCAGTGAGAAAAACAACTGGTCTCACAGGGTCGGAAACCTATGGGCAAAACTACAGCTTGGTCTCAAATGTACCCGGGCAAGAGAGAAAAAGGGTAGCGATTAGTCGTCAGCGGGAAAGTCTCGATCGCACAGCCGCGAGAGAACAAAAGTCAGTTGTTAGTGTGCTCGCTAGGATATCGCATCCTATGCCTACATATTCTCGTCTGGTACGAGAAATCAGAGCAGCTGTAGTTCGGCTACTTCGGGACCACAACTCAAATCTCGTTTTATTAATCTTCTGAAAAAATGGTTACAATGAGTGAATACTGAAAAATAAATCTCCTAGGAAATACTATCCTATTCTATCCTGAAAAATCGAATGAAAAATAGCCCCCTAACAAATGGGCTTCTAAACTATCCTAAAATCGTAAAATAATCTCTATGAAAATATATCCTAAAAGAAAATGTACTCTAAAAATATTAAACCTACTTTAATATTTTTTCTCTTTTTTCTTCTTTTTTTTTCAACATATTTTTCTCTATTTTTCTATTTTCTTTCAAATATTTTTCACTTCTCATTTTTCAACTATTCTTTTTCTTTTATTTTTTTTTTCTTTTAATATTTTTTCATAACATTTCTTTTCTCATAATCTTTTTTCTATATTTTCCTCCATAATATTTCTTTTATATTTTTTCTCACTATCTTTTTCTTTTTAATATTCTCTTTCTTTATTGTTTTTTTTTTTATATTCTTTTCTCTCATATTACATTTTTTTACTAGCAACAAACATAAAAAACTAGAAAAGAAATAAAATAGAGGGAGGGGGTATGGTTACATGGGTGTTAACAGAAAATAAAATAAAAAACTGTAATGGGCCCAGCCCATGTCCTTGCTGTAGAACCCGGGGGGGGGGGGGGGGGGAGACTGAACTGGGAGTGTGTTGGCACTTGATTTCGTTGGGCCTGAGCCCATTCCCAGCAAAAACGAGGGGGTGCGGTATCCTCCAAAAAAATGACTGGGCCTGGACCAGCCCAATCTCTTCACCTTCCTCTCTTCCCTTTCCTCTTTCTGAACCCTAGAATCCTTCCTCTCAGCCGCCGCCGCCGTTCCCTTCTCCTTCTCCTTCATCCACTTCCGTTCTCCTCTCAATTTTCCTCACACAAAGAACCTCACCAATATTGCTCATCTCCTTCGTCTGATCTAAACACCACAACTTCTACATCTTGAAATCAAGCTAAACGAAATCTACACAATGGTTACATGTCCAGAAACTCTTACGAATCTCAGATAAATTGACTCTAGTGGAGTTCGTCTGAATTACTGATGAGGTGGTATGAAGATCTATGGATGCACGTTGATGATCATGTGAGGAATCTCGCTGAGTTGAAGATCTTGATGAACACCGATGGATCTTTGATGAAGACCTTGAGGGCTTATTGTTGGAGTCTGGATTCTTAATGATGAAAGGTATTTCTGGTGGAAGATCCGGACGAAACTCGTGACGGATTTGAAGATCTTGAAGGTTGATCTTGGATCTGGACTGAGTGTTGATGATCGTTGAGCGTGGTTGCAAGTTCTTGATGAGTTGAATCTCTGGAGATCTGGAGTGAACACTCGAAGGTGTTCTTGAGCGTTCTTCGTTGATGAGCGTTCTTCCTGGAGATGTTCTTGAAGGTCCTTGTTGAAATTCGTTTCTGGAAATGAAAATCGGATGTTGAATAGAAGGTTTCTGGTGTGATCGATGGTGGCCGGAATCTGGAGATTTTTAGGTTTCCGGTGATGAAGATTAGGGGAAGGGATGAAGATGGGTGGTTTCTGGGTTCTTTGGCGTTTCTGGTGAAGTGGCCGGAATCTGGTAGTGGCGGTGGTGAATTAGAAAGATGATGTTGAAGGTTCATCGGAAACTGGAACGATGAAGGGGTCGGAATCTGGGTTTCTGGATTTTTCCGGTGGGGATTGAAGGTGGTCGCCGGCCATGCAGGCCGGCCGGTGGAGATTTCCGGTGAGGTATTGGTGGAGACACGTGGGCGTGTGGGTGGAGGCAAGGGCTGCATGCCCTCCACGTGTGAGGTCGTGGCAGATAGTGGGGAGGTGTGGTGCATGGTGGCCACGTGGCAGAGAGAGGGAAGCTCTGAGGGATGCGTGGCGTCTGGTGGAGTGGAAAAGTGGGGCCCTCCTTGACTAACACGTGGCTGCTAGCTATTTAAAGTACTGAGACTCTCTGGACTGTTCTAGAATTTTCTGGCAAACGCTGGAGAATTCCTGGACTGATGCTGAATTGATACAAATTGGGCCTTGCAAACTGAATGGGCCCACACGAAAATGACTGAAAAAGAAACCCAAAAAACAATCTGAATGGATTAATGAATTTAAGAATTAAATGGAAATGATTAATGGATTAAACCTAACTAACTAACCTAATTAACATCTACACTAATAAGGTTCTAATAATTCCACTAAGAAAAATCTAATAACCTCTATTAAATCTAAAATTGATTAAATTTCTTAAATCCCTAATAAAACTATATTAAACTCTAAAAAAAAACTATATTATCTATTTAAATTCTATAAAAGAAAATAAAAGAAAAACCTATTTATTTCTATATTAAAAAAAGACTATTAAATTCTATACTATTTAAAAGAAAATATTCAAAAATCAATTAATATTCTAAAAATCTATATTATTTATCTAAAAGAAAGCAAAACTATATTCTTCTATTAAAATGATTTAAAAAAACTATTAACACTATTTAAAAACTATTAATATTCTAAAAAATTCTATATTATCCTAAAAAATCTATTAAAAGAAAACTCTATTTAAAAATGAGAAATCTATATTATTCTATATCTAAAATTAAAAACAATTAATTTCTATTAACAAAAACTATTTAACATGCTAAAAGAAAAATTCACTAATATTCTACACTAATGATTTTAAAAGCTATTAACTATTTAAAAACTATTAAAACCCTATTAATATAACCAATGAAATCCAGAAAAATCACAATAAATCCCAGAGGAACGAAATAAGCACCGAACGACACATAACACCGCGAGAGCGCACCAAAAAGCCGGTAAAAAATAAACGGGCACCGAAATATCCCAAAAATACGATTCTACCTATTAAAACTGATAAAAAACCTGAAACACGAGACGAGAGCTGTGATCCCTGATAAAATCAAAACAAATGAAAAATGCATTGTATGCAATATGCAGATGCGAATGCGATTGTGCGTCGAAACATCGAGTCAGATACGAGACCCGGTTGGTCAAATTTTGGGGTGCAACAGCTGGGTACTCTCATTCGGCAACACAACTTCAGGAATTATTGGTTGCTCAGGGGCCTAGCCAGAACAAATTGCATGAGTGGACAAGTAGGAATAAACGAGACAGGAGCAATAAGGAACGTGTCATACCTGAGCGCTGGAAGTTTTTCATTTTTTGGTTGGCGGGGTTGAAGTCGACACCGCAGGTGAGTCTCTCTTGTAACCCTAAAGAAATGATCAACAATCAGCAAAACAGAGTGTCAAAACTCAACTACAAGAAAATAAGAGCAAGAAAAAAGGGGTTACCTTTTTCAATGAATCTCCAGGAGAACTAGTTGGCTTTTCGTCCACCAAAGGCACCGAAGGACCAGGGGCTTCGCAAGGTAAAGCCGCGAAGGCATCGACCATATTCTCCAGGAAAAGGTCATGGTTGAATTTTTGAGTTTGGTACTCCGACCATCAGACATTGAAACTTTCGGTGGTAAATAACGATGGTTTATAACAGAAGACGAGCAACTCCAAATGCTGAGTTGACATAGAAAACTTGAGACAATTCCTATGTCCCGCCAAGTCGAGCCTTCGACCAGTCCACACGATGTCAGTGGGATGCCAGACTAATGGTTTTGGCAGCATCTGGCTCAGGCCAAATTGCCAGGTAACTAGGTTGGGCTGGTAATTCATGAACCCATAAACAGTGTTGCTCGAATCGATTCGGAATAATAACATTGTTAGAAAAGCTCTCCATATAGAGTTTGACAGTGCTGCCATTCTAGGGGCAGCACCAGGAAAGGGGTTTTGGAACCAAGACGGCCCAAATCTTCAATGCGCGAAGGGGGCCATTCCAGGGACAAAAGTGTTTGCCTCAGCAAACATAGTAAGGTATTTCGTAAAGAGTGTCTTGTTAGGAGTCTCCTGCATGGTCAGAAGGGCAAGTCAAACCCCCTCCACCGGTTGATCCTCATTTAGGAGTTGCATCATGGCCGATGCAGGATAACCCAATTGATATTCAAAGGTGGTATTTATCCAATGTTGCAGCAACCACATAGGCCCCGACACGTTCATAGCTTTGCTAGTTTCATGAAGTCGAGAAATTTTTGGAGATGACAGCCCCACGGAATGATACAGAGAGGCCAACAGAAGTTTGCCCAGAGCCACCTGTCGACCCTCATGAATTTGAATAGCCAAACTAATGTAGCTCTTGGCTATCTCTAAGGAGCCTGGGCAAAATAGATAATATGATAGCCACAGGGTCAAGAAAGCAATATGCTCATCGTCTGACACCTCTACCAAATCTTTGTCATGGTGGTCTTCTATGAAATTCTGAAAGCCAGCACGGTCGAAGTCGAAGGACGCCTCTGTTTCTAGGGTGGGGTCGAAGGTTTTGTCCAGGGGAGAAAGACCAGTGATGGCTGCCACATCGAAAAGAGTAGGCGACAACATACCACAAGGTAATTGAAAGGTGTTTGTCGAGCTTTCTCAAAAGAACATCAACGTCAGCAACAGACAGGGGTTGACCATGTGAGCATTCTTGAAGAGTTGAATGGTGTCGAAGATGCCAGATCTTTTCCACTAGTACTGGCACTTGTTCTGGACCTTGTTCAACTAGGAAAGATAGTCTTTATTGCCTGGGGTTTGCGTCGAAAGGAAAACCCTGGCCTTTGGTGCTATAAACTTTAAATCGAGGGTGCCACCCTTGCGGAAAGCTAGGGGAATGGATGCCGGAAAAACATGGAAGAAAGTGTGCATGTCCTCATGGTTAGGTTTACCGGTGGGGTAGGGGCCATAGAATGCATGCAACTTCCCATCCACTACAAAGGGAATGATCATCTGGCGCCTCCAAGCAGCCACCATAGCTTCATCAGCAGAAGTGGGGTTGGGAAGAGGTTTGTGAGAATCTGCCTCTAAAATGACAAATGCAATGGGGGTTGTTGCCCATCGTGTCGGTCTGAGAAGCAGGTGAGAAAGCCATTGAATGTAGTGGTATGAAGAATTGGAAAATGTTTTTTGGTTTCAGAGAAAGAGCAGCAAGAGAGACGGTATTGGAAAAGGTTCAAAGAAAGACAAAGGAACTATTTATAGTTGAACTTACTGGAGACGAAGAGGCTCGAAGGCTTTTCGGTTTCTCATTCAAAGAAAAGTAATGCGTGGGAGTTGGTTTTGACGTGGGAAAGTGGGAGAAATGATTAAAATCCTTGAAAATTATGGCGCAGAAAGGCGCCATCATCACGTCAGGAGGCGACTGACACATGGCCGATTCGACAAAAGGAGTTGCTGGTGTAGATAACTGATAGACGTCTAAAAAACACCAAGTCTCTTAGACGACAGGATCCTGCGTCGAGACCTGGGTTTTGGTGGGCATCTTGTTGGCTGAAAAAGCCAACTAAAAGTATCAACAATGAAAAGGTCGAAGTCGACAGGAAAGGAAAAGACACTCTAAACCGACAGCGCATGAGAGGATGCATGGTCGACTGGGACATGTGAGGGTCGACCAAGACAACGAAGGGGTTTGTTTCCTTGCGGGAAATGGATTTGAAAAAAGGAGAACATAAGGGAAGTTACAAAAGTAGTGGCCCAACACGTGGCGGCACCGGAAGCAATTTGACGGTTATTTAACTTGCCTATATAAAGCAAAGCTTGACTTCAAGAAAAGGGGCCGTTTTTTGTTAGTATCGTAAGAAAAACACTCTGAGTACCGTACACTGAGAAAAAAGAGTTCCCCATTCCTTACAAAATGTACAAACACATCCATTTATATTTACCAGTTTGAGTTAAATTTACCAAGTCTTTTTATGTTATGAAAACAATGTCTTTACCTTTATGTCATTTTTCTACTTTCTCTTTGTTTTATTAGAAGCTTCGTTGTATTTATTTACTTAAACTTCATCATACGCACGTACAAAAAACTGTCAAGTATATCACAAATTCACGCACCCAGAACCAAGTGTCCTGGGACTAGTTTGGCCGGTTCCGCAAGTAAACCCGCGTCGGGAGGTCAGAGGTTGTCCGCGCAAAAAGCACGTGCGAACACAATCCCAATTACAATTCAACAACAACAAACAATATAAATAACGCACTTCCAAGATAATACTTAATTTTGCTTGAAAGCTTCAATCAAGAACAATACACTCTTGCTTAAAAGCTTTAGAGTGGACAATGAATAATTAATAATCAATCAACCTCAATGCATCAGAAGATACATGAGTGACATACAATTAACAAGCACTAAACCCTAAAGACAACCAAAGCACGACCAATCCTTATTCCCAAAATTCTTCATGTTGTGTTCTCTACAACAATAGGGTTTGGTCTTCAGTTTTAATAGCCTTCAAACCTAATGGACTTGGGCTCTTAAAGCGCACAAATAGCAGCAATCAGTTTAAATTTTCTAAAATATAAACTCATCTTGCACAATAATAGGAACAAAATACAAACTTTCCTAAAAAGGCTCAAGGAACCTGAAAACTAATAGAATCTGTCATAGCAGAAATTCCCACAATATGCTCCCACGAATATCGCACACGTGTGAATCATAAAAAACTCAAAACTCATACTAAAAATAACAATATAGTCATGCCCTAACTTTCTGGTATAACATGTGTTAGAACACAGATTGATGTTTAGTTATATCTCTATGTTTTGATGATAACTCTAATGAAATTTTGTATTAAGAAAATATATACTTTAATTTTGTTCAATTTTTTTTGTTTCAGATATTAAATTAAATATTCTTATGGAAGCAAAAATGCATCTAAACAGTTTTCTACGCAAAGCTCTGAAGCATCAGAAGCATGTGATCAGAAGACTCTGAGCGCTGCCAGAAGACTCTGAAGCAGAAGCTGCAGAAGACTCTGAAGCAAAAGCTGCAAAAGACTCTGAAGCGTAGTTGAAGAATTTGTATGAAGAGTTTCAAGCATTGTTTCAAGAAGAATCTGAAGTACTTTATGCTGCAAGTACAAAGGCTTTGTTATTCAGACTCTGCTTTGATTGATATTCACGCTTAAAGCACTGGTTGCAAAACTCTGATGTTGATAACTTTAAGACAGAAGCATTGTTGAAGAAAATATTATTCAAAGATATATCCGTTGGTGTTGCACCCCAAAGTTTGACCAACATTTATTTACCCATCAAGTGTTTGAAGGTTGATACCTTTATCAGAGAACTCAGGAGATCCTCAGAGGAATTGATTGAAACCAAGGTTGTGTGCTTCATAACTTGAGAGTTGTGGGTGCTCCTCAGATGATTCTGAGACTTTGAGAATGGAGTTGAAGCTTTGAGAAAGCTTATGAGATGTCTTGAAAGCCATCATGAAGCCCAGAGAAGTCATTATACAAGAATTCAGAAGATTCAACCATGAATGGTAGAATTAGGGTTTGACTGGGTCAACCCTAGGTCAACTGATGATTTGAAGAAGGTTGAGACCTAATCCAAGAGCCATGTGATCATGGAATGATGTATTGAGATACTATAAGGATGATTCCTAGACCAACTCATCATGATTGAAGAGTTTGAGAAGTTTTAAGCTAGGGTTTCTAAGGAATGACAGTGTAAAATCCCCTAGTTTGATCCCTATCTTCCAGGCAGTTTTAGCTCAAGATGTGATTGTCATGTCATCTTCCCCATAACATGAAGGTTGTAGATATTGTTCTTAGCTTTAATTTGAGTGGTAGAAGTCCTTGATAGGATTTGCAGAGCTCAAGTTATGGTTTTGACAAATTACAGGTCATCTGAGGTATGTGAATCTGGGTCCTTAAAAGTCACCCAACTTGCAGACAACTTTTGCGCTAGTAGGATGATTCCTATGGATTCTTGGTCAACATGAATGTTGAAGAGCATCTTCTTAGATTTCTAGAGAGTACTAGAAGTCCTTGATAGGATTTGTAGAACTCAACTTATGGCTTTGACAAGCCAAGGGCATTTTGGTCATTTGGAAGTTATAGGTCATTTCAAGCATAAGGCCATATCTCCTACTTCCAAGCTTCAAATAGAAAAATATTCAACATAAAACTTGCTTAGAATGATGTTTTAAGGCTAGTAGGGTGGTCATGAGATGTTGGAAAGGCTCATATCAAAAAGTGATAAAAATGGCCTAAAAATGAGGCATAAGTTAATTCAAGTGAAGTTGAAAATCATAAATCATAAGCTATAAGCCCAAACCACGTCATATAATAGGTCATTTTGACTCCAAATGACATTCTAAGAACAATGGTTCAGCCACATTTTTGATTTGAGGCTTTCATCAAGGGGTTGCTTTGTAAAAGTCTTGCTTGCATAATAAGGCACCAAACCAAAACAAGGAAAAGCTTAATAAACAAGGGAGATATGCATTGTATCTTGTCCTAAATCTCATGTAAGGAGATATTCAAGTCAGTTACCAAGTGTACAAGGGTTTTTGCATGAGATACCATGATATGAGAAGTGAAAATGCAAATTACCATATTATGAAAACTTCAAGTTCTTACTAGATGATTCTAGGAGGTTCTAGACTTTTCTAAACCTCTCTATATATTGAATACAACTTGAATTGGTGAAAGGTTGGTGATAGTTGGTGTTGATTGTGGTAGATAATAGTGATTGAAATCATAAAGCTTCATTTGCAAATCATATTCAAACTTCATATTTCTCTTCATTGCCATTTCATTTTTCTCCACAAATCTTCTCCATAAACATTGCTGAGTGTGTTCATGCTAGAGTGAAGCTCCATTGATGAAGGTTTGAAGGTATTCACATTGAATTTGCAAGAAGGCAAATTGCATTGGATCTTGAAGTACAAGTTCCCTACATCAAATCTTGTGCATACAGAGGAATATTCATCATCTAAGGACCATTCTTGAGGAGTTACAAGGCTTGGATTGAAGATTTTCATCACCTACCATTTCAAGAAGCAAGGTATGCAAAATCATTCCTACACCCTATTCTAGGCATGGCTAGGGTTAATTATTAGTGTGAAACTGTTAGAGACAATTAGGTGGTCCATTTTGATGAGTTTAAGAGCATTTGGTGAGGTTTCAACTATGGACACGAATTCTTGATGGAGCTAGAGCATGCTATATATTGAGTGTTAAGGCAAGATTATTGGTTGATTTTAATGAGTGTAATGCAAGGATCATTTTCATGTAAACAATGTTGAGTTTGGTGAAGGTCGAAAGTTGATCACATTTTGAATCCATGAGGTTACACCATTCGGTTTGCACGATAGAGAGGGTATCAATGTATTCCAATGCCATAGCTGTATTCAGGGCGAAATTCTAGTCAAGTTTGGTTTTTACATGTTGAGAATTGGTGGAGAAACGAAGGCACACGAGCAGCTAGAAGTTCTGTGCATGGCATGTGTTTTAATGGTGATACAGAAACCCTAGCCATCTCAAGGTTGAAGATGACCTCGCTGCCGTCAGATCACGCACGGAATGTTGACTGAAAAAGAGATCCAGCGGTCCAGATTTGAAGACGAATTGGAGGGAGAATGAAAACAGCGTAAAACGCTGCGTTTCATTTAAGCGTATCATTGGGCTTAAGTAATTCTGCTATTCCCACCCCCCATGCAGGCCCATTCCAGAAATGAACTATAATTCAATGCTATTCGCACCGCCAGTTTTCCTTTTTCTTTTTGTTTTTTTCATTGTTTTTTTTGAGTTACAATGGGCCAGGCGCGCTTTGCTAACGCTACCCCTCATTCTGGGCCCATCATCAATTGAACTGAATATTATGACTTTCTGCACCCATGCCTCACATTTCCATTTTATTTTCACTCCAAATTTTATTTTACTTTAAAAATTCATAATAAATTGGAAAATGAGTATTTTTTATTGGGAATTTTTTTCCACTTTCCATTTTCTGTCTAGAAAAATATAAAATCATAAAATTGCCATTTTATTTCATTTTTATATTTTTTGCATATTTTTCCCTTTTATTGCTTTTTAATTCTTTTAGGTTGATACCCTAATTTGTAGAATTTAGTTAGGGTAGTTCCCTTACTATTTTTAAGTCAATCTTTTTAGAATAGTTAGATGTATGTTTTAGGTTCCCCCTGGATTAATTCCATATTTTTGTGATGATTTTTAGGATAGTTTTGATTAGGTAATTCTAGGTAGTGTAGAATTAGGTCAACACTTCATCATAGGTCCATAACAATTTTAGATTTTGGGTTTTTAGGACAATTTAGACTATGGGGCATATATGGGTATTAAGGGTAGGTATGTAGGATCTCTTAGAAATTATATTAGGATTTAATATAATAGTATGCTATTTTTGGTTGATTTTTGTATTGAATGATTGTTTGTGTTGCCTTTAGGGCATGTTTGCTTAGTTTGTTTTGCTTTGTGAGTTTGAGAAGCTTGGTATCTCATTGTGGAGCATTGTAGAAGATTGGAAGATGCATTGAGGAGCTTGGGAGCTTGTTCTTCTTTTCTTTTTTGTTGTTTTAGGTTTTAGGGATTAGGAAGAGCTTAGATGTAGATAACTTCTTTCTCAAACATGGATGGTATCATTCACCTCCATTCCTCCCTATGATTCAAAGTCCTTCCATGGCATACACCTCTCTCCTTTGGAGGGATAAGTGCTATACCTAGGAGGTAGAACTTTTGAGGGAACCCTTCATTTGATGTTGAACCCTTAAAGGTCACCTTTGGTGGTCAAATAAGTAGTTCAATATCCCCCAGCTTATCCAGTAAGTGATTTTCTCTGGGTTTGATTGTCTTGAGAGAGGTTGAGCCTGAGCATGAAGATGAAGACTTCATTGAAGAGTATTGAAGAGGATGAATCCTTGAATAGTGCCATTCCAGCTGAAGCTTGAAGAGCATGGAGATCAAGTTGATACTTGAAGATCCCTGAAGATTAGTTGAAGTCTGAAGGTGGAGCTGATCAAAGAAGCTGAAGCTTAAGGGAGAAGATGAGTTGAAACTCATGTTGTAGGGTTGAAACCTGGGAAGGCAATTGATATCTATCAAGAGATTGAAGTCTGAAGACTGAGTTGCTGCTGGAGGAGTTCTTCTGCTTTCTCCTGTTTTCTTTTCTGTATTGTGTGTTTTGCTTGACTTGTCTGTTGCATTAGATTAAGTACATATCTAGAATAGGTAGAATCTAGGAGCATGTTTGCATTAGAGGTTGAGTTGCTCCCTCTGCTTATATTGTTACCGCGTGGCTTTGCTTGCGGGTATTCGGTAGAGCCCAACTCCCTTGCCCATGTGGTTTGTTTGCCTGATGGCATTTCATTTCATTTTATCTGTATGATTGCAGTTTGCTGTTTATTGCTTGATAGCATGTTGTTTATTTTTCAGTATGATTACTGTTATCTCATTCTGGCTTGAGGTTGAGATGAGCTTGTGGAGGCTGAAGCCCCACACACATTTCCTCCCTCACTTGCATGGCATGCATTTTACTGTTAAGCTGATGCTTTGTCTGTTTCGGTGTATCATTGACATGATCCCTTAGGACTCTCATTTCCTTTGATAAGGATTTGATGATAGACTTTTAGGTTGAAACCTATGCATGACAACTTCTAGGAGTTCCCTGTTCAAACCTCAACTATAGGATGAATCCATGGCATGATAACAGTAGGACTTGATAGTCTCCCTCCTAGTTGGGCCTGTTCTCTTCTCATCTCAAAACAGTTTAAGATACAGTAATCATGAATGATTTCTTTCGTACGTTACGAGCCTTAAGCTATCTGAGAAAGGATTGTGGGAGAGTTTCTTTTCCATAGTCTGGATGTTTAGTATGGTACCCTTTGGGTGACATGCGACACATTCACTCTCAGGTCATAGTCTCTAGTGCGGTTGAAATTGCAAACACAATAAAAAACACTTCTTTCGTAAAAGATAGGAAATACGTATGCTCTGATCTCTCATACCTGTTGAGAGTACGTAGGCACAAGATGGCGATGTCTTGGCGAGCTACCTTCCCCCATAATCCTTCGTAGGCCGAACTACGTTGACTCTGATTTCTCATTCTCTGATGAGAATACGTAGGCATAAAGCGTGATGCTTTGCCGAGTCATTTTTCTTTTCTTTTTCAGCCAACCTTGATAGGTAGATAGAATAAAACCAACCCGTCCAAGTAAACACAACAAGCATGGATCCCGTCGAGTACGACGGACGTGAGGGGTGCTAATACCTTCCCCTTGCGTAACCGACTCCCGAACCCAGACAATGGTTGCGAAGACCTTGTCTTACCCTTATTCGTTAGGTTTTTCCAATCGTTTCCTTTCTCGCTCCGAGGGATAAATAACGAAAGGTGGCGACTCTTCTGTTGTGCCGGCACCTTATTTTTCGCGAAAGCGACAGCTGGCGACTCTGCTGGGGATCGAACCCAGAATCTCTGGTTCAGTTCCCTGCGAGGGTCAATCCTAACGTTTGTATGTTTACCTGCTGGGTTGCGTTTATTTATCTCATTTTACTTCTCGCACTTTATTTCCCGCATTTTATTTTCAGTATAATATGATTATTTGTGCTGTTTTGGGATGGGAGTTTTGATGAGTGAGAAGCCAGACCCAGGCTTGAGTGCACCATAGACTTAGAGTGGAAAGTAGTGGGCGCGTGCTTGCTTTGCAGGCACTAGTGTCTCATGAAATCCACACTCAGACGAGGTTCATCCGATTGGCTTCACTTTCAACCCTTTGGGTTGAGACGGTTGCTGGTTTGGTGGATTGTCGACTCTGGGGACCGATCATTTGTGATATAGCTAAGTGAGGCCTCTTCATGAGCTGGTGATGCCACACCTCTTCTTGATAGAGCAGATTTTGGGGTCTGAAGATCTCATCAGCAGATGTTGTTTGTTCTTGATAGAGCAGACTTTGAGTGGGGTCTGAAGATCTCATCAGCAGCTGTATATTTGTTCTTGATAGGGCAGACTTTTGATTTGGGGTCTGAAGACTTCATCAACAGATATTTCTTGATCATACATCAGAGGTCCTTATTATCAGGCGTTTGTTCTCGACAGAGCAGAATTATGATCCTGTGTATATGGTCCTATCAGATGATTGTTCTTGGCAGATCGGATTTGTGGTCTTACACCAGGGTTTTCTTCTCATCAGTGGTCGTGGTTTTGTTGATACAGAATCTCCGCAGCACCAGTTGCCTGGATATATTATTGCATGACTGCATTTTGCATTAGTTTGCATGTTAATTTGCATTTCATTAACGTGTGTCTGTGTTGCAGGTACCGTTTCCCCGATCCAGGATTTCTTGCCTCCTATTGTATTGTTATGGCCTCTCTCAGGAAGACCGTTGCGTATACGTTCCCTGCCTCTGATGTGGCTAAGTTGACTGGTTTGATAGCTCTAGCAGGTGATTCGGTGAAGGATGAGTTCAGGAAATCTTATGGCAGGTTGCTCAGTTTGGTTTGCAAGCCTTCTACGTTCGAGTTGAACGGGTTGCATGCTCTGTTGCAGTTCTACGACCCTCCGCTGATATGTTTCACTTTTCAGGACTTTGTTCTCGCGCCGACGCTGGAAGAGTATGCTGATTTGCTGGGTGTGCCTATCAAAAGGCAGATGCCTTTTGTCCACATGGATGCTGAGCCTGATCTGGCTGGTTTAGCTTCTTCACTTTATTTGGACGCCTCTGAGTTAGTACTGACTAGTTGGAACAAGGTTCCTGGGTTCTCCTTGCAGTTTCTGGTGGGTAAGGCTCAGCAGTGTGCTAAGGACAAATGTTGGGACGCGTTCAATGCCATCCTCGCTTTGTGCATATATGGCATTATCCTGTTCCAAAACATGCCTGATTTTGTAGACTTCGATGTGTTTCACATCTTCGCTTCAGGGAATCCAGTCCCTACTTTGATCGGAGATGTCTATCACTCAGTTCACTATAAGAATGAGAACCGGAGAGGGAAGAATGTCTCTTGCTGCGTACCGTTGCTGTACAAATGGCTTGATAGCCATCTGCCCAAGAGGGGTCCTTTTGTCTTGTCGGCAGCCACAGCTGAGTGGCCTGAGCGTCTGATGAGTTTATCTGCAGAAGATATTGATTGGTTCGATAGAGACAGGTTGGGTACTGAGGTGATCTTCAATTGCAGTGGGTTTCCTAATGTACCTCTGATAGGTAGGAAGGGTTGCATAAACTACAATCCGTCGTTGTTGGTCCGCCAGTTCGCGTATGCTTTGAGGACTCCGCCGAAGGAGGAAGAGGTACAGGAATCTCTGTACCTCACGGGTACTCTAGAAGGGGATCTGTTGTCCAAGCTTCAGCGTGCGTGGAACAGTATCAGTAAGCGAGGAAAGCCTTTGTTGGGAAAGAGCAACAATCAAGCCTACCCCCCATATAAAGTTTGGATCAGAGCCAGGGCCAATGCTATAGGGATGCCATTTCCTCATGCCAAGCCGGAAAGCTCTCTAGCAGTCGAAGAGCCTACTACTGTGCCCATTCATCAGCATAACCAGGTATTAGATGAGCGGGATGATTTGAAGCGGGCGAACGCAGAACTAGAGAAGGAGTTAGCTCAGCTTCGAAGTGAAAGGAACGAGGCCGTTCATTCTTTCAAAAAGCAGACAGAGTTGGTGAACCAACTGGGTACAGACCTGGCAAAGCAGATAGCCGATCGTGAGCGCATGGGTCAAGACTTCAGGGCTGTTAACGACGTATTGGCTACGAAGAAGCAGCATTTGGACGAGGCATATCGGAGGATATCTAATTTCAACCAGCACTGGAAGGCTTCCCTGGACACCAGGAAAGAGCGGGAGGGCAAGCTGATGCTGCAGATCTCCAAGCTGGAAGCCGAGGTGAAGGATAGTGAGCGGAGGTTTGATGAAGAAACCGCCCGCAGGTACACCGCCGAAGGCCAACTCAACAAAGCTCTTGCTAACCTGAAGGAGCAAAAGCTGAAGTTTGAGTCGAAAAAGAGGAAATTAGAAGATTGCTTCGGCGAAGGAGCATGGGAAAGTTCAGTTCAGGGACTTCAGTATACCATTGCGTGGAGGGAACTACTCGTCGAGGGGTTGCTCACTTTGCCAGATCATCCAGAGACGAAGGAGTTATTAGCAGAGTATCGCGCCGTGGCCGTACTTGATTAGCTTGTATTCCTTTTGTTTTGATCTTTGTTGTATGTTGACCATCACCAGGCTTGTTGGCTGAGGTCACGCTGTTGATTTGTCTTGTACTCGCTGATGCTATGTACTGCCTTGATAGGCTTTCCTTTATATATGAGATTGATGTTTCCATGATTGGGCTCAGACTTCTTCCTCTTATTATTATCAGCACTGGCACTAAGGCACTAGGATCGGGGGAAATCTCCCAAACACACAGACACACGCATGCATCTGCATGAAGCATTTGCATGGCGTACATTTTGTTGTTTTTCCTAACCTTTAGTGTTTGCAGGTTTTTTCAGGTTCACAGGTCCCAGACTGTTTCCAGGATTGATCAGAGACTCATTCACCGTTATCCAACTCGAGCTAATCAGACCAGGATTATGGATCAAGTGCAGACAGATGTCCAAGAGCTCCGTGAACGGATGGATCGCTTTATGGAACTGATGCAGGTGGTCGCTAATGGTCAAGACCAGCTCCGAACTTTGGTTCAACCTTTGATCTCCAGGGTTGATAGTAACGGCATACTTCATGGCGGGGCTGTGCCTACTCCTCCACCAGTGGATACTCCGCAGAATGGTGTTCCTGTTGCCGGGGGCAACGGCAGTGCTAATGGCAATGTGATGGCCAATATCGGACTCAATGCGACGGGCGTCGGCAATGGTAGTCTGGGAGCTAATGTCAACATCGGGCCGGTCAACGGCAATGCTGGCGTCGGGAATCTGTTGGTGCCTCAACCGTGGCTTGAGGATCATCAGGATGACGTGTTTTCTCAAAGAGGTGCGGAAGCAGAGCTGAATGCTGAAGCGCGGCTCAGATTCAAAGCACTTGAAGATAAAATGAGAGACATTGAGAATCAGAATACTTTGGGTGTTGATATGTCCAAGCTGGGGTTAATTGTTGATTTCAAGGTACCTCCTAAGTTCAAGGTGCCTGTCTTTGAGAAATATAAGGGTACTACTTGCCCTCGTGTCCACCTGCGATCGTACTATAGAAAGATGTCTGCCTATTCCGATGATGAGAAGTTGCTGATGCACTTCTTCCAAGATAGTCTTTCTGGGCCATCCCTCGAGTGGTACATGGGCCTGGAGCCCACTAGCGTGCGCACCTGGAAGGATCTCGCTGAAGCGTTTGTCCTCCACTATCAGTACAATAGCGACTTGGCCCCGAACCGAGTTCAGCTCCAGAACCTTTCGCAGAGAAATAATGAAGGCTTTAAGGAGTACGTCCAGCGGTGGCGTGAGTTGGCTGCTCGGGTTCAACCGCCGATGGTTGAGCGCGAGCTCGTGTAGATGTTTGTGGCTACCCTCCCGGGAATCTACTATGAAAAGTTAGTCAGCGGTATGTTTGGGACGTTCTCCGCTCTCATTACCATGGGCGAGCACGTCGAGAATGGTATCAAGATCGGAAAAATTCAAGGTGAATCATCCTCAGCTGGAGGAGTTGGAAAGAAACCTTATGCTGGTAAACGTCGAGAAGGGGATGCGAGCGCTGTGACCAACGCTCGGAGAAAGGGCAAGGGCCCTCAGCAGCAGATAGCCAGTACAGCAGCTCCGCAACCGTAGCAGCAGCAACAGAACCAACAGGGATATAGAAAGTACCAGAATCGGGCACCTTTGACAAACCGTCACTTCGAGGCACCACCCATGTCGTACGCGCAACTCTTGCAGACGTTGCTTCAGCTTCAGTTGGTTCAGAAGAGGACGATGGCACCCTTGACAGGGGCACCTCCACCAGGGTACGATGCAAATGCCACTTGCGATTTCCATACAGGGGCGCCTGGCCATACAATCGAGAACTGCAAAGCCTTTAAGCACAAGGTGCAGGACCTGGTAGATGCCAAGATTATTAACTTTTCCGATAATGTGCCCAATGTCACGAAAAACCCTATGTCGAATCATAGGGGAGGCGGAGTGAACGCCATTATCAAAGAAGAGAGCGCAGATCTGTTGACTGATGTCAAAGACTTAAAGACGCCGCTTAGTTTCGTCAAAGCTAAGTTGTTGAAGAAAGGGTTATTTCCAGGATGCGGAGAGTTATGCATGGACTGTGCTACACATTCTGATGGGTGTGAGCAGTTGGTAGAAGGAATCCAAAGTCTGATGACTGAGGGTATTTTGCAGTTCAGCCGGAGGGCTGAAAGTGTATCAGGAGAGGTTGTGTTAAAGCAGGCCGATGAAGTCGCCACCATCACCATTCCTCGCCAACCAATTACTATTTCTGCGCCCCGACCGCCTACAATCACTATTACCAGAGCTGGGCCGATTCCATTCGAGAGCACTAACGCCGTTCCGTGGCATTATGGAGCTGAAGTCTATTGCAACGGTCAGAGGTTAGAGCTGGAGCCGTACGGGTCGACCATGGAGAATCTCGCAGGAATCAGTGGTATTACTCGAAGCGGTAGAGTATTTGCACCACCAGAAGTCGTGGCAGATAAGGTGGTCAGAGCTGATGCTGCTGATAAGGGTAAAAGCAAAGTCGTCGAAGAGGTCCCGTGTGGGGTAGAGAAAGATTTGCTTGTCAAAGACGCCGAGGAGTTTATGCGGTTAATTAAAAAGAGCGACTACAAAATTGTAGACCATCTCCATCAGACGCCTTCGAAGATTTCTATTCTCAACTTGTTGCTGTGTTCTGAAGCGCACCGCAACGCGCTACTAAAGGTATTGAACGCTGCCTACGTACCGCAAGAGATATCAGTGAATCAGCTAGAAGAGGTGGTCGCCCATGTTAATGCTGGCAATGGGCTAGGCTTCACAGACTTAGAGCTGACTCCTAAAGGGAGAGATCACAACAGCGCCTTGCACATCTCGATAGAGTGCAGGGGCACAATCATGTCGCATGTCCTGGTGGACACGGGTTCGTTGCTTAATGTGCTTCTGAAGAAGGAATTAATGAAGTTGGACACTCGTGGATTGCTTTGCACACCCAGCGATCTGGTGGTGAAAGCATTTGACGGAACTAAGCGCCACGTTTTCGGAGAGTTGAGCCTGCCGATCCAAGTTGGTCCGGAAACGTTCGACACAGTCTTTTATATCATGGACATCATGCCCGCCTACAGTTGCCTCTTAGGTCGGCCATGGATCCATGCTGCTGGTGCCGTGACCTCCACGTTGCATCAAAAGCTCAAATATGCTGTCGGGGGAAGCATAGTAACCGTGTGTGGTGAGGAGGACATTATGGTGAGCCATTTGTCATCCTTTAAATATGTTGAAATGGATGGCGAAATCCATGAAACTCTCTGCCAAGCATTTGAAGCCGTCAAGGTGAAAGAGGTAGCTCCTGTCGTCACAGAGAAGCCAAAGATGAATCTCTCCTCATTTAAAGAAGCTCGGGCCGTCGTCGAAGCCGGTTCCACCCCAGGATGGGGGCATATTTTGGAGATACCGATCAAGCAGGATAAGTTTGGATTGGGGTATTCTCCTGAAGCTGAAGCTTCTTCTTCTTCGTCTAGCAGCGCGTCACGGGATAAGGGGCCGATCCTATTTACCAGTGGCGGAGTGATCTTCGAAAGCATCAACGCGGCGTCTGAAGACAGCGGGGATAGCGATTGTGATCTCGACTCTTGGATACAGCCAAGCAAGCCGGGCGAGCGCCTCAACAATTGGACCATCAAGGACATTATCCAGCTGACAAGTGAAGAGTAATGATTTACTTTTTACAATCATTGTACAACCCTATGTCCTACCCGGGGCATAGCGGTTTTATTGTCAGGGTCCTGTTGGAT
Organism: Lathyrus sativus; assembly: GCA_963859935.3. Classification (NCBI taxonomy): domain Eukaryota; kingdom Viridiplantae; phylum Streptophyta; class Magnoliopsida; order Fabales; family Fabaceae; genus Lathyrus; species Lathyrus sativus. The sequence goes on from OZ012735.1 coordinate 129,322,068, forward strand.
TATGTACATGCATTTTGTTAATAAATCAAAGGCATTTTCTTCGTATTCAAATATTGTGTTCTCTGTTATTCCTGTTTTATATTTGTTTTGAAAAACAGTAAAATGGCAATGGGGTTTGTGCTAACCTGCATATTCTTGTTTTAAACTTAACCCTTGTTATTGCAGGATCCACATAACAGACGACACCGACTCTGGACCTTCTACGGCTCACTACGACTTCGATTGCCCGATCTATCAAGCCGAGGAAGAGATTGATGAAGACGAAGACCTTCCAGAAGAGTTGGCTCGCTTGTTGAAACAAGAGGAAAAGGTTATTCTGCCTCACGAGGAGGAAATTGAGATCGTAAACCTGGGTTCTGAATAGCTCGTCAGAAATGTCAGAGTAGGGGATGCATTGCAGAGTGATGTCAAGCAGAGACTGGTCGAGATGCTTCGAGAGTATAGTGACGTCTTTGCTTGGTCATACGAAGATATGCCCGGACTTGACACGGACATCGTGGTCCACCACTTGCCGCTACGAGAAGATTTCCCTCCCGTTAAGCAGAAGCTTAGGAGGACGAGACCAGACATGGCTGTAAAAATCAAAGAAGAAGTCCAGAAGCAGTTGGACGCAGGATTTTTAGCCGTCACCACTTACCCTCCGTGGGTTGCCAACATAGTGCCTGTATCGAAGAAGGACGGTAAGGTACGCATGTGCGTCGATTATCGGGATTTGAATAGGGCGAGCCCTAAAGATGATTTCCTGTTGCCTCATATCGATGTGTTGGTTGACAACACAGCCCAGTTCTCCGTGTTTTCGTTCATGGATGGCTTCTCCGGTTACAATTAGATCAAGATGGCACCGGAGGACATGGAGAAAACGACGTTTATCACCCCCTGGGGAACATTTTGCTATAAGGTAATGCCCTTCGGTCTGAAGAACGCAGGGGCCACTTACCAGCGAGCAATGGTGACTTTGTTTCATGATATGATTCATCATGAGATCGAGGTCTATGTTGATGACATGATTGCAAAGTCCCAAACGGAGGAAGAGCATCTGGTCAACTTATTGAAGCTTTTTGAGAGGCTTAGGAAATTCAGGCTGAGGCTGAATCCTAACAAGTGCACTTTCGGAGTGCGGTCCGGAAAGTTATTGGGGTTTATCGTTAGTGAACGAGGTATCGAGGTTGATCCTGCGAAAATAAAAGCCATTCAAGAAATGCCAGCGCCGAAAACAGAAAAAGAAGTTCGTGGTTTCTTGGGCCGAATAAACTACATTGCAAGGTTTATTTCTCAGCTCACGGCCACATGTGAACCGATGTTCAAGCTTTTAAAGAAAGATCAGGCAATTACTTGGAATGAGGATTGCCAGAAGGCATTCGACAAGATAAAGCAGTATCTTCAAGAACCTCCAATCTTGATACCCCCAGTGGTTGGACGGCCATTAATCATGTACCTGACGGTTCTGGAGAATAGTATGGGGTGTGTTCTCGGTCAGCACGACGAGACAGGCAGAAAAGAGCATGCCATTTACTATTTGAGTAAAAAGTTCACTGAGTGTGAATCTCGATACTCGATGCTGGAGAAGACGTGTTGTGCACTAGCTTGGGCTGCCAAACGTTTACGACAGTACATGCTCAATCACACCACTATGCTAATTTCGAAGATGGATCCGATCAAGTACGTCTTCGAGAAGCAGGCTCTTTCAGGCAGGATTGCCAGATGGCAAATGGTGTTAACAGAATATGATATTCAGTACGTGTCCCAGAATGCCATCAAGGGTAGCGTATTGTCTGATTACCTTGCCAAACAGCCGATCGAGGACTACCAGCCGATGAAGTTTGAATTCCCTGATGAGGATATTATGTTTCTCAAAGCGAAGTATTGTGATGAGCCGTTGCCCGGCGAGGGGCCAGATAGGAAATCCCAGTGGAAATTGATATTCGATGGAGCGGTTAATTCCTATGGAAGTGGCATCGGGGCTATCATCACGACTCCCCACGGATCCCACATCCCGTTTACTGCGAGACTGACGTTTCCAGTTACCAACAATGAGGCGGAGTACGAAGCATGCATCATGGGTCTAGAAGAGGCGATTGATTTGAGAATCAAGAATCTAGACGTCTATGGTGACTCAGCGCTTGTGATCAACCAAATTAAAGGGGAGTGGGAGACTCGTCAATCAAATTTGGTGCCATACATGAATTATGCCAGGAGGCTACTTCCGTTCTTCGATCGAGTGGAACTCCATCATGTACCCAGGGCTGAAAATCAGATGGCTGATGCCTTAGCCACGTTGGCTTCAATGTATAAAGTCAATTTTTGGAATGAGGCTCCAAGAATTGTGCTTTCGCGTCTTGATAGACCGGCATTTGTCTTTGCAATCGAGGATGCCGCCGACGGCAAGCCATGGTTCCACGACATCCATAATTTCCTTATGACTAAGGAATGTCCTGCGGGTGCGTCAACCCAGGATAAGAAGACTCTGAGGAGGCTGTCTGGAAACTTTTATCTCAATCCTGATGGAGTGTTGTATAAGAGAAACCACGATCTCGTGCTACTCAGATGTGTAGATGAGAAAGAGGCGAGTTTGCTCATGGAAGAGGTCCATGAAGGCACATTTGGTACGCACGCCGGCGGGCACGCTATGACGAGAAAGATCCTGAGAGCAGGATATTACTGACTGACGATGGAGTCGGATTGCTTCAGATTCGCGAAGAGATGTCATAAATGCCAGATTTATGCGATAAAGTTCATGTGCTGCCGTGCCCGTTGATTGTCATGTCCTCCCCTTGGCTGTTCTCCATGTGGGGCATCGACATGATAGGCAAGATCGAGCCCACTGCATCCAATGGTCATCGTTTCATTCTGGTAGCTATCGACTACTTCACCAAGTGGGTGGAGGCAGCCTCGTACGCTAACGTGACCAAGCAGGTAGTGGCTAAATTCATAAAGAGGGACATCATCTGTCGTTATGGAGTTCCCGAGCGGATCATTACTGATAATGGTTCGAATTTGAATAACAAGATGATGAAGGAGCTGTGCCAGAGCTTCAAGATCGAACACCACAACTCATCTCCTTACCGGCCGAAGATGAACGGCGTCGTCGAAGCCACCAATAAGAACATAAAGAAGATTGTTTAGAAGATGGTTGTGACGTACAAAGATTGGCATGAGATGCTGCCATTTGTATTGCACGATTATCGTACGACGGTACGTACGTCGACCGGGGCAACTCCTTTCTCCTTGGTGTACGGTATGGAAGCTATCCTACCGTTAGAAGTGGAGATCCCTTCTTTGCGAGTTTTGGTTGATGTGAAACTCGACGAGGCAGAATGGATTACGAATCGTTTGAACAGCTCAGCCTGATGGACGAGAAGAGGTTAGCATCGATTGCATTTGGTCGGCTGTACCAAAGCCGAATGAAGAAAGCTTATGATAAGAAGGTGTGTCCTAGAGGCTTTCAGACGGGTGATCTCGTCCTGAAGAAGATTCTTCCGCCACACTCCGATCACCGGGGCAAGTGGACTCCGAATTACGAAGGTCCGTATGTCGTCAGCAAGGTCTTCTCGGGAGGAGCTTTGCTGTTATCCACGATGGATGGTGAAGATTTCGCATCCCCAGTGAACGCGGACGCAGTTAAAAAATACTTTGCTTGAAAGCGACCCGTTGGACAAAAAAGAAAGAGTCCAGGCAAAAAAGGGGCATCCCGGCGAACCAAAAACAGAATAAAAGGTTCGGGCAAAAATTAGGGATATATGGAAAAAATGTACACCCGCGAAGTCGAAAACCTACACTGGGCGGCTTCGGCAAAAAAGGGTATCCCGGTGAACCGAAAACCCGCAAAGGGCGGTTCACGCAAAAGTTAGGGATTTGAATAAGCAAATGACTGCGTTCCGCGTGTGGACTTTCATTGTTTAGTGGTTTGGAGGACCTGAGGGCCGTTTATCTCAATCAATCTCTTCCGAAGCTGAAGCGTCGGAGAAGTATCGAAGTCGAGTGGGTCATAGAAGGATCAACTCATGGTGTTCGTCTACGCCTCGTTGCCGACATTTGTATATACTGATGTATATTTATGTTTTATTTTTGCGCGGCTTCCTCATTCCAGGAGCTTGCCTCTGTTGTAAAACATTTTACCCATTCAGGGGTTCATTATCAATAAAATGCATATTATTCAGCAATTCTGTTTGCCTGTTTAGCATTTATCTATTTTGTTTGCGAAAGAAAACGCCGATGTTTTTGATAAAATGCGCATACATAAACTTACTGACCTAGGCCACTGATTGTTGAAACAATTAACTACTTGAATATTGTCACGAGATAATAACCTTGATAGGTCCCTTTGAAGTATCTTGTCTGTTTGTTTGTGTTGTTACAGGTGTAGCATATTCCAGACAGTGAGCCGTGCGCATCCCTGAAGTAGGACGATTCCTCCTTCTCCAGCAGAGTTTAGTAGCCTCTCCTCGCAGAGTCTGAACGCAAGATCGTGAGCATTGGTATGTCTCCCCATGCAGAGATGATTCTCTTCCCCAAGCAGAGGTATCCTGAAGGATCACCACCTCCTCAGCTGAGTCACGCACCGAAGCATGATTTCTTTCCCCCCGCACCGGGTCACAAGTACAGGTTTCATAGGAATGTTCGGGCGCCGAAGCTCGTGTTCATTCCCCTGCACCGGGTCACAAGTGCAGGTTTCGTAGGAAACTGTTCATACGCCGAAGTATGCAGCAACTGAGGGTGCCAGACTGAGGTCTCCAGCGGAATTGAGACTCCCCACCAGAGTTGTAGTCTCTCCCGAAGTCGGATGATTCCCTCTTCCCCAGTAGAGTGTGGGAACGGCTGGTGCTGTATTCCTCTGCAGAGTTGTACTGTCCCCCGAAGTCGGATGATTCCTTCTTCCCCAGCGGAATTGAAATTCCCCATCAGAGTCGTACCCTCCAGTGAAGTAGAATGATTTCTCCTCCCCCGGCTGAGTTCGCAATCCCCAAGAGAGCCGAATCCTTGGAAACAGTTGGAACCATGAGTGGTTTTCCCTAGCAAAGCGTTGAACAACTGATGTTGTATCTACCCCAGAGTCGTACTCTCTCCAGCGAAGCAGAATGAGTTCTCCTTCCCCAGCCGAGTTTGCAGATACCCAAGAGAGCCGAATCCTTGGAAGTTGATCAGACCATGATTGGTTTTCCCCAGTGGAGTGTTGAGCAGCTGAAGTTGTCTCCCCATAGAGTTATCATCCCCAGAAGAGTAGCCGAGACGGCAGCGCAGTTCATTCCCGCGATTGATGTCGCTTTCTCTCAGCAGGTCCAAGTTCTCGTAGAGCTTCGTCCCCTGCAGTAATCAACTGAAGTTGTTTCCCCTGCAGCAGTCAACTGAAGATCATTTCCCCAGACGGAGTCCAATTGATATTGGCGTGACTATGTTCTCCTCAGCAGGATGATTCCTCCATCTGAGTAGTTCTTCCCCCTTGACAGGAGGATTCCCCTCGGCATTTATTTTTCTGACGGGATCGCATCATTGTGCATGATTGCATAGCATTTATCATGAACGCATAGCATTTCCACCGTGTAGAGCATTGTGCCATTGCCGAAGCATATGCATAATAAACATGATATAGGTTGTTACCGTTCTTATTTTACAGGTGTTCCGCCGAATGATTAGTTGCTCAGGACGATTCCTGACATTCTCCCCAACGAAGTCGCTTGCTCGATGTGATTCTTGAGATCCCTAGCGAAGTCTTCAGTTCAAGATGATTCTTGAATTCCTCAACAGGGCCGTTTGCTTATGATGATTCTTAAGACCCCAGTGCAGTCTCCAGAGTTGGTTGCTCAAGTTGATACTTAGAGTCCCCAGCTAAGGTCGCTCAGGATGATTCCTAAAGCCCCAAGAGAGCCGAATCCTTGGAAGCTGCTCAAGCCATGATTGGTTTGTCCCCGACAAAAGTTACCCAGGATGATTCCTGGAATCCCCAACAGAATGAAGTCTCTAGAATGGTTAACGGTTCAAGATGATTCTTGAAGGTCCCCGACGGAGTTATTTGTTCAAGATGATTCTTGAAGTCCTCAGCAGAGTTGATTTATCCAGAATGAGTTCTAGACCCCCGGAGCGGAGTTACTTAATAGTTCTCCAGATTCCTCAGCGGCGAAGCGTCATCCCCAGCAGGTTGTCCAACGGCGAAGTTGAAATCTCCCTTGAAGACTCCACGATTGAAGTCTGACCGTGTTAATGAAGCAGTTATCTCAGCTAGTGCGGGATGCCTGAGGGCATGATCAACCTGATGGTTGAAGTCCGGCTGATGCCCGACAGTTTCTTTGGATGCCTAATGGCATGATCGACTGTGTATTACCGGTCACCGTGTGACCAATTCCCCAATAAAGTTTCTTCACCCTGACGGTGAGGTCAGATTATGTTTGTTTCTGGCGGCGATGTTGGATGTTTTTTTGACGGCGAGGTCATATCATGTGTGTTTCCAGCGACGATGTTGGATGGTTGTTTTGATGGCAAAGTCAGATTATGCTCGTTTCCAGCGGCGATGTTGGATGTTGGTTCTTGACGGCGAAGTCAGATTATGCTCGTTTCCAGCGGCGATGTTGGATGTTGGTTCTTGACGGCGAGGTCAGATTATGTTTGTTTCCAGCGGCGATGTTGGGTATCTTGGCGGCGATGTCAGTTGATGCAGTTCTCCGGCGGCGATGTTGGATGGTTGTTTCCAGCGGCGATGTTGGATGTTTCCCAGATTATGCTTGTCTCCAGCGGCGATGTTGGATGATTGTCTCTGACGGCGATGTCAGGTGAGATCAGTTTCTCCAGCGGCGATGTTGGATGTATCTCTCCAGCGGCGATGTTGGATGTTTGTTTCTGGCGGCGATGTCAGGAGATTATGTTTGACGGCGATGTCAGACTCTTTAGCTCCCCAACAGAGGTTATGTTTGTTCGACGGCGATGTCGAGTGTCTCTCAGGGTTATGTTTGTTTCCAGCGGCGATGTTGGATGTTTGTCTCCAGCGGCGATGTTGGGTGTTTTGGTTGTCCGACGGCGATGTCAGACTCTTCAGTTCTCCAGCGGCGATGGGACATATGGTTGTTTCCGACGGCGATGTCAGGTGATTTAGTTCTCCAGCGGCGATGTTGGGTATTTTGGTTGACCGACGGCGATGTCAGATTTAGTTCTCCAGCGGCGATGTTGGGTATTTTGGTTGATCGACGGCGATGTCATATTCTTTGGTTTTCCAGCGGCGATGTTGGGTATGGTTGTTTCCGACGGCGATGTCAGGTGATTTAGTTCTCCAGCGGCGATGTTGGGTGTTTTGGTTGTCTGATGATGATTTAATGTGGATAACTGACGGCGATGTCAAATTAATATTTCCCCAGATAGTTGCCGTGCAGCTATTATTCCAGTACTCGTGCAGTTGGCAAATTTTCGAGTTTACCGGTATTCAACCGTCTCGCACCGTGATTGGCTGAGAGCCGTTCGCTCCTCACCCAGTCAGGTTCAAACCATTTGAATAGGGGCAGTTGTTGCACCCCAAAATTTGACCAACATTTATTTACCCATCAAGTGTTTGAAGGTTGATACCTTTATCAGAGAACTCAGGAGATCCTCAGAGGAATTGATTGAAACCAAGGTTGTGTGCTTCATAACTTGAGAGTTGTGGGTGCTCCTTAGATGATTCTGAGACTTTGAGAATGGAATTGAAGCTTTGAGAAAGCTTATGAGATGTCTTGAAAGCCATCATGAAGCCCAGAGAAGTCATTATACAAGAATTCAGAAGATTCAACCATGAATGGTAGAATTAGGGTTTGACTGGGTCAACCCTAGGTCAACTAATGATTTGGAGAAGGTTGAGACCTAATCCAAGAGCCATGTGATCATGGAATGATGTATTGAGATACTATAAGGATGATTCCTAGACCAAATCATCATGATTGAAGAGTTTGAGAAGTTTTAAGCTAGGGTTTCTAAGGATTGACAGTGTAAAATCCCCTAGTTTGATCCCAATCTTCCAGGCAGTTTTAGCTCAAGATGTGATTGTCATATCATATTCCCCATAACATAAAGGTTGTAGATATTGTTCTTAGCTTTAATTTGAGTGGTAGAAGTCCTTGATAGGATTTGCAGAGCTCAAGTTATAGTTTTGACAAATTACAGGTCATCTGAGGTATGTGAATCTGGGTCCTTAAAAGTCACCCAACTTGCAGACAACTTTTTCCCTAGTAGGATGATTCCTATGGATTCTTGGTCAACATGAATGTTTAAGAGCATCTTCTTAGCTTTCTAGAGAGTACTATAAGTCCTTGATAGGATTTGTAGAACTCAACTTATGGCTTTGACAAGCCAAGGGCATTTTGGTCATTTGGAAGTTATAGGTCATTTCAAGCATAAGGCCATATCTCCTACTTCCAAGCTTCAAATAGAAAAATATTCAACATCAAACTTGCTTAGAAGGATGTTTTAAGGCTATTAGGGTGGTCATGAGATGTTGGAAAGGCTCATATCAAAAAGTGATAAAAATGGCCTAAAAATGAGGCATAAGTTAATTCAAGTGAAGTTGAAAATCATAAATCATAAGCTATAAGCCCAAACCACGTCATATAATAGGTCATTTTGACTCCAAATGACATTCTAAGAACAATGGTTCAGCCACATTTTTGATTTGAGGCTTGCATCAAGGGGTTGCTTTGTAAAAGTCTTGCTTGCATAATAAGGCACCAAACCAAAACAAGGAAAAACTTAATAAACAAGGGAGATATGCATTGTATCTTGTCCTAAATCTCATGTAAGGAGATATTCAAGTCAGTTACCAAGTGTACAAGGGTTTTTGCATGAGATACCATGATATGAGAAGTGAAAATGCAAATTACCATATCATGAAAACTTCAAGTTCTTACTAGATGATTCTAGGAGGTTCTAGACTTTTCTAAACCTCTCTATATATTGAATACAACTTGCATTGGTGAAAGGTTGGTGATAGTTGGTGTTGATTGTGGTAGAGAATAGTGATTGAAATCATAAAGCTTCATTTGCAAATCATATTCAAACTTCATATTTCTCTTCATTGCCATTTCATTTTTCTCCACAAATCTTCTCCATAAACATTGTTGAGTGTATTCATGCTAGAGTGAAGCTCCATTGATGAAGGTTTGAAGGTATTCACATTGAATTTGCAAGAAGGCAAATTGCATTGGATCTTGAAGTACAAGTTCCCTACATCAAATCTTGTGCAAGCAGAGGAATATTCATCATCTAAGGACCATTCTTGAGGAGTTACAAGGCTTGGATTGAAGATTTTCATCACCTACCATTTCAAGAAGCAAGGTATGCAAAATCATTCCTACACCCTATTCTAGGCATGGCTAGGGTTAATTATTAGTGTGAAACTGTTAGAGACAATTAGGTGGTCCATTTTGATGAGTTTAAGAGCATTTGGTGAGGTTTCAACTATGGACACGAATTCTTGATGGAGCTAGAGCATGCTATATATTGAGTGTTAAGGCAAGATTATTGGTTGATTTTAATGAGTGTAATGCAAGGATCATTTTCATGTAAAGAATGTTGAGTTTGGTGAAGGTCGAAAGTTGATCACATTTTGAATCCATGAGGTTACACCATTCGGTTTGCACGATAGAGAGGGTATCAATGTATTCCAATGCCATAGCTGTATTCAGGGCGAAATTCTAGTCAAGTTTGGTTTTTACATGTTGAGAATTGGTGGAGAAACGAAGGCACACGAGCAGCTAGAAGTTTTGTGCATGGCATGTGTTTTAATGGTGATACAGAAACCCTAGCCATCTCAAGGTTGAAGATGACCTCGCTGCCATCAGATCACGCGCGGAATGTTGACTGAAAAAGAGATCCAGCGGTCCAGATTTGAAGACGAATTGGAGGGAGAATGAAAACAGCGTAAAACGCTGCGTTTCATTTAAGTGTATCATTGGGCTTAAGTAATTCTGCTATTCCCACCCCCCATGCAGGCCCATTCCAGAAATGAACTATAATTCAATGCTATTCGCACCGCCAGTTTTCCTTTTTCTTTTTGTTTTTTTCATTGTTTTTTCTGAGTTACAATGGGCCAGGCGCGCTTTGCTAACGCCACCCTTCATTCTGGGCCCATCATCAATTGAACTGAATATTATGACTTTCTGCACCCATGCCTCACATTTCCATTTTATTTTCACTCCAAATTTTATTTTACTTTAAAAATTCATAATAAATTGGAAAATGAGTATTTTTTATTGGGAATTTTTTTCCACTTTCCATTTTCTGTCTAGAAAAATATAAAATCATAAAATTGCCATTTTATTTCATTTTTATATTTTTTTGCATATTTTTCCCTTTTATTGCTTTTTAATTCTTTTAGGTTGATACCCTAATTTGTAGAATTTAGTTAGGGTAGTTCCCTTACTATTTTTAAGTCAATCTTTTTAGGATAGTTAGATGTATGTTTTAGGTTCCCCCTGGATTAATTCCATATTTTTGTGATGATTTTTAGGATAGTTTTGATTAGGTAATTCTAGGTAGTGTAGAATTAGGTTAACACTTCATCATAGGTCCATAACAATTTTAGATTTTGGGTTTTTAGGACAATTTAGACTATGGGGCATATATGGGTATTAAGGGTAGGTATGTAGGATCCCTTAGAAATTATATTAGGATTTAATATAATAGTATGCTATTTTTGGTTGATTTTTATATTGAATGATTGTTTGTGTTGCCTTTAGGGCATGTTTGCTTAGTTTGTTTTGCTTTGTGAGTTTGAGAAGCTTGGTATCTCATTGTGGAGCATTGTGGAGCATAGTAGAAGATTGGAAGATGCATTGAGGAGCTTGGGAGCTTGTTCTTCTTTTCTTTTTTGTTGTTTTAGGTTTTAGGGATTAGGAAGAGCTTAGATGTAGATAACTTCTTTCTCAAACATGGATGGTATCATTCACCTCCATTCCTCCCTATGATTCAAAGTCCTTACATGGCATACACCTCTCTCCTTTGGAGGGATAAGTGCTATACCTAGGAGGTAGAACTTTTGAGGGAACCCTTCATTTGATGTTAAACCCTTAAAGGTCACCTTTGGTGGTCAAATAAGCAGTTCAATATCCCCTAGCTTATCCAGTAAGTGATTTTCTCTGGGTTTGATTGTCTTGAGAGAGGTTGAGCCTGAGCATGAAGATGAAGACTTCATTGAAGAGTATTGAAGAGGATGAATCCTTGAATAGTGCCATTCCAGCTGAAGCTTGAAGAGCATGGAGATCAAGTTGATACTTGAAGATCCCTGAAGATTAGTTGAAGTCTGAAGGTGGAGCTGATCAAAGAAGCTGAAGCTTAAGGGAGAAGATGAGTTGAAACTCATGTTGTAGGGTTGAAACCTGGGAAGGCAATTGATATCTGTCAAGAGATTGAAGTCTGAAGACTGAGTTGCTGCTGGAGGAGTTCTTCTGCTTTCTCCTGTTTTCTTTTCTGTATTGTGTGTTTTGCTTGACTTGTATGTTGCATTAGATTAAGTACATATCTAGAATAGGTAGAATCTAGGAGCATGTTTGCATTAGAGGTTGAGTTGCTCCCTCTGCTTGTATTGTTACCGCGTGGCTTTGCTTGCGGGTATTCGGTAGAGCCCAACTCCCTTGCCCATGTGGTTTGTTTGCCTGATGGCATTTCATTTCATTTTATCTGTATGATTGCAGTTTGCTGTTTATTGCTTGATAGCATGTTGTTTATTTTTCAGTATGATTACTTTTATCTCATTCTGGCTTGAGGTTGAGATGAGCTTGTGGAGGCTGAAGCCCCACACACATTTCCTCCCTCACTTGCATGGCATGCATTTTACTGTTAAGCTGATGCTTTGTCTGTTTCGGTGTATCATTGACATGATCCCTTAGGACTCTCATTTCCTTTGATAAGGATTTGATGATAGACTTTTAGGTTGAAACCTATGCATGACAACTTCTAGGAGTTCCCTGTTCAAACCTCAACTATAGGATGAATCCATGGCATGATAACAGTAGGACTTGATAGTCTCCCTCCTAGTTGGTCCTGTTCTCTTCTCATCTCAAAACAGTTTAAGATACAGTAATCATGAATGATTTCTTTCGTACGTTACGAGCCTTAAGCTATCTGAGAAAGGATTGTGGGAGAGTTTCTTTTCCACAGTCTGGATGTTTAGTATGGTACCCTTTGGGTGACATGCGACACATTCACTCTCAGGTCATAGTCTCTAGTGCGGTTGAAATCGCAAACACAATAAAAAACACTTCTTTCGTAAAAGACAGGAAATAAACCGTAGTTTCCCGAACTACGTATGCTCTGATCTCTCATACCTGTTGAGAGTACGTAGGCACAAGATGGCGATGTCTTGGCGAGCTACCTTCCCCCATAATCCCTCGTAGGCCGAACTACATTGACTCTGATTTCTCATTCTCTGATGAGAATACGTAGGCATAAAGCGCGATTCTTTACCGAGTCATTTTTCTTTTCTTTTTCAGCCAACCTTGATAGGTAGATAGAATAAAACCAACCCGTCCAAGTAAACACAACAAGCGTGGATCCCGTCGAGTACGACGGACGTGAGGGGTGCTAATACCTTCCCCTTGCGTAACCGACTCCCGAACCCAGACAATGGTTGCGACGACCTTGTCTTACCCTTATTCGTTAGGTTTTTCTGATCGTTTCCTTTCCCGCTCCGAGGGATAAATAACGAAAGGTGGCGACTTTTCTGTTGTGCCGGCACCTTATTTTTCACGAAAGCGACAGTTGGCATATTCCAAACGACTCTTTACTTATTCATGTATGGCACAGGAAATCAGACAAAAGGGATTTGTCTGAACATTCCTCTTCTGGGAAAGCTAGAGTCAATAGAAGACAAAAGGCTACAGCTACTCAGCAATGCACAGTCTTCAAGCATTGGACTTTCTATCTATAAAAGGACGTCTTCAACAACATTTCAAGGTTAACGAATTATTGACGAATCTATTGAGAAATCAAACTGCAAACTACTTTCAAGATCTCATACAATTTCATTTCATAAACTGAATAGATTTTATTCGGTCTTAAACTAAGTGTAAAAATCACAGTTTGTGATATAGCTTTTTAGAAGCATCTTAAACACTTGTTAGTTTATATTAATTTGTAAAAGGTTCCTTAAGAAGACCAAGTTGTGGTCAGAATTTCTTGAGAAGACTAAGATAGTTGTTCTTAGTGGTTGACACTGTAATATGTTTGAATATAGTGGATTAAGTCCTTGTGGAGAAAGGCAAATCACCTTGATAGGGTGGACTGGATTAGTTGAGTTCAACGAACCAGGATAAAAATCTTGTGTTATTTTTATTGCAATATATTTTTCTAAACCCTAATTCAAACCCCCCTTCTAATTGTTTTTCTCACCTTCAGTTGGCATCAGAGCTCCGGTTCTGTTAGTGCTCTCACTTCACCGTGAACAGAAAAGATCTAGTTAAGAAAAACTCCATATATATTGTTCTTTATTCATCATGGTTGCTGAAGCTTCTGCTTCAACTTCTTACAACAACAGATACGATGATAAAGATAGAATTAGCACCAAACCTCCCATGTTTGATGGTGAGAAGTTTGACTACTGGAAAGACAGAATAAAAAGCTTCTTTCTGGGTTATGATGTTGATTTGTGGGATTTAGTAACTGATGGTTACACTCATCCTACCAATGATGAAGGGAAAAAGATTGACAGGAAATCCATGTCTGATCTTTAGAAGAAGGAGTTTAGAAACCACCACAAAGCAAGAACCATCTTATTAAATGCAATATCTCATACAGAGTATGAGAAAATAACAAACAGAGATACTGCATTTGATATGTTTGAATCTTTGAAGATGACTCATGAAGGGAATTCACAAGTAAAGGAAACCAAGGCTCTGACGCTCATCCAAAAGTATGAAGCCTTCAAAAGGGAGGAGTCTGAATCTGTAGAAACTATGTTTTCTAGATTTCAGATCTTAACTGCTGGATTGAAGGTTCTGGATAAAGGCTACTCTACTTCTGACCATGTCAAGAAGATCATCAGAAGTTTGCCAACCAGATGGAGACCAATGGTCACAGCTCCGAAGCTTGCAAAGGATCTGAACAAGATCACGCTGGAAGAACTGATCAGCTCTCTGAGGAGTCATGAGATTGAACTAGAGGAAGACAAGCCTCAAAAGAAAGGTAAGTCAGTTGCTTTAAAGTCTAACAAATTTGTTAAAGCGTTGCAGGTTATAGAAGAAAGTTCTGAAGAATCTTCTTATGAAGAAGATGAATTGTCCCTGTTGTTCAGAAGGATCAACAAACTCTAGAAGCATAAACAGAGGAAGTTCAAGAACTTCAAGAAACCAGATCAACATAAAAAGTCTTATGGGCACAGAAGATCTGCGAAGAAAGAGGTTGTCTGCTATGAATGCAAGGAACCTGGGCACTATAAGAATGAATGCCCAAAACTTCAGAAGGAGAAGCCAAAAAGGAAGTCTGATCATAAAAAGAAAGTTCTGATGGCAACCTGGGATGATTCAGATGCATCTGATTCGTCATCAGAGTCAGAAGAAGAATGTGCAAACATGGCACTCATGGCTGACGTAGAAGACCATGCAGAAACTATTGGATCAGAATCAGAATCAGATTCTGAGGAGGTATTTTCTGAACTCACTAGAAAAGAACTTTCTGAAAGTTTATCAGAAATTCTGGAAAGCTACAGCCAAATCAAACTCAAATACAAGAAGCTTCAAAGCTGTCTTGGATCTGTGAATGATCAGCTGCAGTCTGAGGTTGCTGAGCTTAGAGCAGAAAATCTTAAAATAAAAAATGATTTACAAAATGCTCAGAAATCTGACTCAGAACCTATATCATGCTCAAAAAATATTTTATAAGAGTATGACTATAGCTTTCAGAAGTTTCTGGCTAGAGGCCTAGAGAGAAGCAAGATGGCTTCAATGATCTATGGTGTTAGCAGAAACAACAGGAAGGGTGTTGGATATGAATCTTCTTCTGGGAAGGATTTAAATCCAAAACCTGTTGATAAAATGATCATAAAGTATTCTCCTCTATATACTCATTTCAAATTTCGTCATCTTAATGATATTAAACACACACGTTCTAGTCAGAACATTCCTGTGTTTAAACCTAAAGTTAGTCAGAACAAACCTGCTATCAAAAGAAAGAAGATCAGACGAAACTTTAAGGCAACTAACCCTAAAGGACCCAAAAATATTTGGGTACCTAAAAACAAAATAATATTTGTTGCAGATATCCTTAGTAGCAAAGTTGAAACACCAGTCCTGGTACCTGGACTCTGGCTGCTCGCGTCATATGACGGGAAGAAGGTCTATGTTTCAAAGCCTGGAGCTTAGATCTGGAGGTGATGTCAAGTTTCGAGGGAACCAGAAGGGCAAGATAATTGGCTCTGGAACGATAGGTAATGGTAACCTTCCTTCCATTTCTAATGTTTTACTTGTTGAAGGATTAGCGCATAATCTATTGTCTATAAGTCAATTAAGTGACAATGGTTATGACATAGTCTTCAATCAAAAATGTTGCAAAGATGTCAGTCAAACGGATGGCTCAATCCTCTTTAATGGAAAAAGGAAGAACAACATTTATAAAATCAATCTTTCAGAACTTAAGGTTCAGAATGTAAAATGCCTTCTGTCTGTTAATGAAGAGCAATGGGTCTGGCACAAAAGATTGGAGCATATTAGTATGAGACGTATATCTCAGATTAATAAACTCAATCTGGTCAGAGGACTTCCTCAGTTGAAGTTTAACTCAGATACTTTTTGTGAAGCATGTCAGAAAGGAAAATTTTCAAAATCTTCTTTCAAAATAAAAATGTTGTTTCAACCTCAAGACCACTAGAGCTGCTTCATATTGATCTGTTTGGACCAGTGAAAATTGCATCCATCAGAGGCAAGAAGTATGGATTAGTCATTATTGATGACTACATCAAATGGACATGGGTAAAATTCCTGAAACACAAGGATGAGTCTCATGCTAAATTTATTGACTTCTGCAAACAAGTCCAGAACGAGAAGGATTTTAAAATTGTTAAAGTCAGAAGTGATCATGGTGGTGAATTTGAAAACAAATATTTTGAAAAATATTTTAAAGAAAATGGCATTACACATGATTTCTCCTGCCCTAGAACTCCACAACAGAATGGATTTGTAGAGAGGAAAAATAGAACATTGCAAGAAATGGCCAGAACCATGATCAACGAGACTAATCTGGCAAAACATTTTTGGGCAGAAGCAGTGAATACAACTTGTTATATTCATAACAGAGTGTCAGTTAGACCTCTTTTGGAGAAGACTCCTTATGAACTATGGAGGAATAAAAAGCCCAACATTTCTTATTTCCATCCTTTTGGATGTGTATGTTTTTTGTTGAATACTAAAGAGAATCTGAACAAGTTTGATTCTAAAGCACAAAAGTGTTTCATGCTTGGGTATTCTAAACGCTCTAAAGGCTACCGAGTATACAATACTGAGACACAGATTGTGGAGGAATCAATACATGTTAGATTTAATGATAAGCTTGGTAATCAAAAGCCAAAGCAGCTTGTTAATTCTGCAGATAGAGAAGTCATTCTCACAGACTCTGAAGACTCAGAGGCAGATAAAGCTCAACTAGAAGCAACGCCAGATGCAACTCCATTGGCTGCTCAGATGAACAATTTGATTATTTATGAAGGATCAAATGTTAAAGGCTCATCCAGAATTAACTGATGATTTGAAGATATGAAGATTTGAAGATATCATTATGTAAAAGATATGAAGCTACTACCAAGATTGGTACAACTAGGGTTTCATCTGGTCAACCCTAGGTTAAATGATGATT
>OZ012735.1:129339358-129408496 GCA_963859935.3 Lathyrus sativus
CTTTTGGTTGCTTCATGATGAAGTCACACATCAAAGATTGACAATTGGATGGAATTAAGGGTGCAATCTGATCCATTCACCTTCACCAAGTCATAAGCAATGAATTTGAACAAGAATTAAGCTGAAACTACACAGAACCCGTGTCTGCCATAGTTGCTCATTGAAGAAAAAATTGAAAATTGGATTGATCAAATTGGGCTTCCATTGGGGCTGATAATTATCCAAACACATCATATATAAGTTCAGGATCCATTTCAGATCGTTTTTGGTTGGCATTTGGTGAAGAAAACGGTTATGGCAATTTGAGATTGAAGCTTCCAAAGTGAAAATCGTTTTTCCAATCCAGAGCATTTCAAGAAGAATTGTGGATTTCCATAGCACCAGCAAGCTTCAGTGAAGGTTTCTGCACACTTTGGCATCAAGATTCGCACGCTAGCACCTTCAATTTCAAGCCTCTTTTCAGGTTTGTTCACTTCAAAATTCCTCTAGTTCAAGGCTGATTTAGAATGATTTGGCATGTGGTTGGGTTATAGATGAACCCTAGGTGGATTTAGGTCTGATTTGGTAAGGTTTCGAGATGATTCTTGATGATGAGTGATTTGCTTATAGGCACGGTTAGGCTTGAATCTTGATGGATTTCAAGAATTAGATACATGTTTTTGATCTTTGAGAGGAGAGGAAGAATTCTGTGTAGATAATTGGAGTTTGATGACAATTGTGGAAATGGTGAATTTTCTGTTGGCCTTTGAAACTAGAGATTCATGGAGAATTAGGGCAAATGGATGAGAGATTCATGATCAGTGAGAAAATCCGAGCAGAACTATATAGGTTCCATGCGTTTTGGTGAGGATTTCGTGTTGTAGCACTATGGAGCCACCGGAGAAGACGACCGGAGGTTTTCTCCAGCCACCGTCCCCCCTTTCTTCTCTTTTCCTCAATTCAAAAGGTAGAAGACGAACCTATGGCCGTTGGATTGGTTTGATTAGCTGACTAAGTCACCAGATCGTGTGTGTGATATTCGTTCTTGGAAGCCTTGACTTTGACTAGCTTAGCACTTTGAAGCATAGGATCAGCATACTTTTCCATCCAACGCACGTGATTAGTCCATACCAGAAGCCTGAGTCAACTGAGCAACACAATGCCCATCCCAAAATGCAGTGCATCATTAACTGAGGTAGCACGCGCGTAGCCTTTAGATGAGTGGACTGGTAATATAATCCTAGGGTTGTGATATTTTCTGAATTCTTGTAATTCCTTTTAATCATTTTTCATTTTTTTATTACATTCATCATTTTTAATTCATATTAATTAGAATATTGATTAGAAAATTATGGAAAAAATATGTGAGTGATCCTTGTTTAATTTCTGATTTTTCCATGCTTTTGATTTTATTTTGGTGCTGTTTTCAATTTAATTTCCATTTTTCTATTTTTAATAGTTGATTAAAAATGCATAAAATGACTAGTTTACTTGCTGATTTTATTACTAGCTCATGCTTTGGAATTTGATGCTGAAATTTTGCATGCTTGTTATAGACTCCTTGATAGGTTTGTGTGATTTTTGTTGTAATTTTTAGATGATTCTAAGTAGGAGTTTGAGATAGATCTTTAGGAGAATTCGTTGATGGATTCCTTTTAGCACACCCTTTGAATTTAGATTTTATTAGAACCTTTAGGATTAGGCTTTGCCCCTGGTTTTTGTATCATAGATTCTTAACCCATGTAGGATAATCTAGGATTTTCCTTAAGATTTTTATAATTGATTTTCTATTATTCCCCCATTTTACAAGTTAGCTTTGGTTTAGGTGACCCTAACTAGGTTAATTTCTTAGATTAGTCTTTTAAGTGACCATTAGATGATTCTAAGTTTCATATCCTTTCTTAATAGAATAGGACTTAGGTAGATAGCTCTCTAGAACCTTGATTAGGCCTTGATAGAGCCTTGAATCCTTAGTTTAGGTGATCCTTAGAAGGTAATCATTGAGGTTCCCTTAGAAGTTCAAATTAAGTGGATGATTCTTCCTATAGGGTTAGTTTCCCTCAAAATCTTCCTTGCTTAATTAGGATCCTCCTTGCGAGCATGTTTCCTCCTGTGGAGGAATTCATTGCATTTTCATAAAGGAGTTGAATCTATGCAAGCTTTCTAAGGAATTGGAGTTAGTTAAGTGCCTGTGGTAAGTTCCTTTGGACCTTACCTTGCTTCCTATATTCATTCTCCTAATCTTCTCTTATCCAATCATTTTAGGAACCTTCTTGGGGTAGTATAGTCCCTCCTGTGGGGGGAATTTTGCACATCTCCTGAAGGAGTCAAACCTCTAAGAATCTTCAAATCTCTTTTACATGGTTGAATGCCTAGGATAAGTTAATGTGGACCTTACCCTTGCTTCCCAACATTCAATTCCTTTCCTTAGGATAGAAGCCTTGTGTGATTACTTGTGGAATGAATTCCTTATTTGTCATAATTCCTTTTCCTCATTCATGATTGAGTGGTGTGTTGCATTAGGATAGTTCATGTTTAGGATAGTCTAAGTGTAGGTGCATGACTGCATTAAGAGGTTGAGTGGGTCTCCCTCTGCTTGTTTGCCTTAAGGTTGAGGAGATCCTCCCCTTGCTTGTATGTTGTTTTTCTCTTTCTAATTGATGTACTTGCATTGAAAGGTTGAGCTGAGCTCCCTTTGCTTGTCTGTTTTGGCTTATTTTCTTTGCTTGATTGCTAAGAGGTTGAGTGAGTCTCCCTCTGCTTGTATTGTTGCATTACATTTGCATCTTTACTGTTTTCCTTTCTGTTTATCTGTTTTACTGATGTTTATCTGATGCTTTGGCTGTTGTCTGTTGCCCACTTCATATGATCCCCTAGGACTCTCACTTTCTTTGATAAGAAAGTGATGATAGAACTTTAGGTTGAAACCTTTGCATGATAACGTCTAGGAGTTCCTGTTTCAAAACTCAACCATAGGATGAATCCTTGGCATGACAACATTAGGACTTGACAGTTTCCCCTTTGGATGATATGCGACACATTCGCTCCTAAGTCATAGTCTCTAGTGTTGTACAAACTACAGACATCCATAAAAGACACTTCTTCCATAAAAGACAGAAAATAAACTGCAAACCTCCTTTTTGCCCCGTGGGCCCATAAGTCAATGAAAACTTTTCTGAAGAAAAGAGTGTCGTTAACTCTCAGTTCTACCGCAAACGGTAACGCACGAGTATCCGACGAGCGAGCTGCATACACCAAACTGCTGGAACTGTTTGTTAACCCTACTCGGAAAACAGATGAATCTGAACCCCGTAAGCCGCATTATCCCGAACTACGTAAGCTCTGATCTCTCATATCTGTTGAGAGTACGTAGGCACAATACTGACGTATTAGCGAGCCACCTTCCCCCGTAACCTGTAGTTAGCCAAACTACGTTGACTCTGATTTCTCGTTCTCTGACGAGAATACGTAGGCACAAAGCGCGATGCTTTGCCGAGTCATTTTTCTTTTCTTTTCAGACCAGCCTTGATAGGTAGATAGATAAACCAACCCGTCAGATAAACATAACAAGCGTGGATCCCGTTGAGTACAACGAACGTGAGGGGGTGCTAATACCTTCCCCTTGCGTAACCGACTCCCGAACCCAGACGTGGTTGCGATGACCTTGTCTTATACCTTTTCGTCAGGTTTTTCCGATCGTTTCCTTTCCCTTTCTGTGGGATAAATAACGAAAGGTGGCGACTCTTCTATTTTGCCGGCACCTCATTTTCGCGGTAGCGACAGCTGGCGACTCTGTTGGGGATCCAACGTCCCCTATGCGAGTCAATCCTAGCGCTTGCGTGTTTATCTGTTGGGGTTGCGTTTATTTATCGCATTTTTACTTTCCTGCATTTTACTTTCAGTATGATATTATTGTTGTTGTGCTGTTGTGGGAGGGGTGCTCTGATGAGTGATAAGCCAGACCCCAGGCTTGAGTATGTATATAGCACTAGAAGCAGATTAGTGGTGAACCTGTATGTTAGGCATGCACTAGTTCCCACAAAATCTGTGCTCAGACGAGATTCTTTGAGATGATTTCCATTTCCAACCCAGTGGGCCGTTGAAAGGATTTCAGATCTAAAGGTTGTCAACTCTGGGAACCGATCATTTGTGACTCAGCTAAGTGAGGCCTCTTCAAGGAGTGATGATGCCAAACCAGAAATGGTGAACGTATCATCATTTTGTGAAAGTCTCTGACGCTGGGAAACACATAGGATGCCAAACCTTTTCTGTGATTAGGTCCATACCTGTGAGCGGGGTCAGGTTATTGCAGGAAACTTTGACCTTCAAACAACCTAGTTTTCTTGACAGTGAATCAGTATTGTTGGTATCAGTAGGCCCCTTATTATCAGAATTGTGTTGTATTCTCACCGAAGCAGAATTATGACTTGCACTTCACACCACAACACTCTTGATCTCCTGCTACATCTTGCATTTGCATTTACATTTTCATGTTGCATTACATTAACACGTATCTATGTTGCAGGTGTGCAGTTCCTTCTCGATTCTAGCAATCTTGTTCCTTCTTTGTCCAACATGGAACCCAACTTGAGAAGAACCTTGGCTTACAAGTTTCCTACTCCAGATATTACTACTTTGAGGGGTTTGATTTCTTTGGCTGGTAAGGAAGTGATGAAAGATTTCAGGGGAACCTATGGGAAGCTGATAAGTGTTGTGTGCAAGTCATCTGTGTATGAATTGAATGGACTTCAGACTCTGCTTCAGTTTTATGATCCTCAGTTGCGTTGCTTCACGTTTCCGAGTTATATGCTGGCCCCTACTTTGGAAGAGTTTTCTGCCATATTGGAAGTACCCATTCTTGCTCAGGTACCCTTTTGTCCTATTGACCAGGAGCCAGATCTGGCCAGTATTGCTACAGCTTTGCATATGGAGGTTTCTGAGTTGAAAGGAAGAACATCCAGAAGAAACGGAGCTTATGGATTCCCATTACCTTTTTTGGCTGATAAATCCCGACACTTCGCCAAAAAAGAATGATGGGTGGCATTCAAATCTATTTTGGCATTATGCATATATGGTATCATGTTATTCCCCAATATCCCGGACTTTGTGGATGAGAACGCTCTTCGTATTTTCGTTTCAAGGAATCCCATCCCTACCTTGCTCGGAGACGTGTATCATTCGGTGCACTATAAGAACGAGAATAGAAGAGGCAAAAGTGTGTCCTGCTGTGTTTCACCGTTTTATAGATGGTTTGTCACCCATTTACCTAAGGCTGGTTCTTTTATAAAGACTGCAGAGACAAAGCAGTGGTTTGAGCGCCTGATGAGTTTGTCTGCCGAAGACATCGATTGGTTTGACAAGGATTGGCTGGGGAGTGAAATCATTTACATTTGTGGGAACTTTCCTAATGTCCCTCTGGTGGGTAGGAAAGGCTGCATCAATTACAATCCATCCATCGCTATCAGACAGTTCGGGTATGCCTTGAGGGGCCCTCCTAAAGACGAGGAGGTACAGGAATCTCTGTACCTCACAGGCGCATTGGAAGGGGATGATTTGGTCAGATTTGAACATGCCTGGAATAACATTCACCGAAAAGGAAAGACCTCATTGGGGAAGAGCAATAGTCAGGCTTATGCTCCTTATGTGGACTGGATTCATAGTAGAGCAGAAAAAGTGATGATGCCTTTCCTCCCGTCAAGCAGGACTGTCATTCAGAGCTACCATGATTGAAATCCAGAAGTATATTCAGCTTCAAGCTAAGAATGAAGAGCTGATCAAAGCCAACGAGGAGTTGGAAAAATAAATCACTCAACTCCGAAGCGAGAAGAGCGAAGCCGTACACACCTACAAGAAGCAAACGAAACTGATAAGCCACTTGGGCGCCAATTTGACCAAGGAGACTGATTCTAGAGAACACCTTGGATTGGACTTGAAGGTTGTGCATAGTATGTTGATCACTAAGAAGCAAGACCTGGATAGAGTGTATATGAAGTTATCCAAGTTCGAGAAATTGTGGAACAACACTTTGACAAGCCACAAAGAGCGGGAAGAAAAGCTGAAGCAGCGAATAGCCGAGCTAGAGGCACAGATCGAGATCAAAGACAAGAAGATAGAGGCTGAAGCCTCACTTCGACGAGACGTCCAGTATAGGTTGGTTGAGACCAAGGCAAACCTACAGGATAGTCAACTTAGAGCTGATGCTAAGAGGAGTAGAGTGGAAGACCGCTCTGGAGAAGGGGCTTGTGGGAACGTTTCCCAAGATCTCCAGGATACCATCTAGCAGAGAGATCTGCTGATCTGGGGTCTGCTCACCCAACCTGATCATCCCACTACGAAGAAGTTGCTAGAGGATTTTTGTGCCCGTAGCCGCACTTGATTTCTTTGTATTTCTTTGTACCTTTTATGCATTGATATGCTAACCACTACTAGGCTTGTTGTTTGGGGTCACACTTGTTTCTTCAGTTGTATTCAGTTACTGTTGTACGCTACCCATGCGGGTTTTTCAGATATATATACAAGGGTTTCTTTCAATGATTGGATGGTAGACTTTATTTGTCTTGGAGCTAGAATCGAGGGGGGTTCCTCCTAATGCATAGATGCGTGTTTGCATTTGCATGAATCATTTGCATAATAGGTACCTCGAGCTGTTTTACTAACCCTTTATGCTTGCATGTTATTTCAGGATTGAATGAAGGCAGATTCATCGGTATTCTACCAGAGAAAATCAAGTTAGAGTAATGGAACAGGTTCAGATTGACATTCAAGAGCTCAGGGAAAAGATGGATCGTTTTATGGACCTAATGCAAGTGGTCGCTAATGGCCAGGACCAACTCAGAACGCTGGTGCAACCTCTGATCTCACGTGTTGACAGCAATAGCGTGCTACACGGTGGGAATACTTCAAACCCTCCGCTTGCTGAGACCCCTCAGGGTGGCATCCCTGCTACTGGAGGGAACGAAAGTGGCAATGGTAATATCGGACCTAATGGGAATACGACTGGAGCCGAAAATGGCAACTTTGAGGCCAATGGTAATGTGGGTACAGGCAATGGCAACACTAGTGGAAATGGTAATGTTGGGAACACTGGTGCTGGTAATCAGTTTGGTCTTGATGTTGTTGGGTTTGCTGTTGGCAATGGCCATCAGCCATGGCATGAGGATCCTCAAGAGGACTTATTCTCAATGAAGGGAGCTGAGGGCGAACTGAATTCTGAAGCCCGTTTAAGGTTCAAAGCACTCGAAGACAAGATGAAGAGTTTTAAGAACTTGAATACTATGGGTGTTGACATGACCAAGCTGGGACTGATCTCAGACTTCAAGGTGCCTCCCAAGTTTAAGGTACCTGACTTCGAGAAGTATAAGGGCACCACTTGCCCCCGTGTCCATCTGAGGTTGTACTACCGAAAGATGTCCGCACATTCTGAAGATGAGAAGTTGCTGATGCACTTCTTCCAGGACAGCCTGTCAGGCCCCTCGCTGGAGTGGTATATGGGTTTGGAACCCACAAGTGTACGTACATGGAAAGACCTTGCTGAAGCATTCGTGCGCCATTATCAGTACAATAGCGATCTGGATCCCAACCGGGTTCAGCTACAGAATTTATCTCAGAAGAACAACGAAGGATTTAAAGAGTATGCCCAGAGGTGGCATGAACTGGCAGCAAGAGTTCAGCCATCGATGGTTGAGCGAGAACTTGTCGAGATGTTCGTAGCTACTCTTCCAGGGGTTTAATATGAGAAGCTTGTCAGTGGTATGTCGGGAAGTTTCTCCGATCTCATAATTACTGGAGAACATGTAGAGAATGGCATCAAACTTGGAAAGATTCAGGGTGTAGATGTATCCTCAGCAGAAGGGGGAAAGAATCCTTACAGTGGTAAGAGACGTAAAGGTGAGACAAGTTCAGTGTCTAATGCTCGGGGAAAAGGAAAAGGTCAGCGCCAGCAGGTCGCTAGCATTACTATTCCTGCTGTCCATCAACCTCAGCAGCAGCAGCAGAACCAACAAGGGTACCGGAGGTACCAGAATAAGGCACCATTGTCAAATCGTCATCTTGAAACCCCACCTATGTCATATGCCCAGCTTTTGCAGACTTTGCTCCAGTTGCAGCTAGTTCAGAAGAGAACTTTGGCTCCCTTGACAGGGACACCTCCATCGGGCTACGATGCTAATGCGAGATGTGAGTTTCAATCGGGGGCACCTGGCCACTCGATTGAAAACTGTAAGGCATTCAAGCACAAAGTACAAGATATGGTTGACGCTAAGATAATCAACTTTTCTGATAATGTTCCGAATGTTACAAAGAACCCTATGCCTAACCATGAGGGAGATGGGGTTAGTGCCATCATTGAACAGGAAGATTCGGACTTATTGACTAATGTCAAAGACCTGAAAACACCACTTGGTTTTGTTAAAGCCAAGTTGATGAAGAAAGGTATTTTCCCGGGCTGTGGGAAGTTGTGTATGGATTGTGCGAATCATTCAGACGGTTGTGATTAGTTGATAGCAGGGATTTAGAGTTTGATGAACGAAGGAATTCTGCAGTATAGTCGGAGGGCTGAGAACAGATCAGGGGAAGTAATGCTGAAGCAGAAAGATGAAGTTGCCACTATCACCATCCCTCATAAAAAAATTACCATTTCTGCATCGAGGCCACCTACGATCACCATAACGAAGGTTGGGCCTATACCATTTGAGAGTACTAATATTGTTCCATGGCACTATGGGGCAGATGTCTATTGCAATTGATAGAAATTGGAGTTGGAGCCATCCGGGCAATCTGTTGACAACCTAGTTGGGACTGGCGGAATAACGCGTAGTGGAATAGTGCTTTCTCCACCAGAGATTGTGGCCGACAAAGCTGAGAAAACTGACAGAGGTAAAAATAAGGTCGTTGAAGAAACCTCCCGCGAGGTAGGAAAATACCTGCTTGTGAAAGACGCCGAAGAATTTATGAGACTGATCAAGAAAAGTGATTATAAGATCATTGATCATCTTCATCAGACGCCGTCTAAGATCTCTATTCTGAATCTGTTGTTGTGTTCCAAGGCAACCACAACGCCTTGCTAAAGGTTCTGAATGCAGCGTATGAACCACAAGAGATCTCCGTGAACTAGCTAGAGGGAGTGGTTGCTCATGTGAATGCCGGTAACAGATTAGGGTTTATTGACTTAGAGCTGACGCCAAAAGGAAGAAACCACAATGGTGCCTTGCATATCTCGATAGAATGTCGAGGAGCGGTCATGTCCCATGTGTTGGTGGACACGGGATCATCTCTGAACGTTCTCCCTAAGAAAGCTCTGATGAGGTTGGATACGAGAGGGCTGATATGTACACCTAGTGATCTGGTTGTGAAAGCTTTCGACGAGACTAAGCGTCACGTCTTTGGAGAGGTAACTCTACCCATTCAAGTTGGGCCAGAAACCTTTGACGCGGTCTTCTATATCATGGATATCATGCCAGCCTATAGCTGCCTGTTGGGCCGGCCTTGGATCCATTCTGCGGGCGCAATAACTTCCACATTGCACCAGAAGCTGAAGTATGCTGTGGGGGGCAGCATCGTGACCGTCTATGGTGAAAAGGACATAATGGTGAGCCATTTGTCATCTTTTAAATATGTTGAGGTGGATGGCGAGATCCACGAAACTTTGTGCCAGGCATTTGAGGCCGTTAAAGTCAAGGATGCGATTCCGGCAATGATCGAGAAACCTGAGATGAATCTCTCTTCCTTTAAGGAAGCTCGAGCTGTGGTTCAAGCTGGCTTTGCCCCAGGCTGGGGGCAAGTTCTGGAAATCCCTAACAAGTAGGATAAGTTTGGATTAAGGTATTCTCCTTCTGCTGATGCTTCCTCCTCTCGCAGTGCGCCATGCGTCAAAGGGCCGATTCGGTTCACAAAAGGTGGGGTGATATTTAAGAATGTCAACGCCGTGTCTGAAGATGACGAAGATAGTGATTGTGACCTGGACTCCTGGATTCATCCGTGCAAACCAGGCCGGAGCCTCAACAACTGGTCCGTCCAGGATGTCATCCAAGTGACGCGCAAAGAGTAATGCTTTGTCTTTTCCAATTATTATACAACCTTATGCTCTACCTGGGGCATAACGGTTTTATTGTCAGGGCCTTGATTACTTATGCATGTACATATTATCAATAAATCAAAGGGCATTTTCTTTGCATTCAAATTTTGTGATCTCTGTTATTCCTGTTTTATTTTTGTTTTGAAAAACAATAAAATGGCAATATGGTTGTGCTAACCTGCATATCCTCGTTTTAAGATTAACCCTTCTTATTGCAGGATTCACACGACAGATGACATTGACTCTGAACCTTCTACGACTCACTTCAACTTTGATTGCCCGATATATCAAGCTGAAGAAGAGATTGATGAAGATGAAGACCTTCCGGAAGAGTTGGACCGTTTGTTGAAACAGGAAGATAAGGTCATTCTGTCTCACGAGGAAGAGATTGAGATTGTTAATCTGGGTTCTGAGGAACTTGTCAGAAATGTCAGGATAGGGGCTGCATTACAGAGCGATGTCAAGCGAAGATTGGTCGAGATGCTTCGAGAGTATAGTGACATCTTTGCTTGGTCGTATGAAGATATGCTCGGGCTCAACACTGACATAGTGGTCCATCATCTACCACTGCGAGAAGATTGTCCTCCCGTTAAGCAGAAGCTTAGAAGGACACGACCAGATATGGCCGTTAAGATCAAAGAAGAAGTACAAAAGCAGTTGGATGTTGGCTTTTTAGCGGTCACTACTTATCCTCCGTGGGTCGCCAACATAGTACCTATACCGAAGAAGGACGGTAAGGTACAGATGTGCGTTGATTATCGAGATTTGAATAAGGCGAGCCCTAAAGATGATTTCCCGCTCCCTCATATTGATGTATTGGTCGACAATACAGCTCAATTTTCCGTGTTTCCGTTCATGGATGGCTTCTCCGGCTATAATCAGATCAAGATGGCGCTGGAAGACATGGAGAAAACCACGTTCATTACACCATGGGGAACATTCTGCTACAAGGTAATGCCCTTCGGTCTGAAGAACGCAGGGGCCACTTACCAGCGAGCGATGGTCACTTTGTTTCATGACATGATTCACCATGAGATTGAAGTCTATGTTGATGACATGATTGCGAAGTCCCAAACGGAGGAGGGACATCTGGTCAATTTGCTGAAGCTTTTTGAGAGGCTTAGGAAGTTCAGGTTGAGGCTGAATCCTAACAAGTGTACTTTCGGAGTACGGTCTGGAAAACTACTGGGGTTTATTGTGAGTGAAAAAGGCATTGAGGTTGATCCTGCTAAGATAAAAGCAATACAAGATATGCCAGCGCCAAAGACTGAAAAAGAAGTTCGTGGTTTCCTGGGCAGAATAAACTACATTGCAAGGTTTATATCTCAGCTCACGGCCACGTGTGAACCGATGTTCAAACTATTGAAAAAATATCAGGCGATTATCTGGAACGAGGATTGCCAGAAGGCATTTGACAAGATAAAACAGTATCTGCAGGAACCTCCATTTTTGATACCCCCAGTGGCCGGAAGATCCTTAATCATGTACTTGACAGTTCTTGAGAATAGCATGGGTTGCATTCTCGGTCAGCACGATGAGACTGGCAGAAAGGAGCATGCCATTTACTACTTGAGTAAAAAGTTCACAGATTGTGAGTCCCGTTACTCAATGCTGGAAAAAACGTGTTGTGCACTCGCGTGGGCTGCCAAACGTTTACGACAGTATATGCTCAATCACACGACAATGCTAATTTCGAAGATGGATCCGATCAAGTACGTCTTTGAGAAGCAAGCGCTTTCAGGCAAGATTGCCAGATGGCAAATGGTGTTGACAGAGTATGACATTCAATACGTTTCCCAGAAGGCCATCAAGGGAAGTGTATTGTCTGAGTACCTTGCCGAACAACCTATTGAAGATTATCTGCCGATGAAATTTGAATTCCCTGATGAGGATATCATGTTTCTCAAAGCGAAAGATTGTGACGAACCGTTGCCCGACGAGGGGCCAAATAGGAAGTCCCAGTGGAAATTGATATTTGACGGTGCAGTTAATTCGTATGGAAGTGGTATTGGGGCAATCATCACGACTCCCCAGGGATCCCACATCCTGTTCACTGCCAGATTGACTTTTCCAGTCACTAATAATGAAGCAGAATACGAGGCATGCATCATGGGTTTAGAAGAAGCTATTGATTTGAAAATCAAAAACCTGGATGTATACGGTGACTCGAAACTCGTGGTTAACCAAATAAAAGGGGAGTGGGAGACTCGTCAGTCGAATTTGGTCCCTTACATGAATTATGCCAGAAGACTACTGTCGTTCTTTGATCGAGTGGAACTCCATCATGTGCCCAGAGCTGAAAATCAGATGGCTGATGCCTTAGCCACATTGGCTTCGATGTACAAAGTCAATTTTTGGAATGAAGCCCCAAGAATTGTCATTTCCCGTCTTGACATACCTGCATTCATTTTTGCAATTGAGGAAGCCTCCGATGGCAAGCCATGGTTCCATGATATCCAGACTTTCCTTATGACTAAGGAGTATCCTGCGGGAGCGTCAACCCAGGATAAGAAGACTCTGATGAGGCTGTCTGGAAATTTCTATCTCAATCCTGATGGAGTTCTGTATAAGAGAAATCACGATCTCGTGCTACTCAGATGCGCGGAAGAAAAAGAAGCTAGTTTTCTTATGGAGGAGGTCCATGAAGGCACATTTGGTACACACGCCGGCGGACATGCTATGACACGGAAAATCCTACGAGCAAGATATTACTGGCTGACGATGGAGTCAGATTGTTTCAAATTTGCGAAGAGATGTCATAAATGCTAGATTTATGCTGATAAAATTCATGTGTCGTCGTGTCCATTGAATGCCATGTCATCCCCGTGGCCATTCTCCATGTGGGGCATTGATATGATAGGCAAGATCGAGCCCACTGCATCTAACGGTCACCGCTTCATTTTGGTAGCCGTCGACTACTTCACCAAGTGGGTGGAGGCAGCCTCGTACGCTAACGTGACCAAGAAAGTGGTAGCTAGATTCATAAAGAAGGACATCATCTGTCGATATGGAATTCCCGAGCGGATCATTACTGACAATGGTTCGAATCTAAACAATAAGATGATGAAGGAGTTATGCCAGAACTTTAAGATTGAACATCACAACTCATCACCTTACCGACCGAAGATGAATGGGGCGGTTGAAGCGGCCAACAAAAACATTAAAAAGATAGTACAAAAGATGGTTGTGACCTACAAAGATTAGCATGAGATGTTGTCATTTGCATTGCACGGTTATCGTACGAAAGTACGCACATCAACCAGGGCAACTCCTTTCTCACTAGTGTACGGTATGGAAGTTGTCCTACCGTTGGAAGTTGAGATTCCTTCTTTGCGAGTTTTGGTTGACGTGAAACTCGATGAGGCAGAATGTATTAAGAACCGATTAAATCAACTCAGTCTGATGGATGAGAAAATATTAGCATCGATTGCATATGGTCGTCTATACCAGAGCCGAATGAAGAAAGCTTACGATAAGAAGGTGCGCCCTAGAAGCTTTCAGACGGGTGATCTCGTCCTGAAGAAGATTCTTCCACCACATTCCGATCACAGGGGCAAGTGGACTCCTAACTACGAAGATCCGTATGTCGTCAGCAAGGTCTTCTCGGGAGGAGCCTTGTTGTTATCCACGATGGATGGCGAAGATTTTGCATCCCCGGTGAACGCGGACGCAGTTAAAAAATACTTTGCTTAACAAAATGACCCGCTGGAAAGAAAAAGAATATCCAGGCAAAAATGGGGCATCCCGGCGAACCATAAAAAAGGAAAAATGTTCAGGAAAAATTAGGGATATAAATGAAAAAAGGTACACCTGCAAAGTCGAAAACCTGAAAGGGCGACTTTGGCAAAAAAGGGTATCCCGGTGAATCGAAAACCCGAAAGGGCGATTCAGGCAAAAGTCAGGGATTAAAAAGCAAATGATTGTGTTCCACGTGTGAGCTTTCATTATTTAGTGGTTTGGGAAGACCTGAGGGCCGTTTATCCGAATCAATTTCTTCTGAAGCTGAAGCGTCGGAGAAGTATCAAAGTCGAGTGGGTCATAGAGGGATCAACTCATGGTGTTCGTCCACGCCACATTGCCGACATTTGTGTGTACTGATGTATATTTATGTTATTATACTTACGCAACTTCCTCATTTTAGGAGCTTGCATCTGTTGTAAAACATTTCGCCTATTCAGAGGCTCGTTATCAATAAATATATACTATTTAGTATTTTTGTTTGTTTGTTTAGCTTTTATCTATTTGTTTGCGAAAAAGAACGCCCGATGTTTTTGATAAACTGCGCATACATAAACTTGCGGGCCTAGGCTGATAATTGTTGAAACATTGAATTACCTGAACATTGTCACAGGATAATAACCTTGATAGGTCCCTTTGAAAGGTATCTTGTCTGTTTGTTCATGTTGTTGCAGGGACGTCACCCTCCAAGCAGTACGCCAGATGTTTTCCATCCAGGATGATTCCTTCTTCCCTAGTGGGTTCAGTTGTGTTTCCCCATGAAGTCTGAACATGGGACTATAAGCATTGATGTGTCTCCCCGAACAGAGATGGATTCTCCCTAAGCTGATGCATCCTAGGAAGGATCATCATTTCCCCAGCTGAGTCAGGCGCAGAAGTGTATACTCGTTCCCAGCAGTGGGTCAACCTGCAGTTTTCTCGTAAAAGACTATCCGTAAGTGTTCAGCTCCCGATTGTTCAGACTGAAGTCTTCGACAGAATTGAAATTCCCCACAGAGTTGTGTCTCCCCGGTAGATAGGAGTTACTCCAGCATCTGGTTGCCTATACTCAGTCGAGTTTGCAATTGCCCCAAGAGAGTCGAATCGTTGGAAGCCGTTCAAGCCATTCTTGGCGTTCCCCAGTAGAGTGTTTGAATAGATGTTGCTATACTTCCCCATCGGAGTCCGTATCTCAATTAAGATTCTATCTGTGAAGGTCGTGCAGTTTATTTCTGTGTTTGACATCGTTTCCTCGATAGTTCGTGGTTCGTATACCTAGTTGAGCGAGTACAGGTTCTCGTAGAACTTTGTTCCCCTGCAGAAAGTCGTCTGGAGTTCATTTCCCCAGGTTAAGTCCAATTGAGATTGGTGTGATTTCTTCTCCACAGCAAGATGATTCCTTTTCCCCACCAGAGTGGCTCTTTCTCCTTGACAGGAGGATTTTCCCTTTAGCATTTATTTTGCTGATGGGGCCGTAGCATTTTGCATGATTGCATAGCATTTACCCTAAACGCGTAGCATTTCCACTGTGTGGAGCATTACGCCATTGTCAAGCATATGCATGTGAAACATGAGCTAGGTCGTTACCGTTCTTGTTTTGCAGGTGTTCCTCAGCGGAGTTGTTTGCTTAAGATGATTCTTAAACTCCCCAGTGAAGTCGCCAGAGTTATTTGCTCAAGATGATTCTTAGAGTCCCCGGCGGAGTTGTTTGTCCAGGATGATTCTGAAATCCCCAGAGCAGAGTTACTTGATAGTTCTCTAGAATCCCCAGCGGAGATGTGTCATCCCCAGCAGGTTCTAAACAGAGATGTTGAAATTTCCCCCTGACTTACTGATGAAGTCCAACTGCAATGTCGAAGCAGTTCTCCCAGCTGACGAGGAGTGCCTGACGGCAGAAGTTTAGATATCCTTATTGGTTCATGATTGATTGAGGATTCTATTTCCGACTTACTGACGAAGTCCAACTGACGCCCGAGAGTTTCTTTGAATGCCCGACGGCGTAATTAACTTGATTGTCAAAAGTTCCTAACGACCTGATGAGTCCCGAGGAATTCTCCTGCTGCTGAATGCCTGACGGCAATATCAGCTATGTATCACCAGTTACCGTGTAACCAGTGATCCCTCGATGACTCGAGGAAGAAGCTGCAGTGAAATCTAATGATCATCCTGACGGAGATTTGGGCCAGTTGTCGTGCGACTTCCATTTCAGACTTCAAAGATTGTCCTACCAATCGGAGTATCATTTACTTGTGCGGTTGGCAAATTTCCGGTTACCGTGTAACCAATTCCCCAGCAAGTTGCCATGCAACTGTCATTGTCGATTTTGAAGATGTTCCTACCAATCAGAGTATCGTTTACCTGTGCGGTTGGCAAATCACCAGTTACCGTGTAACCAATGATCCCTTATTGACTTACTGATGAAGTCCGACGAAGATATTGTCGACGTTCCTAGCGACCTGACGAGTCCATAGGTGACGATAAGGAATTCTTCTGCTGTGGCGCAGAATGCCCGACGGCATAATCGACCCTCCTTCACCAGTTACCGTGTAACCGATGATCCCTTGATGACTTGAGGACGAAGATCTACGGTGAGATCTGATGATCATCCTGACGGAGATTTGAGATTAAGCATTCACCAGCAAGTTGTCGTGAAACTATCAGTATCAGCTATGCTTCACCAGTTACCGTGTAACCGGTGATCCCTCGATGATTTGAGGACGCAGTGATATCAGACACATCAGATCAGTTATTCTCCAGCTAGTTGTCGTGCAACTATCATTTTAGTTTCCAAAGATTTGTCCCCCATCAGAGTATCGTTTACTCGTGCGGTTGGCAAATTTCTGTGTTTATTGGTATTCAACCGTCTTTTACCTTGATTGTTTGAGAGTCGTTCTCTTCTCACCCAGTCATGTCCAAGCCATTTGAATAGGGGCAGCTGTTGCACCCCAAAATTTGCCTAACATTTCTTTACCTAGCTTGTGTTTCATTGCATTCATATTAGCATTATCATCTGCATTGCATTGACATGTGTGCAGGAGATCAAGAGGTATGACTACCAACAAAGGGCTACACAAGGCTATGAAGCTAGATAAGAGGTTTATTCAAGTGTTCAGGGGTTGATATCCTCATCAGAGAAGCCAAAGATCCTCAGAGAGAGTGGTTGAAGCCAAGTGTGTGCACCTCCTAACTTGAGGGTTGTAGGAAGCCATCAGATGATTCTGAAGCTATGAAGTTGGACTTGAGACCTTGAGAGAGCTCATAAGGAGTATTGAAGTTCATTTTGAAGCCTAGACAGGTCATTATGCAAAAGATATGAAGCTACTACCAAGATTGGTACAACTAGGGTTTCATCTGGTCAACCCTAGGTTAACTGATGATTTGAAGAAGGTTGAGTCCTAATTCTAAGGCCATGTGATCATGGATTGATGTATAAAGATGCCTAAGGGATGATTCCAAGGTCAACTCATCATGAATCAAGAGTGTGAGGAGTTGCTAGGCTAAGGGTTGCTATGCTTGACAGTGTAAAATCCCCTGGTTTAGTGCCTAAATTCAAGACCACATAACTCAAGATGTGATTTTCATCTCACCTTGACCCCAACATGATTGTTGTAGGGCATGATCATAACTTTAATTTGGGTACTATAAGTCCTTGATAGGGTTTATAGAACTCATGTTAGGAGCCAGACAAGTTACAGGTCATTAGAGGAATGTGAATTTGGAGCTTGAAAGTCAACCAACTTGCATGACACTTTTTCCCTAGAAGGATGATTCTCATGAACTTTTGGCCAACATTAATGTTGTTCCTTATCTTCTTAGCTTTCTAGAAAGTACTAGAAGTACATGATTGTATTTGTAGAACTCAAGTATTATAAGAGTATGACTATAGCTTTCAGAAGTTTCTAGCTGGAGGCCTAGAGAGAAGCAAGATGGCTTCAATGATCTATGGTGTTAGCAGAAACAACAGGAAGGGTGTTGGATATGAATCTTCTTCTGGGAAGGATTTAAATCCAAAACCTGTTGATAAAATGATCATAAAGTATTCTCCTCTATATACTCATTTCAAATTTGGTCATCTTTATGATATTAAACACACACGTTCTACTCAGAACATTCCTGTGTTTAAACCTAAAGTTAGTCAGAACAAACCTGCTGTCAAAAGACAGAAGTTCAGACGAAACTTTAAGGCAACTATCCCTAAAGGACCCAAAAATATCTAGGTACCTAAAAACAAAATAATATTTGTTGCAGACATCCTTAGCAGCAAAGTTGAAACACCAGTCCTGGTACCTGGACTCTGGCTGCTCGCGTCATATGACGGGAAGAAGGTCTATGTTCCAAAGCCTGGAGCTTAGATCTGGAGGTGATGTCAAGTTTCGAGGGAACCAAAAGGGCAAGATAATTGGCTCTGGAACCATAGGTAATGGTAACCTTCCTTCCATTTCTAATGTTTTATTTGTTGAAGGATTAGCACATAATCTATTGTCCATAAGTCAATTAAGTGACAATGGTTATGACATAGTCTTCAATCAAAAATGTTGCAAAGATGTCAGTCAAAAGGATGGCTCAATCCTCTTTAATGGAAAAAGGAAGAACAACATTTATAAAATCAATCTTTCAGAACTTAAGGTTCAGAATGTAAAATGCCTTCTGCCTGTTAATAAAGAGCAATGGGTTTGGCACAGAAGATTGAGGCATATTAGTATGAGACGTATATCTTAGATTAATAAACTCAATCTGGTCAGAGGACTTCCTCAGTTGAAGTTTAACTCAGATGCTTTTTGTGAAGCATGTCAGAATGTCAGAAAGGAAAATTTTCAAAATCTTCTTTCAAAATAAAAAATGTTGTTTCAACCTCAAGACCATTCGAGCTGCTTCATATTGATCTGTTTGGACCAGTGAAAATTGCTTCCATCAGAGGCAAGAAGTATGGATTAGTCATTATTGATGACTACATCAGATGGACATGGGTAAAATTTCTAAAACACAAGGATGAGTCTCATGCTGAATTTATTGACTTCTGCAAACAAGTCCAGAACGAGAAGGATTTTAAAATTGTTAAAGTCAGAAGTGATCATGGTGGTGAATTTGAAAACAAATATTTTGAAAAATATTTTAAATAAAATGGCATTACACATGATTTCTCCTGCCCTAGAACTCCACAGCAGAATGGAGTTGTAGAGAGGAAAAATAGAACATTGCAAGAAATGGCCAGAACCATGATCAACGAGACTAATCTGGCAAAACATTTTTTGGCAGAAGCAGTGAATACAGCTTGTTATATTCATAACAGAGTGTCAGTTAGACCTCTTTTGGAGAAGACTCCTTATGAGTTGTGGAGGAATAAAAATCCCAACATTTCTTATTTCCATCCTTTTGGATGTGTATGTTTTATGTTTAATACTAAAGAGAATCTGAACAAGTTTGATTCTAAAGCACAGAAGTGTTTCATGCTTAGGTATTCTAAACGCTCTAAAGGCTACCGAGTATACAATACTGAGACACAGATTGTGGAGGAATCAATACATGTTAAATTTGATGATAAGCTTGGCAATCAAAAGCCAAAGCAGCTTGTTAATTTTGCAGATAGAGAAGTCATTCTCACAGACTCTGAAGACTCAGAGGTAGATAAAGCTCAACCAGAAGCAACGCCAGATGCAACTCCATTGGCTGCTTAGATGAACAATTTGAATATTTCTAAAGGACCAAATGTTAAAGGCTCATCCAGAAGAAATGATTATTGGAAAGAAGGATGACTGTTACACCCCAAAATTTTCCTAACATTTCTTTACCTAGCTTGTGTTTCATTGCATTCATATAAGCATTATCATCTGCATTGCATTGACATGTGTGCAGGAGATCAAGAGGTATGACTACCAACAAAGGGCTACACAAGGCTATGAAGCTATATAAGAGGTTTATTCAAGTGTTCAGGGGTTGATATCCTCATCAGAGAAGCCAAAGATCCTCAGAGAGAGTGGTTGAAGCCAAGTGTGTGCACCTCCTAACTTGAGGGTTGTGGGAAGCCATCAGATGATTCTGAAGCTATGAAGTTGGACTTAAGACCTTGAGAGAGCTCATAAGGAGTATTGAAGTTCATTTTGAAGCCTAGACAGGTCATTATGCAAAAGATATGAAGCTACTACCAAGATTGGTACAACTAGGGTTTCATCTGGTCAACCCTAGGTTAACTAATGATTTGAAGAAGGTTGAGA
Organism: Lathyrus sativus; assembly: GCA_963859935.3. Taxonomy (NCBI): domain Eukaryota; kingdom Viridiplantae; phylum Streptophyta; class Magnoliopsida; order Fabales; family Fabaceae; genus Lathyrus; species Lathyrus sativus. The sequence continues at coordinate 129,359,339 of OZ012735.1, forward strand.
CCGAATTCTAAGGCCATGTGATCATGGATTGAGGTATTAAGATGCCTAAGGGATGATTCCAAGGTCAACTAATCATGAATCAATAATGTGAGAAGTTGCTAGGCTAAGGGTTGCTATGTTTGACAGTGTAAAATCCCCTAGTTTAGTGCCTAACTTCAAGACCACATAACTCAAGATGTGATTTTCATCTCACCTTGACCCCAACATGATTGTTGTAGGGCATGATCATAGCTTTAATTTGAGTACTAGAAGTCCTTGATATGGTTTATAGAACTCAAGTAATGAGCCATACAAGTTACAGGTCATCAGAGGAATGTGAATTTGGAGCCTGAAAGTCAACCAACTTGCATGACACTTTTGCCCTAGAATGATGATTCTCATGAACTTTTGGCCAACATGAATGTTGTTCCTTATCTTCTTAGCTTTCTATAAATTACTAGAAGTACATGATTGGATTTGTATAACTCAAGTTACAAGCTTTGCAAGATAAGGGTATTTTGGGAATTTGGAATTATAGGTCATATTTGGTTATGGGTCAATTTCATCAACTTAGACATCTCAAATGGATTTTTGATCAACTTGAAAGTTGCTCAAAATGACATTTTATAACCAACCATGACCCAAAGATTCATTAATATGGATTGATTTAAGAAGTGTATGAAGAAATTTGAAAAAAAGATTATTAAAGGCATTAAAAAAGGAAAAATTCAAAATAAATCATAAGTGTTCAAAAAATGACAAGTTGGTACATATTTTGATTGGAAATAACATTTTGAACACAATGACATTGCTTGAATTTCAAGTTGATTTATATTTCATGGACTTTCTTTTGGTTACTTCATGATGAAGTCACACATCAAAGATTGACCATTGGATGGAGTTAAGGGTGCAATCTGATCCATTCACCTTCACCAAGTCATAAGCAATGAATTTGAACAAGAATTGAGCTGAAACTACACAGAACCCGTGTCTGCCATAGTTGCTCATTGAAGAAAAAATTGAAAATTGGATTGATCAAATTGGGCTTCCATTGGGCCTGATAATTATCCAAACACATCATATATAAGTTCAGGATCCATTTCAGATCGTTTTTGGTTGGCATTTGGTGAAGAAAACGATTATGGCAGTTTGAGATTGAAGGTTCCAAAGTGAAAATCGTTTTTCCAATCCAAAGCATTTCAAGAAGAATTGTGGATTTCCATAGCACCAACAAGCTTCAGTGAAGGTTTCTGCACACTTTGGCATCAAGATTTGCACGCCAGCACCTTCAATTTCAAGCTTCTTTTCAGGTTTGTTCACTTCAAAATTCCTCTAGTTCTAGGCTGATTTAGAATGAATTTGGCATGTGGTTAGGTTATAGATGAACCCTAGGTGGATTTAGGTCTGATTTGGTAAGGTTTCAAGATGATTCTTGATGATGAGTGATTTGCTTAGAGGCACGGTTAGGCTCGAATCTTGATGGATTTCAAGAATTGGATACATGTTTTTGATCCTTGAGAGGAGAGGAAGAGTTCTGTGTAGATAATTTGGAGTTTGATGACAATTGTGGAAATGGTGAATTTTCTGTTGGCCTTCAAAACTAGAGATTCATGGAGAATTAGGGAAAATGGATGAGAGATTCATGATCAGTGAGAAAATCCGAGCAGAACTGTATATGTTCCATGCGTTTTGGTGAGGATTTCGTGTTGTAGCACTGTGGAGCCACCGGAGAAGACGACTGGAGGTCTTCTCCGGCCACCGTCCCCCTTCCCTCTCTTTTCCTCAGTTCAAAAGGTAGAAGACGAACCTATGGCCGTTGGATTGGTTTGATTAGCTGACTAAGTCACCGGATCGTGTGTGTGATATTCGTTCTTGGAAGCCTTGACTTTGACTAGCTTAGGTGTCACACTTTGAAGCATAGGATTAGCATTCTTTTCCATCCAACGCACATGATTAGTCCATAACATAAGCCTGAGTCAACTGAGCAACACAATGCCCATCCCAAAACGCAGCGTATCATTAATTGAGGTGGCACGCGCGTAGCCTTTAGATGAGTGGACTAATAATCTAATCCTAGGGCTGTGATATTTTCTGAATTCTTGTAATTCCTTTTAATCATTTTTCATTTTTTTTATTACATTCATCATTTTTAATTCATATTAATTAGAATATTAATCAGAAAACTATGGAAAAAATATGTGAGTGATCCTTGTTTAATTTCTGATTTTTCCATGCTTTTGGATTTTATTTTCGTGGTGTTTTCAATTTAATTTCCATTTTTATATTTTTAATAGTTGATTAAAAATGCATAAAATGACTAGTTTAATTGCTGATTTTATTACTAGCTCGTGCTTTGGAATTTGATGCTAAAATTTTGCATGCTTGTTATAGACTCCTTGATAGGTTTGTATGATTTTTGTTGTAATTTTTAGATGATTCTATGTAGGAGTTTGAGATAGATCTTTATGAGCATTCCTTGATGGATTCCTTTTGGAACACCCTTTGAATTGAGATTTTATTAGAACCTTTAGGATTAGGCTTTGCCCCTGGTTTTTGTACCATAGCTTCTTAACCCATGTAGGATAATCTAGGATTTTCCTTAAGATTTTTAGAATTGATTTTCTATTATTCCCCCATTTTACAAGTTGGCTTTGGTTTTGGTGACCCTAACTAGGTTAATTTCTTAGATTAGTCTTTTAAGTGACCATTAGATGATTCTAAGTTTCATATCCTTTCTTGATAGAATCGGACTTAGGTAGATAGCTCTCTAGAACCTTGATTAGACCTTGATAGAGCCTTGAATCCTTAGTTTAGGTGATCCTTAGAAGGTAATCATTGAGGTTCCTTTAGAAGTTCAAATTAAGTGGATGATTCTTCCTATAGGGTTAGTTTCCCTCAAAATCTTCCTTGCTTAATTAGGATCCTCCTTGTGAGCATGTTTCCTCCTGTGGAGGAATTCATTGCATTTTCATAAAGGAGTTGAATCTAAGCAAGCTTTCTAAGGAATTGGAGTTGTTTGAGTGCCTGTGGTAAGTTCCTGTGGACCTTACCTTGCTTCCCATCTTCATTCTCCTAATCTTCTCTTATCCAATCATTTTAGGAACCTTCTTGGGGTAGCATAGTCCCTCTTGTGGGGGGAATTTTGCACATCTTCTGAAGGAGTCAAACCTCTAAGAATCTCCCAAATCTCTTTTAGTTGGTTGAATGTCTGGGATAAGTTCCTGTGGACCTTACCGTTGCTTCCCAACATTCAATTCCTTTCCTTAAGATAGAAGCCTTGTGTGATTACTTATGGAATGAAATTCTTATTTGTCATAATTCCTTTTCCTCATTCATGATTGAGTGGTGTGTTGCATTAGGATAGTTCATGTTTAGGATAGTCTAAGTGTAGGTGCATGACTGCATTAAGAGGTTGAGTGGGTCTCCCTCTGCTTGTTTTCCTTAAGGGTTGAGGAGATCCTCCCCTTGCTTGTATGTTGTTTTTCTCTTTCTAATTGATGTATTTGCATTGAAAGGTTGAGCTGAGCTCCCTTTGCTTGTCAGTTTTGACTTATTTTATTTGCTTGATTGCTAAGAGGTTGAGTGAGTCTCCCTCTGCTTGTATTGCTGCATTGCATTTGCATCTTTATTGTTTTCCTTTCTGTTTATCTGTTTTACTGATGTTTAGCTGATGCTTTGGCTGTTGCCTGTTGCCCACTTCATATGATCCCCTAGGACTCTCACTTCCTTTGATAAGGAAGTGATGATAGAACTTTAGGTTGAAACCTTTACATGATAACGTCTAAGAGTTCCCGGTTTCAAAACTCAACCATAGGATGAATCCTTGGCATGACAACATTAGGACTTGATAGTTTCCCCTTAGAGTTTGTTCTCTTCTCATATCTAAAACAACAGTAAAAAACATAATAAAGGCAAGTTGGTACAAGCGCGTTACGAGCCTTAAGATACTTGGGAAATGATAATTGAGTGGTCTCCTCTCAATCATCTAGAGTGTTTAGTATATGTCCTTTGGACGATATGCGACACATTCGCTCCTAAGTCATAGTCTCTAGTGCTGTACAAACTACATACATCCATAAAAGACACTTCTTCCGTAAAAGATAGAAAACAAACTGCAAACCTCCTTTTTGCCTTGTGGGCCTATAAGTCAATGAAAACTTTTCTGAAGAAAAGAGTTTCGTTAACTCTCAGTTCTACCGCAAACGGTAACACACGAGTCTCCGACGAGTGAGCTGCATACACCAAACTGCTGGAACTGTTTGTTAACCCTACTCGGAAAATCAGATGAATCTAAACCCCGTAAGCCATATTATCCCGAACTACATAAGCTCTGATCTCTCATATCTGTTGAGAGTACATAGGCACAATACTGACGTATTGGCGAGCCACCTTCCCCCGTAACCTATAGTTAGCCGAACTACGTTGACTCTGATTTCTCGTTCTCTAACGAGAATACGTAGGCACGAAGCGCGATGCTTTGCCGAGTCATTTTTCTTTTCTTTTCAGACCATCCTTGATAGGTAGATAGATAAACCAACCCGTCAGATAAACACAACAAGCGTGGATCCCGTTGAGTACAACGAACGTGAGGGGTGCTAATACCTTCCCCTTGCGTAACCGACTCCCAAACCCAGACATGGTTACGATGACCTTGTCTTATACCTTTTCGTCAGGTTTTTCCGATCGTTTCCTTTCCCTTTCTGTGGGATAAATAACGAAAGATGGCGACTCTTCTGTTTTGCCGGCACCTTATTTTTGCAGTAGCAACAATGACCCTATCAGAACAAGATCATTTCTCAGATCATCTGGAACGTCACTTTTTGGGTTGGTATCTATCATTGAACCAACTTCTGTTGATGAGGCTCTGAATGATAATGATTGGATACTTGTCATGCAAGAAGAGCTAAATCAATTCACCAGAAATGACGTCTGGGATCTGGTTCCAAGACCAAAAGGTTTCAACATCATTGGAACTAAATGGGTCTTCAGAAACAAATTGAATGAGCAAGGAAAATTTGTAAGAAACAAAGCAAGGCTATTTGCTCAAGGATACAGTCAGCAAGAAGGAATTGACTACACAGACACTTATGCTCCCGTGGCCAGGTTAGAGTCTATACACCTACTCATTTCTTTTGCTGTGCAGAATAACATCACTTTGTATCAGATGGATGTTAAGAGTGCCTTCTTAAATGGTATTATAGAAGAGGAAGTTTATGTTCATCAACCTCCTGGCTTTGAAAATGATAAATTTCCAGAACATGTTTTTAAACTTAAAAAATCACTCTATGGTTTAAAACAAGCTCCCAGAGCTTGGTATGAGAGACTAAGTAATTTTCTTCTGGAAAAGAATTTTATCAGAGGCAAAGTGGACACAACTCTCTTTTGTAAATAATTTAAGAAATACTTGTTAATTTGTCAAATTTACATAGATGATATTATATTTGGATCTACCAATATTACGCTGGGAAAGGAGTTTGCTCTATCTGTGCAGGCTGAATTTGAGATGAGCAAGATGGGAGAACTCAGATTCTTTCTGGGAATCCAAGTCAATCAAACTCCAGAATGCACTTACATACATCAGACTAAGTATGTGAAGGAGCTTCTGAAGAAGTTTAACATGACCGAAAGAAAATTAGCAAAAACCCCAATGCATCCTACAAGCACTCTTGGTAAGGAAGAGGTATGTAATAAGGTTGATCAAAAGCTCTACAGAGGTATGATTGGATCTCTTCTGTATTTGACTGCTTCTAGACCTGATATTCTATTCAGTGTTTGTCTGTGTGCCAGATTCCAATCAGATCCTAGGGAATCTCACTTAACATCTGTTAAGAGGATTCTAAGGTATCTGAAAGGTATTACTAACGTGGGTTTGTGTTACAGAAGATCTGATGATTATAAATTAGTTGGATTATGTGATGTTGACTACGCTAGAGACAGAGTTGAAAGAAAAAGTACTTCTGGAAGCTGCCAGTTTCTTGGAAGTCATCTGATCTCTTGGTTCAGCAAGAAGCAACCCAAAGTTGCGCTTTCAACAACAGAAGAAGAATACATTGCTGCTGCTGGTTGTAGCACTCAGATGCTCTGGATGAAGAGTCAACTAGAAGACTATCAGATCCATGAGAGTAACATTTCAATCTTTTGTGATAATACTTCTACTATATGCTTGTCTAAAAATCCTATTTTACACTCTAAGGTAAGCATATAGAGATAAAACATCACTTCATCAGAGACTATGTTCAGAAGGGAATTATCAGTTTAAACTTTGTTGAAACATATCATTAATGGGCTGATATTTTTACAAAACCCCTTGCTGAAGATAGATTTAAATTTATTCTGAAAAATATAAGTATAGATTTTTGTCCAGAATAAAATGTTTATCATAAGAATATTTTCTCAGATGAAAATGTTTTAACTCTGAAGTATTACATCTATTTATTTATTATTTAATATTTTATTTATTGTGTGCAAATCTGAACTAACAAGCCTCAGAGGATTTGAAATAACGTTTCATTTCTCAAAGAAGTTTCAGAAGCACATGCAAGCAAACACGTGCAACTCTGAATCTGAAAAGGTGGAGTGCACACTGCTGAATTGACGTTTGAGGTATTGTTTTTGAATATTGAGTTTCTCGTTTTCCCCCCAAATTGTCAGAATCATTAATTGCTTGAAATGATTATATTCTTTTTATTAAATGCCAAGTGTAAACGTGCTGAACATATGACTCTTGTGTGCCCTAATTTCTTCTATAAATACCACAACACTTCACTTTTCACACTTTTCACTCTCTCACACTCTTGTATGCATTTCTGCTTATTTCATTGTTTTCATCTCTCTCCCAAACCCAAAACCGTTCATAACCCTAAAACTCTTTCAAGAACAAAAATGGCTACTTCTTCATCAACTTCTGCTCAGTTTCAATCTTCCATGGCTGCTGTTTCTTCTTCCAACATGGGTGTTGTTTCCTTCAAGGAACCTATTAGAACATTACTCACACCTATTGACAAACTGGAAGTACTGTGTGAATCGATTGTTAACTTTGAATCTATTGCTGAAAATGGGTATGATCTTCGTCCCATTGTTGATGCTCAATGCTGGACTAAGTTCTTTGATAGGCTGATGGGACCAGTTTATCCTTGTCTGGTAAAGGAATTTTGGATCCATGCTACTACTTGCCCTAAGTTCATTGTGTCATATGTTCTAGGTAAAGAAATCATTATAACGGAAGATCTGATAAGGAAACTCATAGGCTATGAAGAAACCGATGGTGTCACAAATCTGCCAGCTGGGCGTGTGGATATGACTGATGTGTATAGGGAAGTTTGCTCATCTGGAGAAGCTTCAAACAAAGTAAAAGATCTGAAGCCAAACTACAGAATCTGGGCCAAGATCTTTATGGGTTGCATTCACCACAGGAAGTCCTCTAACTCTCCTGACTATGTAAACACTGATCAGATGTACTTCATGCACTGTCTGAGTCAGAGCACAAAAGTGGATCTGCCTTATCTACTTTTCAATCATCTGTGGACACATGTTAAACAATCAAGGGAAGAAGTCAGAACCAAAAATCAGAAGATGAGGAATTGGGTTCCTATAGGAAGACTTATTTCAGACATTCTGACTGAGAATGGTCTGGTTGGACATCTGACAGAAGCAGGATTAAAGGAAGAGTTAGCTTTTGTAATAGGAAAACCTCTGAATGGGAAGAGTCTTCAGATGATGAAGGTTGTAGAAGAGCTCACTTCTGCACCAAAGAAAATAAACTCTGAAGTGGTTAGCCAGAGAAGGATACCTCTGGATGATTTTCCTATGTTCTTCGCTAATGAACCAAGGGAAATTATTCTGGAGTACATTGCTACGTGTCTGAAAGATGGAATTCCTCTACCAGCAAATCTGGTTCAGAAAGCAGGTGAACCTGCTCCAGATCTTTATGAGGCAAGACACAAGAAGAAGAGGAAGGTTGCTGAAGAAGGATCTTCAAAACCCAAGAGGAAGGCTACTGGTGAAGCTGCTGCTGTCAAACCCAAGAGGGCCAAGAAGCAAAAAGCAACTCCTTCTGAGGCAAGTTTAGATTCTATCTTGCAAACTGTCAAAGAGGTACTAACATCTGATCAACCTCTCCATGAACCTTTACCCTCTCCCTCACCTTCCCCTCCTCGTGTTTCCAAACCAAAGAAACCTTATGTAACTGCTCCTTCTGTACCCCCACAACAAGCAACTCCATCTGAAAAGCACAACCCTACTCCACAACAACCAGAACCCCAACAATCTATACCAAAAGAACCTACTTCACAACAACCAGAACCCCAACAATCTATACCAAAAGAACCTATCCCATCTGATCCACAACCCACAATTCCTCAACCAGAACAACATCAACCTTCTGAATCATTCATATCTGATTCTGAGGTTCTTGACGTTCAACCTTTGAAGATGTTGTTTGATGTTTCTTCAACATCCTGTCATTCTTCTGCCTCATCTGATTCTTCTGAATCTGATGTACCCCCAGAAGTAAATTCACCACCCTCACTCTGTGGCTATGAACCAAGATCATCTGATTTTGTTTCCTTTGCTTCTTTGAAATCCTTTTCATCCGATGACTTTCCATCTGGACTCAAACTCAAACACTTCTATCCAAAACGACAAGATTCTGCTGAATCATCTAGCCAAACATCTTCTATACCATATCCTCGTCCTCTGTTCATCATCCCAACCTTCACAATACCATCCCCACCAGAACAACCAAAAACACCTTCTCTAGAAAACTTCCTCAAACCTAAACCTAGAATGGATGTTGGTACGCTTTTTGATGGCTTCAAGAAGGAAATGAATGTGTGGATCTCTTCTGCGAAGAAAGAATGTTTGTCTAGTGTGAATCTAGATGCTTATGAAGCTACTTGGGACAAATTCATCTCAAGGTTCAACATTGTTGCTTCAAATCTTCGCACCATTTGCTCTGATGATGCAAAGGTGAAATTTGCTGAAGTTATCAAACAAATCTTTCTGAACATGAGTAGACCTCAAGTTCTTCTTCTGAACAATGCACCTGCTGATGATCCTATGTCTAAAGATACTCTTCCAGAAGTGGTTGTTGCTGAAGAAACTGTTGTGCCAAATCAGTCAGCTCTGATGATTATGGACCAAGCTTCTACTTCTGAGATTCAAGAACCTGCATCTGCATCTGCAATGGTCACTGATAGTGCTCCAACTACTGAATCTGCATCTGCACCTTCTTCTTCTGAGATCGAGACAGAAAGACCAGATCTAGAAGAAAAGTTTACTCTACTATAAGCCAGCAACAAGGAGATCAGAACGTGGGTGGTCAAGCAAGAACAAACAATGGATGAGATTAAGACTTGGATGTCTAAACAAGAGGAATCTAATTCTCAGATTACAGATCTTCTGAAGTTGATATCCTCTCGCCAATCTTAGTTTTTTTCCTGTTATGTTTATCCACATGTTTGCTGTGTTTTGTTATCTTGTTGTTTTATCTGAATGTCTTCCGGATTCTATTTATCAATGAAGTTGACTGTTTCATTATCTGCTCTTATATCGTTTTTTCCCTGTTAATCTTTTTTGTCTTAAAAAGTTTTTCTTTTTGATTATGACAAAAAGGGGGAGAAAAATAAATTCTAATTGTTCAAATATAAACAGTTACTAAAATGAAATTCAGACATAACAATTTATAACTAACAGTGAATTTTAGTCTTTCAGAACTAACGTATCATCTGACAAAATTCATTGAAGTTATCCTGAGAATCCCCAAACCAGACTTTTATTCAAACCAGGTTTACCAGGCTCTGATAACTCAAACCAGGTTCTGATTACCAGGCTCTGATCCTGAAAGATAACCAAGCTCTGATTCTGGAAAGAAAATCAGTAAGAGTAAACCAGGCTCTAATTTTGGGAAAGTGAATCAAGCTATTACCAAGCTCTGATTCTGGAAAAGTGAATCAAGCTATTACCAGGCTCTGATTTTGGAAAGCAAATCAAGCTCTGATTCTAGAAAGTATATTCTAACCTGAGGTTTTTAACCAGACTCTTCATCTGAAAAGTATACTCATGCAAAAAGGGAAGTATTTTCTTCTATTAGAGTATTCATTTCAGGGGGAGTTATATATTTATCATTTTTATTGAACAAAATTTCCTATGTTTTTGTCATCATCAAAAAGGGGGAGATTGTTAGAACACAGATTGGTGTTTAGTTATATCTCTATGTTTTGATGATAACTCTAATGAAATTTTGTATTAAGAAAATATATACTTTAATTTTGTTCAAGTGTTTTTGTTTCAGATATTAAATTAAATATTCTTATGGAAGCAAAAATGCATCTGAATAGTTTTCTACGCAAAGCTCTGAAGCATCAGAAGCAAATGATCAGAAGACTCTGAGCGCTGCCAGAAGACTCTGAAGCAGAAGCTGCAGAAGACTCTGAAGCGTAGTTGAAGAATTTGTATGAAGAGTTTCAAGCATTGTTTCAAGAAGACTCTGAAGTACTTTACGCTGCAAGTATAGAGGCTTTGTTATTCAGACTCTGCTCTGATTGATATTCACGCTGAAAGCACTGGCTGCAAAACTCTGATGTTGATAACTTTGAGACAAAAGCATTGTTGAAGAAAATATTATTCAAAGATACATCCGTTGGAATATTCCAAACGACTCTTTCCTTATTCATGTATGGCACAAGAAATCAGACAAAAGGGATTTGTCTGAACACTCCTCTTTTGGGAAAGCTAGAGTCAATAGAAGACAAAAAGGCTACAGCTACTCAGCAATGCACAATCTTCAAGCATTAGACTTTCTATCTATAAAAGGACGTCTTCAACAACATTTCAAGGTTAACGAATTATTGACGAATTTATAGAGAAATCAAACTACAAACTACTTTCAAGCTCTCATACAGTTTCATTTCATAAACTGAATAGATTTTATTCGTTCTTAAACTAAGTGTAAAAATCACAGTTTGTGATATAGCTTTTTAGAAGCATCTTAAACACTTGTTAGTTTACATTAATTTGTAAAAGGTTCCTTAAGAAGACCAAGTTGTGGTCAGAATTTCTTGAGAAGACTAAGACAGTTGTTCTTAGTGGTTGACACTGTAATCTGTTTGAATATAGTGGATTAAGTCCTTGTGGAGAAAGGCAAATCACCTTGATAGGGTGGACTGGATTAGTTGAGTTCAACGAACCAGGATAAAAATCTTGTGTTATTTTTATTGCCATATATTTTTCTAAACCCTTATTAAACCCCCCCCCCCCCCTTCTAAGTGTTTTTCTCACCTTCAACATGTCACAACATCATGCAGAACATGATGTATGACTGTCATGGTGAAGCTAGCGAGATTATACCTGAGTGAATTGCACACTCAAAGATACAACAGAGTTACCATCGAACTTTATCTAGTCCCAAAGGACATGGAAAATATCGATAAAACCTGAAGCAAAGAGAAATGGGTATGGGGGTCAGTTACGCGAGAGGAAGGTACTAGCACCCCACGTATCCGCCGTACTCGATGGAAACTGTTTTTCTTACTTATAGGCTTGGTGGGTTATCTATCTAAAGGCTTCCAACTAAAAGGAAAGGGGAAAAAGAGACAAGAAATAAAGTGCTCGCAAAGGATTAGGGCCCTCGTGCCTACATATCCTCATAGTGCAATGAGGAATTCAGAGCTCCGTAGTTCATGGAACCAGGAAAGAGGAAGAAGAAGGTGGCTCACCAAGATTTCGCGATCTCGTGCCTACGTATCCCCATAGTGCAATAAGAAATCCAGAGCCTATATAGTTATGGGAAAAAAGACGGAGAATGAACATGAAACGTAAATGGTGTCAAAACCAAGAGCAAAAGGAGGTAGCAAGACCCTCCTGGGGAATGCAATAGAATGGTGTCAAAACCAAGAAAGAAAGGTAAGAGAAGGTTCTGCTGATGAACAGAAGATAAGTGGTGTCTCCACTGGGGAGAAAACCAAGGAATGGTGTTGAGACATGGAGAATAAAAGGACAAGAGTCGAAGTAAAGGCAAGATCCACAGGGGATTCGGAACATCTACTGGCAGACAATGATTAACCGAAGAATGATAAGAGTAAGAATCTGTGGGGAAAGCAAAAGGTTGGTGTCAACAGACAGGTTATGATGAATTAAGTTAAGAGTATTGAACTGAGAGAAGGTGTTTAACTCTGAGGGGATTTCGGTATATTAACTGATAAACAGTGGTTAACCAAAAGGATGGGTGTGGAACCAAGCAAAGGTTATGACCCCTAAAGGACGAGTGTGGAACCAAGCGAAGGTTGTGATCTAAAGGAAGGGTGTGGAACCAAGAAAAAGTTGTGATCTAAAAGGGGCTCGATACACGGACTGAACAAGCAGTACTTGAGCGAAGAAATGGCATTTAAACCAAAAGAAGGTTACTAACCCAAAGGCGCGAGTGTTTGAACTAAAGAAAGGTTGCTAACCGCTGGGGATATTGGTTTTAATAGAATAATTGTGATTAACCAAAAGAATGAGTGATTAACTAAGAGACAGTGATTAACTCAAGAGAAACTCAGTATGTTAACAGAAGAATTGTGGTTAACTGAGGAATGGGTGATTAACCAAGAGAAGGTGATTAACCCCAGGAAATTTGGTTTTAACAGGCAGACTGTAATCAACCAAAGAACGGGTGATTAACAAAGAGAAAGTGATTAACCCAAGAGAAGCTCAGTATGTTAATAAACAAACTGTAATTAACTGAGAAAAAAGAGTAACTTGGTATTTTAACTGGCAGGAAGTCATTAACCAAACAAGAAGGGAGATAGAACCAAGAGAAGGTTGCAAACTCCGCCAGAGATTCGATATGTGACAGCCAGACTGTGTTTAACCAAAAAAGGATCGACTTTGCTAGGGAAGAATATAATTTGGCTTTAACTAAAGAACGGTTGATTAACCAAAGGAAGGGTGATTGCAACTCTTCTGGGGAATCAAAGAATATTGATTGGCCAAAAGGTAAAAGAGTGTTGAATTGAAAGGAGGAAAGTAAACCAAGAGACAATGATTAGGGTGCAAGTGATCAAGGATCAAACTCAAGAGACACCACAGCTCGGGAATAGAGGTGACTTACCTCAGGTGTAAGGACCAGACGCTCTTTCCTAGAAACAGTCAGAATGAGGGTAAGACAGACTTCATCCTCATTTTTTCTCTAGTACCCAAAGTGTAGTGCAGAACTACGACAGAGAAACAACACAAGTTATACAGTTCTCCAATGCATTATGTAGACCTCCGACTCAACAGGGGATCGAGAAAAAAAAGGCTCTAAAAGATCCTAAAGAGAAGAAAGAGGGAAGATCAACTAATCAAAATAAGGTTTCGATCAATTAATCAAAAGGGAAAGAATAAGCCAATAATCTTTCTAGAAAGATCATCAAAGGAAACGTGTGAATTAATGGTTATAAAAAATTAAATTTGCTCAATAAAGAACAAACTTAATGCAATCAAGAATGAAATTGCAAGGCAGTACAAAATGTCAATTAGCATGCATCAGAAATCATGTCATCATGTAAGCAAGAATTGTGCAGGAATCAACATGATCATACAATGTCAAAATATGCAAACAATTCTAAAAATTGATAAATCGTGCATCAAAATTTTGCATACATGCTTCAAACAAAAGTTGAATTGCTCATAAAACATCCACAAATATCAAGCATATCAAGCCATGAAATTTAAATGAGGAAAGAATATCAAACAAACTTGAAAAAGCACAAAAATGGCCCTTTGTCTCAGTGATAATCGATTACTTACATATGGTTAATCGATTAACTGCTTGAAACCTTCAGAAAAACGTGGAACAAAAGGCAGGGCAATTGATTACCCATATATAGGTAATCGATTACCACTGTGATAGTGGCAATAAAAAAATTTCAAAAAAAACACTTCCAGCAACTGAACACTTATCCAATCATCCACATGTTATAGCATGCATTTGTGCATGAAAATTAAGTCCAAAATCAACAATTAAGCATAAATAGAATCAAATAATCATCAAGATCAAGAATCAAAACAATTAAATGATCAATTCACATAAAAAAGCCATCAAAGCTACACTCTAGACGCGCAAAAGTGATCGAAAACAGAAAATCGAGTGTGAATTACTAACCTACAAGGAGGAGGATTGCCTTGGGGATTGTTGCTAGTGATATGTGATGAGAACAAGCCAAGAAAATCATAGAATTCCAAGCTTGAGATCAAATCGTACCGAAATCGATCAAAACACGATAAAAGCTCCGAAATTGAATTTGCACCAAAATGATTGAATTGATCACTTGAGTTGAAGTAAAAGTTGCTGTAATTGCAGATATCCAAGAAGAAATGCAATGAGATAGAGGTTTAAGCTCAAGAGAAAAAGAAATTTCAATGTGAAATTTGCTACTGTTCAATGGTGAGAATTGAGCTCAAGTGTGGTTTTGGGAAGAAGATGAAGATGAATGTGAAGAAATTATAGAAAATGCATAGAGAATTGAGAGAAATGAGAGAGTGAAAAGTGAAGAATTGTGAGAATGGTTGAAGGTCAAGAGTGAAAAATGAGAGAATGATCATGCCCCCTTATGAAATGGTGAAGATTTCTTTATATAGAGTGAAGGTTTGGAGTTGCTAGGTTTGGATCTTGCTTTGGCACTAGCTTTGGAGTTAGTTACGTTTAACTCACTGAGTCGAAAGTTGACTCGGTTAGTTATTTGTTAACTCGGTGGTGTAATCCCAATGCAAGTCCAAATCAAATGGTCCTCATGCTTGGAAATGAAGTTACATGGTAGTCTTGATAAAGACTGATGTGTTGGAATAAATGTCTTGAAGTGTCTTGAAAGGTCTTGAAATGTCTAGAATATTCCACACAATGCTAGAACCAAGTAAACCCCAAAGAAGTAGTGGAAAAGTTATTGTCATGAAAATGCAATAAAATCTGCCTATGTACATATGGTAATCAATTACTTTATTTTGGCTAGCAAAGTGGTAATCGATTACCACAGACAAGACTTGCCCAATTTTCTTAAAAAAAGTGTTGTGGTCATGATTCTGATTTCCACTTTTTGCTTTGATGAATAGGCATGGAAACCCTTGTGTTTTTCTTGTATTAATGCTATAATGACCTTGTGAGGATGCGATTAATCGGGATTAGCTAACCTGAGTATTCCTACAAGAAAACCACAGAGAAAAATGTTAGTGTACATGCCAGTGATACGAATGCACATGCTTATGTAAAAGGAAAAAAGGGAGGTCAAATTTTGGGTTACGATACATGACAGAATATCTGGTTTAACATCTTGCTAACATCATGTTGTTTTACCAAAATGTAGTCAATCCAAAAATCACAGAACTTAAAATCTCCCCCTTTGGAAAATTTTGGCTAAAACAAGCTTAGCACACATCAGAGGAAAATACAACAGAATCAAAACAAAAACAAAGAAACCTAAGCACAATGTTGTCAAACCAATAGAGTCACCTAACAGCACAATGTCAAGACATCAGGTCTGACATCACACAATAATACGAGCTACATGAGAACATGTAAGCTTTGTACAAACTGCAACCTTGTAGCTATAGATCAGATAGGTACACAACTCCCCCTGTCACATAAAACCAGTACTCCCCCTGAAGGGTAAAACCCAAATCACCAGAAAAAGAACACATGAACATGAACTCATGCAAGTTCATACAACAGAACCAAACATCAAAAACAGCAAACACAAGTACAAGCACACTCCCCCTGGACACCACAACCAACTGCAGAGAATAATGCATTCTCCCAAACACAATAACACATACTCCAACTTACAAACAACCTCAGAATCAAGCATTCTGATCTTGTACACCAACAGCAGAGGATTTTTCCTTTCAGCACAGACACATAAAATCATGCTCCCCCTTAATGTTGCATACATCCAGGTAACAACAAGAACAAATACTCTTCCTAAATAGTAGTATAAACATGACATAAAGTCATGACATCTGATCTAACATCAGAAACAACAAACAAATCAACACTTTAATCTCTCTTTTTAGCCAAAAATTGATAAAAAGAAAATAGAGTAAATGTACACAACATAAATGGAAACACACAAATATGGAAGCACAAAAACAAAATGCATAAAGCATAAGCACTGATGGAAACACAAATATCTGTAATGGAAACACAAAAGTAATAGATGGAAGAACTCATGTAATAGATCCTTTTTAGATGATCTTCCAACTCTTGCCTCTATCAAAGAACCTTCTGCACTCCTTGAAGCTATCACCTGATTTAGGAATGTTGGTACTAAACTCCCTCACCACAACCTTTAAGTACATCTTCTTCAAACTAGTCCTTCTATATTGCAGAGATCTTTCATTCACAGTCTTCACTTGCTCATGCCTACCAAGCATCAGAGAATGGAGGAAAGATGCAATATATGTTGCATTCCTCCATTTCTGTAATTACTACAACACCTCAATAGTGACAGTTCTTACTTCACAGCTTATGTCCTAAAGATCATTTCCATATTCAGCATTAGTAAACATAACAGTAAGTTGATCCTTAATGTCTACACTCTTTAAAATATCAATCTTTCCTTTATCAAGATTCTCGATTAGTTGATTGTACTTTTCAGGGTTCTTGTTCCAAATGAAGTAGCTGATAACATTTAGATCCTTACAGTATAATGTTAGCATATCAGCCTTATCATCATGATTCTTCAGTATTTGTTTCATCTACACCGATTGAAGGCAAACCCTTATAATTTCATCATACTCAGCTTCAGTAGTACACCAAGACACATATACCTACTTCTTGTTAATCAAGGCAGCCAGAATATTTGTCATATCACTCACACACTCTATCTTGCATAATTCTTTCATCATAGCCTTTGTGCTGTAGAAGTACTCCATATCACAACCCCGGGTTCCTATGGAGTAATTCAATATCTTCTTCTCTTAGACAATATGACTTCTTTTAGATTCAGGCTTAGAGACAAGACATGAGTTTGATACTTTATTTGTAGACCTAGTAATGTTTCTTTCTATAGAGTGTCTTGCAATGAAATCCTTGGATTGACCTGAATGTCCCTTGCCAGAGATATCTGGAATATCTTGAGAGTTACCTAACATAATGCTAGAGAAATTACAGCTTTTCTCTTTTGTCGGACTAGTCTGCACAGAGAACATTTCAACATTGTATTTAACATCCATCCTCTTTTATGAATCATCAAACACGACATTGATAAATTCCATTGTCATCTCAGTTGTGGAGTTAAAGATTCTAAAAGCTCTGTTGGTTGAAGAATAACCTAGAAATATCCCTTCAACTCTTCTGGGGTCCATCTTACCCTTTTGATCTTTGTTGGTCAGGACATGGCATTTTCTTCCAAAAACATGGAAGTATTTCATTGTAGCCTTCCTTCCTTTCCATAGCTCATAGAGAGTGATTGAAGTGCCCTCCCTCAGAGTGACCCTATTATGAATATAACAAGTTGTATTCAAAGCTTCAGTCCAAAAATGATATGGCAAGCCCTTAGCATGAAGCATGACTTTAGCTGATTCTTGTATATCCAAGGTCTTTTGCTCAAAAATTCCATCTAGCCGTGAAGAAAAAATTATAACTGATGTCTTCAGACTCATAGAATTCAGTGAAATTTGAATTCTCAAACTCCTTATCATGATAGCTTCTGATCTTGACAATCCTACTCTTTTTCTCTTTCTAAGCACTTTGACATAAAACTTTAAGAACTTTAGAGATGTCTAATTTTTCTTAAGAAAGTTTACCCATGTAAACCTAGAGAAATCATTCATAACCATATAGACATACTTTTTTCCACCCATACTTTCAGTCTCCATAGGTCCCATAACCCCCATATAGAGAAGTTCCAGTATTCTTGAAGTAGTTTGATGATGCAACATTGGCTATGATGAAGGTGTGCAAGTTTCTAGTGCCACAACTTCACTTCATCCTCTTGAGTTTTTGAACATGTGGAAGAGTAAGTAGTTATCTTAGGTTCCCAAAGATAGTAGTTATCTTTAAACCTTATACCCTTCATCAAAACATTATTTTTCTCATCTTTGACTAGACATTCTAACTTGGAGAAAATGACTAACAAACCTTGATCACACAATTGACTAATGCTGATGAGGTTAACAGTTAGTCCCTTCACAAGAAGAATTACTTCCAATCTAGGTGATCCAGCATCCATCAATTTACCAACTCCTTTAATTTCTCCTTTAACACCACCACCAAATCTGACAGCACCTATAGGCAGGGACCTAATATCCATCAACAACTTCTGAACCCCTGTCATATGTCTATAACATCCATTATCAAAGTACTTGTATTCTCTAGTTGAGGCTCTCAAGGATGTGTGATCTATAAGGTTAACACTTTCATCTTTGACACTTCTCTTTTTGCTAACTGGCTTATCCTTGAACTTAATTGAGGATATTTGATTTCCATACAATTTATAACAGAGTGGATTTATGTGGCCATACTCTACACAGTAATGACATCTCCAACAGGATTGAAAATTATTTGGAGGTTCATTATGTCTGCCATAATGTTGTAACATGTGGTTCGACATTGTGGTTATATTCTTCCTTTCAGAAGGAAAGAACATTTCTTCAGACATTCTTCTCTGGCTATTATCAAGATGATAATGGATTTTTGCATCTCTTGTATATTTTATTTGATCAACCCTTTTTTCATCCTTATTAAGGAATCTGTAACGTTATTAAGCTTGGAATATAAGAGAATTATCTCACTTTGAAGATGAGAGACAACACCTAAGAGTTCCTTCTTCTCATTCTCCAACTCAGCTATGGCCTTTCTCTAATTTTCCTCTATCTTATGATATTCCTCACATTTGTTGCAGGTTTCCTTGTAATCCACATCCAAATCTTCATAGATATCATTTTCATCACAAACTTTTACTTCATCAGCCCATCTGCCAGAGAGAGTAGTAACAGATCCATCAGTCTCTTTGTTAGATTCATCTTCTGACTCATCATCATCATACCAAGAAACAATCAACCCCTTTTTATGCATCTTGAGATAGTTGGGATGTTCTGGCTTAATGTGACCAAAACCTTCACACTCATAACACTGAATCCATTTACATTTATTTGACTTTTCTCCAGTTCTGGTATTATTTTGAGAATCATAGTTATTCCTGATGTCAGATGTGATGTCCTTGACACATGGTCTTCCTCTTCTATCCATTCTCTTTAGAATTCTATTAAACTGCTTCCCAAGTAAAACAATGGTGTTTGACTGTCCCTCATCAGTATCCAGGTTAGCTTGACCCTCTTTATCTTCAACATTGGATACAAAAGAAATGCTTTTGTTCTTCTTTTGAATTCTATCATTCAAAGTCAATTCAAACATTTGAAGTGACCCCACTAGCTCATCAACTCTCATACTGTTGATGCTTTGGGCTTGTTTAATGGTTGTGACCATCATGTCAAATTTCTTAGGAATATACCTAAGAATCTTCCTCACCAGCTTCTTCTTTGATATCTTTTCTCCCAAGGCACTAAAGGAATTAGCTATTTCAATAACATTCATGTGAAAGTCATGAATACTTTCATCTTCCCTCATCTTTAAATTTTCAAATTTGGTAGTGTGAAGCAAACATCTAGACATCTTTACCTTGGATATTCCTTCATAAGTTGTCTTGAGAATTTCCCAAGCATCCTTAACCACGATACAAGTATTGGTCAACCTAAACATATTCTTGTCAAATAAAGTATTCAAGGCTTTGGAATTTCCAAGAGCTTTCTCATCTTCCTCCTTGGTCCAATCCCCTTCTAGCTTCAAGGTTTCTTTTCCATCCTTGTCCTTAACCACAGGGTGCTCCCAACACTTGATGACAGCCTTCCAAGTTTTTCTATCCATATATTTTAAGAAAGGCACCATACGTGTCGTCCAATAGTCATAATTAGTTCGATCAAAGACTGGAGGCTTATTAGCATTTCCTCCTCCTTTATTGTTAATAGTACTAGAATACAAACTTCCTAAAGATCACCTAAAATAGAACGGGGTGACCTGCTTTGATGCCAATTGAAATTATGGCACGCAAATACTAGATATCAAGAGAGATGTCACAACCGGGATCAAAAAATAGCTTTACCACTCAAGTAAAGATGCAGAAATTTAAATGACAGAAAAGTAAAATTAACAACAGAATTGTTAACCCAGTTCGGTGCAACTCACCTACATCTGGGGTCTACCAAGCCAGGAAGGAAATTCACTATGATAGTATTAGTTCAAAGCTAAACTCCCCAGTTTACAAATTCTCGCATGTGCAACTTCTACCTAGACACCCTCTCTAGATATGAGATCCCCTTCTCATTTCCTAATCAGTCACAATCCCAATGATAATTCAACAACAAGAAACAATAGAAGTAGCACACTTTCAAGAAAATACTTGATTTTTCTTAAAAGCTTCAATCAAGAACAATATACTTTTGGTTAAAAGCTTTAGAGTGGACAATGAACAATTAACAACCAGTTAACCTCAATGCATCAGAAGATACATGAGTGACATAGAATTAACAAGCACTAAACCCTAAAGATCAACCAAAACACGACCAATATCTATAACAATAGGGTTTAGTATTCACTTTTAATAGCCTTCAAACCTAATGGACTTGGGCTCTTGAAACACACAAATAGCAGCAATCAGTTTAAACTCGCTGCAAATCATCCTGCACAATAATAGGAACACAATACAAACTTTTCTAAAAAGGCTGAAGGAACCTTTTTATGAAAACTAATAGAATATGTCATAACAGAAATTCCCACAATATGCTCCCATGAATATTGCACACGTGTGCGTCAGAAAAAACTCAAAAATCACAAGAAAAATACCAAAATAGTCATGCCCTAACTTTCTGGTATAACATGTCCTGCAACATTTCACAACATCCTGTAGAACATGATGTCTGACTGTCATGGTAGAACATCTAGTTTAACATCTTGCTAATAGCATGTTGTTTTACCAAAATGCAGCCAATCCAAAAATCACAGAATTTACACTTATGAGCTGGCATTAGTCGATCTCCTAGAACAGCCAGTACCATATACAGATGTGACACCCTTAAAAAGCATCTGATATACATGTCGACATAGCTTCAGTTGTTATCAGCTATGGTACTTTGTGCATCCTTCGATACCAAATGACTAAGATAATCATCAAATATAGCATCCATATCTCTACGTGTCGCAGCAGGAGAAGCAAAGACATTATGTCGTTTGAGAATAGTCTGAGTGTAGCCGAACTTCTGCATGACGCGCTCATAATGACCGACATGGCTGTTAAAATGCATATCCTCGACAACCAAGCGTTCAAGATACACTCTGAATGACTTTATCACTTGGTTCCCTCTGAGTGGGAAAATTCAGAAGCACACGACATATCCTCAGTATAAGTCGGTACACACGACCATCCGGAGATGCGCAGGAAGTGCTGGAGGATCCAAGCTAGAAAAGTGTTAGAGCACACGAAATATTATTAAGGGAGTTGCTAAAATGTAATGAAAATGACATACAAACATTAAAAGACCAATAAATATTATCGTCAGTAGTGTGATGATGCTTATGACCTACTTCTTCTTCCACCTACAACCCTATAATAACTCCGAGTATAAGTAGACCAAAAAAATGGCCGCCTAGTTGTACTCCCAGTATAGACAACATCCATATAAGTGGCACTCATGTCCATAAAAATCGCAGTGCCAACCAAATATAACAGGTATGCTCTCATAGCATACGCTCTGTGGAGCTCCACCTGCTCGCCATCCCCTTTAACCTGCTATGCTCTAAAGAGCTCATTTGTATATACTTCTTTTAGGAATTCAAACCTAGCATGAACCCATCTGGTTTTTTTAAACTCCCTCATGGCATCCTCTAGGTCAACTCCCAGATAGTCTACCATCAACTCGAGTGCCTTGTCTTTGCTAATCTTCTAATGATCTAGAAGTTTCCCCCTAATCGAAAGATGAAACAAACACGATACATCGTTAAGTATAATATACATCTCACCAAGCGGTAGAGGAAATAATGACATCTCAAAGCGCCATCTCTCCATGAATGCATTAAGCATCAACGACTGACCGTAACATAACCGGTCTTGCACAAATCTTTCATCCCAAATAGAAACAAAGCAGCCTAAAACCACTCGTCATTAGGCTGAGGAAAGCCAGTAATCTTCTTCCCATGGTCAATAAACTTTAACGGATCACAGTCCTATAGAAAAATAAATCTATGTCAGAAAATTGTAATATAATAATAAATGTAATTTAAAAATAATGAATCCAACTAATTTTACCTCTCCGTCCCAAATATGTCTGGCAGTGTCCGGGTATAAAGGCAGCAGTGACAACTCTATAAGGCATCCTCTAAATGCTTGAGGTGACATTGGCTTATCAGCCTCAACAACCTGCGATGGCCCTGACTCAACAGTCTCATCAACCTGAGGTGGCACTGGCTCATCAGCATGAGGTCCCTCTGTGCCTGGGGTAGAACTAGTGCCTTAGGTACCTTTGGTGCCTGGGTAGGTGAAACTTGTCGCCTACGACAAGATAGGTAGTGATGTGTGTTGCACCCCAAAATTTTCTCAACCTTTTCTTAACTTGGTTTATGTTTCATTTCATTTCATTTTATTCTAGCATTTGCATTGCATAGCATGTTGCATTGAACAGGGGATCAAAAGGGGTGTGCATAGCAAGAGGAGTCTTCTCAGAGGTTTGAGCCTAAGCAGGGGTTGTTACTCAAGCTTGAATGGTCATCAGGACATCTTGAAGTGGTCATCGTCCTGTGAAAGGATAAATGGATGTGTGTGGGTCAACTCCTAACTTGGAGGCCAACCGAAGAGCATCAGAGGTTCGTGAATGCATGATTATGGGTATGAGATGTAAAGAAAGCTTATTGAGGGCCTTAAGGGTCATTGTGAAGCTTATGCAGGTGGTTGTGTGAAGTGGAACAAGCCACGATTGAAAGTATCGCAGTTAGGGTTTTCATATGGTAAATCCTCAGTCAACTGTGTAATTGAAGAAGATAGAAACTCAATTCAAAGTCTCTATGGTCATGGTATGTTGCGTTAAGACATATGAGACATCATTTCAAGTTCAATTCATCAAGGGCTAAGTGTGTGAGAAGTTACTAAATTAGGGTTCTCAGGGTAAAATTCCCTATTTAGTGCCCGACTTCAAGACCACCTACCTCCAGATACAAGTCTCATATCACTTTAATGCCAACATGGAACTTGTAGAGCATGTTCTTAGCATTAATTTGAGTACTCGAAGTCCTCGATTGGATTTATAGAACTCAAGTTATGATCCGGACAAGTTACAGGTCATTTGAGGTATGTGATTTTGGTCAACAAAAGTCAACCAAGTTCCAATCCAGTTTTGACCTAGAAGGGTGTTTCTCCTCAACTTTTGGTCAACATGAAAGTTGTAGGTCTTGCTCTTAGCTTTCCAGATTGTATTAGAAGTCTTTCATCTGATTTGTAGAACTCAAGTTATGAGGTTTACAAGTCAGGGGTATTTTGGGAAAGTAAGATTATAGGTCATAAAATTATAGGTCCATTTCACCAACTTGCACACTTCAAATGGAAATATTTTCAACATGAAATTTGCTTCAAATGGGGCCATTTGCACTACCAAATCATCTCTTGTCATGTTGGGGGCTTGGATTTAGAATGTGGGGTTTGAATTTTTCATAAAGGAGGCTTAAATTGAGAATTTGAAAATTAATGGATTTTAAACTTTTTCAAGGCAAGTTTGTGCATTTTTTGATTGCAAATAATATTTCAAAGACATTGCCATCTTCACATTGGAAATTTGAAGTCTCAAAATGGGCCATTTTCATGGTTTCTTCCTCTTGAAGTAACAAAATGGAAATCAACCATAAGATCAAAATTAAACCTCCAATCTCATTCCTTTAATCAACACAACTAATTTGTAATGGATTTGGATCAAAAAACCAACTGGTGTAGTGGTAAAAACGTGCATGGTATTTTCAAAAAAGTGGTGAAATGTGAATTTTCAAAATGGATGTTTTGCTTGAATTAAAGCCCCATTTGATCACAAACCCATCATATAAGTATTCTAGATGAAATTTGACAGAGAGCTAGGTCATTTTGCTGCATGAACAACCATTTCACGTTTTCAAAAAATGGTGAAAAACTCAAGAACCAATTCTCAGATTCAACCATTTCAAGCCAAATCAAGCTTTCAAACACCTCAATTGAAGTTCATGGAGTGATTCTGGACGTTTTTCGTTAAGCTTCATCACCATTTCAAGGCCCAGTGGAGGCTCTCCACAAGGTAAACTTTATTTCAACTTTACACTCTTAATACTCCATGATTTTTCACCATTTTCGTTGCATTTGAACCTTTGAGTTACATAGATCATTTCTGGATCATTGTTGTTTGTGTTTATGACATTTGATTTTTTGAGCTCAAAGTTGTGTTGTTTCTTTTTGATGGATTTTCATGGTGTTTTGCTTTAATTTTCATGGATTCTTACTCCTTGTAACATGTAGATGATGTTTGGACCTTTTAATTTAAGTATTGGTGAACTTTATTTTTTGCACACTTTGCTTGTTGTTTGATTGTGGTTTGGTTGTTGAGAATTAATGGAATTAGAGGTTGGATTCTTGTTCCTCTCGGAGAGTAGATGAATTTTCATCTAAAGTTTGTAAGAAACGGTGAAGTTTTGACGGAGCTATGGTGAAGAGAGGGTACCCGCGCCGGCCGGCGGTGAGGTTGAGGGTGGCCGGCGACTTTTCTGGCGAGCTGGTTCGGCCGGAGCTCCAAGGTTGAAGAAGGTGCTGACGTGGCGCGGTCTCATTCGCCCATTCCATGTTTTTCTGATCATGTGGATTATGACAAGACCTATGTGTTCCTTCTTTTGCTTGTCCACACACAATCAATACCCCAATTCATTAATTGAGGTGGCACATTCTGGTGCCTTGGATCATTTGACTAGTATGCAGATCTGATGGTTGTGTCTTTTTCTGCATTTTTATTTTCTCTATTTGTTTCTTTATTTGTTTGCACTTTGAAAATGCGTGAAAAATATTAAAAAATGTCTAAAAATTCTGAAAAAAATCATGAACATACTTAACATGTCTTTTAATTTTGTGCATTTTTAATTTCGTTTTTTGATGCATTTTCCATTTATTTTCATATTTTCCTTTTAAATAGTCATTTAATGATGTGACAAATGTGTGATGTCTTGTTGATTTTATTTCTTGCTTACGGTATGGATTAAACTTCTAATTTTTTTAGCACTATGTTAACATGTTAATTGATCCTTGGATATTTTTTCCATGATTTCTAAGTGTTGTTTCCATGTAGTTTGAGTTGCTTTTTGTTCCCTCTCCATTTTGCCTTATTTTGGGACACTCTTGGTGTTTGCCTTCTATTTAGGCACTTCCCTTTTGATTTTCAATCTCCCCTTTTGACCCTAGTTCCTAATACCATGGGGGTCCTCTGAGATTTTATTTGGCATTTTAGATGCATTTTCTTATTTTTCATGTATTTTGCAAGTTGCTTCATGTTTATGCATCTTTGTTGGTGTACTTGTTTTGTTTTGCTTCCAAAAGCTTGGTTGTGCATTATTGATGAATCTAATTCTAATTTTGTCATGTTAGGGGCTTGTTATAGGTCTTGCGTGCTAATTCATAGGTCTTTATCATATGCATAAGTTGTTCATTTGATCTCATACTTTCATGTTTGCATATTGTGTTTCCATAAGTGATGATTGCTTGCATTTTTTGATGTTTTTGTTTGCATTTGCTTGTGATGTTTTGTTTTAAATTTTGAGATCTCTTCTCCTCATCCCCATTTTGTCCTATAAACTTGGAATACTACTTAAGGTTGCTTGGTCCCTCCTTAGGAGGAACTTGAAGCCTACCTAAAGTAATGAATCCATGAGGACTTTTTCTCATTGTTTTTGTTACTTGTATGTGATGCATCTTCTTCTCCATTTCTCTTGTACTTGTTCATACCATGGCTTGAGGTTGAGATGAGCTTGTGGAGGTTCCATCCCCACACATATTTCCTCCCTCACTTGCATTGCATCTTTGTCTTCCTTGTTGTATTTGTGTTTGCATTCTTCATTTGCATTGTTTCTTCTTATTGTTTCTTCTTCTTTTTGTCTTCCTTCCCTTAGGATTTCTAACCTCTCAAGAGAGGTTATGATAGAAATTAGGGTTCTAACCATGCATGATAACATTAGGTAGTCCCCTTTCAAACTCAAATTTAGGTGTACATTGCATGACAACTTTCAGGGTTGGTCTAGTCCCCCTTAGTTTGTCCCCTTTCTCTTATCATCTTCAAACAACTTCAATTCACTTAATAAATATAATGAGTGTTGTGCCATGAGCCTTGTACTTGGGAAATGGTGATTGAGTGGTTACCTCTCAATTGCCTAGAGTGTTTAGTATACGTCCTTAGGACGATATGCGACGCATTCGATCCTAGGTTTTAGACTTTGTTACAACATACATTATGAACACCCAAATTCAAAACACTTCTTCCTTAAAAAACACAAAAACAATTCAAACTTTTTTTCACCCCTTGGGGTCTTAATCAGGAAAACTCTTTTCATAAACAAGAGTGTTGTTAAATTTCAGTCCTATCGCAAACGGTAACGCCTAAGTCTCCAAAGGTCGAGCTGCATACACCAACTACTAGAACTGTCTGTTAACCCTACTCGGGTAAAACTTTTGAATAGCCTGTGTTCTCATAAGCCCGAACTACGTTTGCTCTAATCTTTCGTACCAGATGAAAGTACGTAGGCACAAGACGCGATGTCTTGGCGAGCAACCTTCCCCCCTTCTTTAGCCGTAGTTAGGCGAACTACGTTGACTCTGACTTTCCCATTGCCCGAGGGAGTACGTAGGCACAGAGCAGCGATGCTCTGCCGAGTCAGTTCTTTTTCTTTCTCTTTTGTCCATAAGCCTTTAGCGTAGATAGTTTACACACCCTTTTAGCTAGACAACACATGGGTGGATCCCGTCGAGTACGACGGACGTGAGGGGTGCTCATACCTTCCCCTTGTGTAACCGACTCTCGAACCTAGGACTTGGTTGCGATGACTTCGTCTTTTCCCATTTTCATCAGGTTTTTCCGATTGTTTCCTTTCCCTTCTTTGGGATAAATAACGATAGGTGGCGACTCTGTTAGTCATTGTCAGACTCTTTTTTCGCAGTAGCGACAATGTGTCAGTAGGTGACACCCATCACCTACGAGAAGAAGTAGATGGAGAAGCATGAGCTCCAGAAGTCGATGTCTCCACATGAATCAGGCTAGAGTGAACATGAGCCTCTAAAACTTGACTCATCTCCACACGGATTGATGCATGTTATGAAATCCTCATGTGCTTCAGTCTATCGTCTCTATCAGCCATAATGCCTTTAAGTAAACCAAACAAGTGTTAGAAAATTACTACAAGCAACCCTCCAAGCAAGGAAATTAAAAAAAAAACAGATAAATTACGGAGATGCATCCCCGGTTACTGGTAATCCAAATGTTGAAAAATTCCAGAGATGAATCTCTAAAACTTCTTGCAACTTTCAGGTTCTTCAATGGCGGTAATGCAGACCACCAAACCACTAAAAATAATGCTTTAATCATTACTTTTAAGCATCAAACACGTTTTCCAGTATGCATAAACTATCATTCATACAATTTCTACTTATTACTTACCTAAATCATCAATTTCTATTCATTTAAACAAAAACTCAAAAAAAAATTCAAAAACCAAAAAGTTACAAATTAAGAGTTTACTTTTGTGTTGGATGATGTCTTTGATGTACTTGATGTTGATGGAAGAAGCTTTGAACTTGGTTGATTGGTTTTAAAAGAATTTGAGTTGAGAGATTTTGTGAATTTTTTTAGTGTTTTTATAGAAATGAAGAAGGAGAAGGGTTCTAGCGCATTTTAGAACCAATATTATTCGAAGATGCATCTCCAAAATATTTACGAAGATGCATTTCTGGAATATTTTAATGTTAAGTCAACATTTTATTTATTCGGGGTGCGTCTAGAAGTGCATCTCCGTAAACTAGGGACATTTTGTATTTTCATGTGGTGCCTA
This sequence comes from Lathyrus sativus, assembly GCA_963859935.3. Classification (NCBI taxonomy): domain Eukaryota; kingdom Viridiplantae; phylum Streptophyta; class Magnoliopsida; order Fabales; family Fabaceae; genus Lathyrus; species Lathyrus sativus. Next base: position 129,387,414 of record OZ012735.1, read on the forward strand.
GTAACACATAGGGTGCATTAAGAAATTCCCTTAATTTTTTGCCTCAAATATGGTGAGTTTATAATCCCAAGGATAACCTGGTCATTGAATTCTTCCCACTTTCAAGCATTGTGTGACAACTTCCCAAATATTTGGTATGGTCTCTCCCAATCGAGCAATATATTTTTTGATTTTAGTTTTTGCCACTAATTTCCTAAGTTCCAAGTCGACCTCATTTATTCTTCTTAGAAACACATATAAGATACACCATCTCGCCAGTCAGGACTTCTTTCAAATGCTTAGTAAGGGAAAACCATCCTCTAAGTACCCCTTATATGAGATCTAAGTCCACGAAATTCACACTGTGAGAGTCAGGCTTTAGTGTTAGGCATACGATCATCGTAACCTTTTTTATTTTGAGGTTTTTAAGGTATCCCTTCATGACCACTTCTTGGACTCCTTTTACAACACCTATGCTCCCATTGTCAAAGTGATACTTCATGGTTCGATATAACGTTTAGAATATGTTACTAAGGTGTTAAGGGTTGAATGACCGATGATGATGTTGTAGGATGAGGGAGCTGCTACAACTATATATATGGGTGTTCATTATTTTGGGAAAATCTAAACCAAATCGGACTCCAAACCAACACATGGTTTTTAGTTTGAGCATTTTTTTAGTGCGGACAAAATCTGAACCAAACCAAAGAAATTCGATGTTAATTGGTTCGGGCAACAAATTTCCAAAATTCTATCCACGAGCCTGTCTACCCAAACCAATCATAATTAATTAGTATAATATATCATCATTATTGTGGAAACTAGAATAATATATTCAACTTCAATAAAGAAAATGAAACGTCATTTGTGATATTCACAACGAATATGGAGAAGCGAAAATTTAGGAATTTTATATTATTTTAGAAAATTAATTGATTTAAATTAAATATTTTAAAAAATATTTTTGCACATTTGTTTCTAGTATATCCAATCAATTCAACTCAAATCAACCTGTTGTTTATCAGTTTGGTTAGGTTTGGGCTTTATCACAAAAATGTGTAAATCCAACCCAAACCAATCCATGTATTTTTTATCAGTTTTGGCAATGGATTTTCCCGAAATGGAACCAAACTGGCACGCGAACACTCCTAACTATAAATTTTACTTTAATGGATTTGGTGATGGTAAGCTCATAATTTCTCGGATATATATGGCTGATATCATCTTTGGTGGGATGTCAGACCAGATGTTCTAACATTTTGTCAAACAGATGCAATCTGAATTTGAGATGAGTCTAGTAGGAGAATTGACTTATTTTCTTGGACTTCAAATAAGAGAGGTGGAAGATTCTATATTCATATCTCAAAGTAAGTATGCCAAGAACATAGTGAAAAAGTTTGGTATGAAGAAGGTCAGTCACAAGAGGACTCCTGCACCTACTCATTTGAAGCTATCCAAAGATGAAAATGGGGTGAGTATGGATCAAAGTCTTTACAAAAGCATGATATGTAATCTATTGTATTTGACAGCTAGCAGACCTGATATCATATTTGTTGTTGGGGTTCGTGCTAGCTATCAAGATGAACCCAAAATTAGTCACACCAATCAAGTAAAAAGGATTCTGAAGTATGTTAATGGTACAAATGACTATGGTATGTTGTATTCACATGGTTTAATGACATGCTTGTTAGATATTGTGATGTTGATTGGGCAGGAAGTGCTGATGATAGAAAAAGCACCTCTGATGGATATTTTTTCATGGGAAACAACCTTATTTCTTGGTTCAGTAAGAAACAGAATTGTGTGTCCCTATCCATTGTTGAGGCTGAGTATACTACAGTAGGAAGCAGCTGTTCTCAGCTACTTTGGATGAAGCAGATCCTAAAAGAGTACAATGTCAAGCAGGGTGTCATGATATTATACTATGACAACTTGAGTGCTATCGACATCTCCAAGAATCCTGTTCAACATAGTAGGACAAAACATATTGACATTCTTCATCATTTTATCATGGAGCTTGTTGAAGATAAAGTAGTCTTTCTAGAACATGTAGACACTAAGAAAGAACTGGCTAATATCTTTACTAAGGCTTTGGGTGCAAATCAGTTTGAGAAGCTAATAGGTGAACTGGGAATTTTCATTTTTGAAGATTCATAGCAATTAGTCTTGATTATGCAGGATACTAGGCATAGGAGAAAGCTGGTGTCAAAATTATGCCTAAAAAAGGGGGAGTAGTGGTGATGGTAGTGTGGAGCATGGGAATAATGATGATCCATACTTTTCTATGTTTTCTTTTGTGTTTATGGGAAGTCTTTGCTGGTGTTAATGGGATGTCACTCTATATGTTCTGACAACATTTCATCATGTTTGGGAGTTATATGGTTATGTTCTTAAGGGGATCTTTGTGACATGGAGAGTTCTGCTGCCGTTTCTGTGATGTTAGACAAGATGTCTTGACATTGTATTTAGTTTTGTTTGCTGAATTATTGGATATGCAATTCAGGGGGAGTTCTTGCTATTTTGTGATGAAGTTTTTTGAAGTTCTTTTTTGTCTTGTTGTGAGGTCTTTTCTCGCTGCGTGTGCCTCTGATTTATTCTAGTGTGCTTTTTGTTATCTTATGTTTATTTTTTTGGTTCTTCATACAAAGGTTGTTTTAGCCAAAATTTACCACAGGGGGAGATTGTAAGTTTTTTGGTTTTTGGTTTGGCAGCAATTTGGTTAAAACAAGCCACAACAAGATGTTGAGACAGATGTCTTGATAGGACAGTCAGACATCATGATCAACATGACGTTGGGACATGTGGTAGGACATGTTATACCATATGTTTAGGGTTATGATGATTTGGTATTTAAAGTGTGAGATTTGATAGTATTTTAATTCACACAATGTCGCTATCCAAGAAAGGATATTTTAGGAACTTTTTTCTTGATAGATTTGATTGTATTTCATAAAAAGGATCTTAGAGTCTTTCTAGGAAAGTTTCTATTCAATTCCTATTTTTGTGCAGAAGATTTCAAGCTGATGTTTTGTGATTTGCATTTTATTTAATTGAAGAGCCCAAGCCCATGCTGATCTGAAGGCTATTTAAAGAGGAACTCTAAACCTAATGAGGTGGTGAAGTTGTGTATTGAAAGAAAGAGTGTTTAGGGTTTAGAAAGTTTTGTGTTATTTGTTCTTTGTAATCCTCTCTTATGTCTTTTGACATTTGAGTTGGGCTGTTTTGTTTATGCATTTGTGAGTCATTCATGTACTCCTTAGGTACTTGAATTGGACTGAGTTTTGACTTACAATCACTCCTAAGCTTTTAAGAAAAGACTTCTTTTTTGTGTCTTTAGAAGTGTGACTTCCAGTATTCTTTATTATTGAGTTTGTCACTGTTGTGTGACTGGTGGGAAGTGAGAGGGGTCTCATATCTAGGAGTTCCTAGGTATAAATTAGCACGGGTAGTGATTACGTGAGAAGCTTGTAAACTTGTGAGTGTTTGTTGTGGCTTTGAACTAATACTATTATAACGGATTTACTTCCTGGCTTGGGAGCCCCCAGATGTAGGTGATGTTGCACCAAACTGGGTTAACAATTGACTATGTTATTGTTTACATTCAAGCTCTTATTTTTCTGCATAAGTGTTGTCTGTTGTCTTGATCCCAGTGTCTTGACATCTGGTATCTGTGCGCCAGAATTTCAAGTCTCTTGCCTTGGGCTTAAGCCGTGAAGTCTTAGATTGTGAATCTGAGCAAAGAAGTCTTATACGGTGCGTCTGAGCAGAGAAGTCTTAGGCAAAGTGTTTAAGCAGTGAAGTCTTGAACTAGAAGGGTTTAAGCAAGGAAAGTCTTAGGATATGAGGATCTAACCATAAATATATTAATCGGATGCTAATTAAGCAAGGAAGTCTTAGGTAGTAGGTCTGAGAAGAGAAAATCTTATACTGGTGAGCATAAGCAGTTTTAATCAGTTTGTTTATACTAGAAATCTCTTACGTGGCAAGGGTACTGAGGTACTCTTAGTTGGAGAGGAAGCAGGATAACGGTTGTATGTTCTTTGCTGTTTTTATTTGCTTCTGTTACATTTTCCGCTGCACTCATTATCAGATTCTAAACTCTGGTTTAGAATCTGAACTCTAGTTCAGAAGTAAAAAGAATTTTGCAAACACAATTCAAGCCCCTCCCCCTTCTTTTTTATTTTTTTCACCTCCACCCTAAACATATCATATCATGTGGCACATGAATCAAGGGAAATAAACATATCACAAAATCAATTCATCATCTCTAAATTACTATTAAAACATTTAAGGTCACAACCTTCAAACATCAATCAATGGCATAATATCATCAACCACATCAAAACATAATTTATGCATACATGAAAGGAACACGAATCTAATCATCATCAATTATTTCTCAACATTCATCATTAAATATTTCATAAGATTCATCATCAATAAAAAGAAAACTAAAACCCTACTCTACTCTTCCATCATGTCAATCTCAATTGAAAACCATTATCCACCCTTGCCTTAGACTTTCTCTAGCAAGGATTCCTTCAAGCTCTAACAATGGTGCCTTTCTAAGACTCTACTTCTTTGCCCTAGCCTCTTTGTCCTTTTCTCCAAAATTTTCATGTACAATTGAGGACTGATTCTTCTCACTTCTCTATTTTCCTAAAAAAATTCCTTTTTACTAGGCTTTTCCACTTCTACTCTCACTTACTCCTCTAACTCTCTATTATGTCCTCATTATTCTCCCAAATGCCACCTTTACCCCTTATTTCTCTATTCTCCTCTTTTAATTAAATAAGTCACAAAAATTCATTTTTATTCTAATTATTAAATAATTCTAATAATTTTAAATTACTCCACTCATCTCTAATTACTCTCCACACCCCTCTACCTCGTGGCCGCACACCTCAACCATACAAGATAATTTAATTATTAATATTTATCAATCAAATAAATTACACAAAATTCATAAGAATTCTAAATAAATGATATAATCTAAATTGGGGTGTTACATAACTAGTTACCAAAAAGCTATAATCGGTTACAATAATGAATAATTAGTTTCTACAGAGCTGGAAAGTGCAAAATCAGTTTCTAAAGAGGTTTGCATCCAAGGCTCCAAGATTGTGAGTTGTTCTGAGATAACGAAGTAAATAATGATGGTGATTTCATCCATTTTGTACTTTGTTATAGCCTAATTGTTACCCATAAGATCCTATCTTCTTTTAGCATTTTTGCATACAAACAAGATCATAAGCTTGGTTGCTTTCTTACCCTCTCATCTTTGGGTTTGCTTTTGTAGAGATCAACAAGCACCTCTTTGTGTATTTTGTTCCTTTACGATTATATGCTTTATGTTTCACTAACTACTAATAAAAATGCCAAAAAATATGTCTTGTTTCCTTTTGTTTCTTTGCAAAGTAGGGTGTTATATCAAAAACGCCAAGCATGATTCATCAACTAGGGTTTTGCTCCCTCAAGGTTAAAATATGGTCAACCATTGTTTCTCAAGGGCTATTTCATCAAATCATGGCTTCTAATATCAAAGTACAAGGTTTCAAGCATCATTCAATCTCATCTTGATCAAAGATATCTCAAGGTTTAGTAGGTTATCTCTCAAGAAAAGTCAAAGGTTCATGTGTTTATCTTCATGCCTTCATCAATAAGTTACCTCAAGCTTTGGTCAATTTAATCAAGGGAAATGCAAAGACACATTACTTTGAGCTCATATGATGATCCATGTGCTTTGAAATGCAAGGAAAATCCAAGTTTGCAAGTTGATTCAAGGAAGTTTGACCTAAAAAGTCAACATTTCAAGTCAAAGTTCCAAAGATTACAACTCCTTCAAATCTTGTTACGGTAAAGCGGCAAGCAAAAATTATTGAGTACCCGATTTTGGTTGAAAGATTCAAGATAGAATAGATAAAAGCGAAAAATATAAAGACGGAAAATTTAAAGTAAAGACTACAAATAAACAGAGCCTTATTGGGATTGGAATTTCATCAATCGATAACACATACATTCTTCTGACAAGTTAAACACAAATTAACCATTCGTCTAATACCCTCACGTATCACCCACAATAGAGGTTATGTCTAACACAAAGTCGAAAGAATAATCGTATTGTCTCATTGGTAATGTCTCATGCAACTCAACAACATAAAGCATTAAGAATTGATACTCACGCGAATGTTAAATCTAAATCTATGTCTAGAGTTTAGAACCTAACAGGTATTTATCCTAGATCCAGATTTGAAGAGTATATGTCTATATCGGTTCAAATCAATGTGTAAACAAGTAAACAAGGATAACATCCATATCAGATAAATGATTGATTTATATAAAACGCCCTGATCAGAATAAGTACATAAAATTAACCATTTTTAACTTGTATTCAAATAACTTATGCATGTGAACATAGTTCTTCATCTCTATTATCATGCATCCTCAAAATACCATTTATGTCTAAAGCGTTATCGTGGGCTTTAGCGTATTAATCACTACATGATGTCTCATGCTAACAATCAATACAATAAAAGCTTGATACTAGTCAATATCAACTCACAAATCTATTTCTAGAGTTTGCTCATTGATAGATGAATATCTCAAACCCATTATATGAAATCAAAGAAAACATCAATATTGAATCAAAACTAGTTCACAAATACATAGATTAGAAGAAACACATAAGGTATCAGAAGATTACATCCAACCCCAACAAGAGATCAAAGAACTTACTCGAAGATCAAGATCCGGTTTTCTTGTAATTGGACTTCTCCCTATTAGGTTTGTGTGTTTCTCTTTCTAAAATATATTTGGAATGAAGAGAGATAAAGTTCTCCCTCTAAAAATCTCAGTTTTCAAGTTATGATCCCCAAAAAGTATGAAATAGTACATAAAATATCTAAATAGAATATGTCTCACTCACACTGTGAGCTCTCTGTTTGCACTGCGAACATCACTTATAGGAACTTAAATTCCCTTTGAACAGTTAAGCCGCCTCTATAGATTCTCTAACTTCGCATTGCGAAGCTCCTGTTCGCACTGCGAACTTCTTCGCCCAGGCCTCACACTGCCATCAGCAAGGGGTTTAGGTATCACCATCCAAATGTTCCAGCTTGCTTTGGCCTCACCTTGAGCTCGCACTGTGAGCTCGCCTGCGCTTCGCTACTTGCTTGCACTTCGAACCTACTGGATTCTCCATAAATTCTTTGGCTTCCTTGTCCATTAAATTGTTCCTTGTTCTTTGATAATCCAATCTAATTCCTACACAATAGCACACATATCAAGGAAACAAAAGGTAAAATCCATTTCATTGAAGACTCACAAGAGAACATGAAATAAATCAATTAAAAGTTGAGAAATGAGTTGAAAATGCCAAGAATAATGGTTCAAATTAAGACATATTTGGCATTTAACAATTCTCAATATTTTTGAATAATTCTTTTTTCATATGACTCTTCTCAACATTCTCTTTAACTTCTCTTTACATGACAAGATCCAATTATGCTCGGAGGATCATCAAAAGCTTGAAGACATTATAGGTCATTTGTGGACTTAGTGAAATTTTGCTTATTTTCAAGTGACTTTTTCTCAACATTCAAGAATCATAAATTCTTCAATTTTCAACGTATGAAGCTCATTATTTTTGCACAATACTCTTTGTGATACACTATACAAGATTGCTTCAAAGGTTAAAGTAAAATTGTGCTTGGAAGGCCATGCAATTCATTGATACATTATAAGTCATTTTCAGCCATTTGGACTTAAGAATTTTCAAGTTTGGTTTTCCATATTGTTGTGTAAACTTCAACATGCCATAACTTTTTGCTCAAACATCCAAATGAAACCTTTCTTGGCACATTGTGATCTTTGCCATGATGTTAAAAAATTTCAAAAATAATAGGATCAAAAAGCCTATTGTACATGATGCCCCATTGATGCAAGCATGGTTACTTGGAACTGAAGATTTGCACCATGATCAAATTTTTACCTTAACTAATCTTCAATTACAAGTCAAATTATCATGTTTTATGCATATAAACATGATTAGTGAAAGTTAACTGACTCATAAAATGCATGGTTTGGCTGAGTTTTGATGCATTTAAAGTCACACTTTTACCATGATGAGGGTGCACATGATTACACTCAATTTCCACTCAATTCACCCTCTCAGCATTTCATCATCTTCAGCTATAAATAGAGAGCCTTGCTACCTTCATTTTCAAGCTTTTGAGAGAAAAAGAACCTCGCTCCACCTTCAAATTTTTTGAAAAAAAGTGAGCTATCGTGTTTTGATTTCCAGTCACTTTCAACTCAATTTCTTGATTCAGTTAGCTACATCATGTTCCTCTGAAGCTTCTGCAACAAGAATCAAGCTCTAAGAGTCCTTGAATTACTCCAACCAAATCCAGTTTCAGAGCTTCTCAGATCGTTTTTAGACGAGATAGTTTGAAGCTCCATTTTCAATCAAACAAGTTACCATAATGTAGTCCTTTGCTTGCTGAATATTTCCCCTAACCTAGATGGTGTTGACTTTTTAAGTTCATCATTTAATTTTTGTTTTCATGTTTTTTAGTTCACTGTGTTTTCTCTGAAATTCTCTCTACTCCCTTTCAATAAATGAAAATGGAGAGTGAGGTTGAGTTTGCCTTGATGAGACGATTGCAATGATGGTGATCTCATGCTCTCATGTTACCATTTAGCAATCTCCAGTAACTAGTTCACCGGAGAAGATTATCGGAGGGGCTGAGAACGATGACCAGATCAGAGACACGTTGGCAAATTGAAATTTTTTCATTGGTTGGTTTTGAATGTGTTCACATGTTATTTATGAACTAATTTCCCCCATGAGCCCGCATTTCTAGATCATGAGATTTTCTATGTAGGATTAATGAGATGGATCCAACGCGTGTGATATTTTCTCATTTATTTTATTTTCTTATTTTTATTCAAAAATTCATAGTAATTTCATTTTTAATTCAAAAAATACCAAAATAATTTATAAAATAATATTTTATTTTTCTAATATGATTTTATATTTTTATCATTTTATTTTTACAATTTGCCATTTTCATGATTTTTCTCTTTTTGTGAGTATTTTAATTAGTTTTAAAATATTTTTATGCATCCAAAAATTCTCAAAATTTTTATATAGCATTATTGACTTGTTTCTGACTTGTGTTATTTTTTTTTTATCATTTCTCATTTGATTTGGTGCATCGTTTGCATTTTTCATTTTAAAATTAGTTTTAAAAATTATTTTAGTGCATTTAAATTCATTTTCTTGCATTTTATATTGGTTTGAACTTTGTTGATTGCTTTTGGCCTTGGATCTTGGTTGATTTAATCATTGGTCTCATCAAACTCAATGGATCTTGGGTGTTAATGGGGGTGAAAACCCTAATCCACCAAAATGGATGATTGATTTTGATGATGACTTGATCATCACTTAGATAAAATTTGGTTTTATCTTTTGTTTAATCCTCTCTTCTTCATCCCTTTATTTTTATTTTTCACCCTTCCTTGGATAAATTGGAAGATGTGTAGGCAATCTTGTTCATGAGATCTTGAATGGTACTTGATAAACTTTCATCATTTCAAATCTGCCATTTGATTGATCATTTGATCAATTGAGATACTCTGGATTGATGCATAAGTTTGTCCAAAGTATTCTGAGAGGTGGATTGAGGTACTCTGGATTGGTGTAATGGATCCATCTTTCCTTGACTTGGGTCTTGATCAACCTTGTTTTGACTAGTGCTACATGTTTTAGAAGTATGATCTTTATATCATATCTCTAACATGTATGGTACATAAATTATTATTAAGCGGCCTCCCATAGTATGATCTTCCTTATAGATTGTGCTACGACTGTTTAACATATCGTTAAATTTGCCCCTAAACGGAAGTGATCATATTGGTCCAATTTTAGATATGAGTCATCTTTAATTTAGATGTAAATCTCCTATCTCCATAGTGTGTAGACGTTTTTGATTGGCTGTATTTTGTGGCAAAACATTGATGTATGTGTGAATGTTATGACTGATGTTATGACATACATAATGAGTGTATTGCAGGGTAAGTTTGGATAGCTAAGAGCAAAGTATGTTGGATGTCATGCTGGATGTTATGACATCAAGCAGCTGACATCAGGGCGCGTGTTTTAGGTTATGGTATATTGCATGAGGAAGCTTATGCTATACTTCAGGAAAGATTTTAGGAAGCTTGGTTATCTCAAGCAAAATACCAGGCATGGTTGAGGATAACCTAGGACCAAACTGTTAGTGTGCAGCTTAATGAAAAGAGGTCTTAACTGGGTTAAACCTAATTTCAGCGTTTAGGCCCAAGATCTTTCTGCTGCTTATAAATAACAAAGTAGCAATCCTAATTGAAGACAATTATGGGCAAGGGTTTTGGGCAGAGCTTTTGAGACAGAGAGTACAATGTGTTTGTGAGTGAAGAATTCAGTCTACGTACTGTGATCTTCACGTGTGTGATTGTGTCTTAGGATACTTGTGAGCCAAGCAATTATCTCTTGGATGGTTGCATTGGACTAGTGTGTTTTGAGTTGTACTCTGTGTGTGTCACTCTAAGCTTTTAAGCACGAGTGTTGTGTCTCTTGATCAAAGCTGTGAAGCAGATCAAGGTGTGTTTGAAGTGTGTCTTCGAGTTTATTTGTAACTGAATTAGTTGATATCACTGCTGTGATTGAGAGGGAGTGAGTAGGTACTCAGGTCTAGTGTTAGGCTGAAGTGTCATTGGGTAGGTCTTAAGTGAAGAGTGCAAACTGGTTGTTTGACTCTGAATTAATTCTACTAATAGTGAATTTCCTCCCTGGCTTGGTAGCCCCCAGATGTAGGTATGATTTGCACTGAACTGGGTCAACAATCCTCTGTGTTATTTACTGCTTTCGATTCCTGTTTATTGTTAAGTTTTGTAGTCTACTCAGTAGTGGATGTCATAACATCCACTGTAACATCGACTGTTTGGTACCTAAAATTTCAATTGGCATCAGAGCAGCCACCCTGCCTGTTATTTTCTGGGTGAGATCTAGGGAAGATAAATTCTGGTACTATGGACAAGGATATAGGATTCACAAATAGACCACCAATTCTAGATGGCTCTAACTATGATTACTAGAAACCTCGCATGATAGCTTTCTTGAGGTCTCTGGATAGCAAGGCTTGGAGAGCAGCTAATTCAGGATGGGAACATCCAGTGAAAACAGATAAAGATGGAGCAACTGTGCTAATCCCTGAAGAAGAGTGGAGCAAAGAGCAAGAAGCCTTGGCTCTTGGGAATTCTAAGGCCTTGAATTCTCTATTCAATGGAATAGACAAGAACATTTTCAGACTTGTGCATCACTGTGAACTGGCCAAAGAGGTTTGGGATACCCTCAAAACAACTCGTGAAGGTACCTCTAAGGTCAAGATGTCAAGATTACAAATGTTGACCACTAAGTTTGAAAATCTGAGAATGAAGGAGGATGAGACTATTCATGAATTCTACATGAATATTCTTGAAATTGCTAATACCTTAGGAGCTTTAGGAGAAAAGATGTTTGAAGAAAAGCTTGTAAGGAAGATTCTCAGACCATTGCCCAAAAGGTTTTCCATGAAGGTTACTACTATTGAAGAGGCTCAGGATATAAGCAACATGAAGGTTGATGAACTCATTGGTTCTCTACAAACCTTTGAGATGGGGATGTGTGAAACTGTTGAAAAGAAGAACAAAAGCATAACTCTTGTGTCAAATACTACAGAGGACTCAGATGAAGACAATGGTGGAAGTGATGAAAATTTGTCAGAAGCTATAGATATGCTTGGAAGACAATTCAACAAACTGATTAAAAGAATAGATCAGAAAACCAAACCTAATGTCAAGAACATCTCCTCTGACATCAGCAGAAGAGGAAAATATGAAGAGAAGCCCAACCAAGGTAAAGGAGTTCAGTGCCATGAATGTGAAGGCTATTGTCACATTAGAGCTGAATGTCCCACCTATCTCAAGAAGCAGAAGAAAGGCTTAACTGTCACCTGGTCAGATGGAGATTCTGAGAGTGGATCAGAAGAAGAGTCTGCAAACATGTCACTGCACTAAATAGTGTATGTGTATCTGATGATGATTCTAGTGAAGATGAGCTTACCTTTGATGAGCTTGCATCTTCATATAAAAATCTATGCATCAGAAGTGCAGAAGTATATCAACAAGGGGAGCAGCAGAAGAAACTCATAAGGAAGTTGGAGGCTGAGAAGATAAAGCATATTGTAACAATAGACTCACTCAAGAGTGAGGTCAGCTTGTTGAAATCTAAACTGGATCAGATGTCAAAATCCATAAGGATGCTAAACAATGGGACTGATACTTTAGAAGAAATTCTACAAAGTGGTCAGAAAACAGGAAACATGTCTGAACTAGGATTTGTTGGTAAACAAGAACCCATCTTAGGCTGCAAGAGGCCAAAGGCTAAAAATCAGAAGTCAAATCGGATGTCACGACCAATGTCGCAACATCAGGGAAACAAAAGTAGGAACCAGACCAAGAAAAAAATACCAAAGACATAGGTGTTACTATTATGGAAGATTTGGGCACATAAAGGCCTTTTGCTTCAGGCTGCATGGATTTCCCAGCCACATGCACCAAGTCAAATCCAAACTGGATGCTCAGAGCAAGAAACTCCATCAGGTCAAACCCAAATAGGTTGCTCCTATCAAGAAACGGCAATGGGTTGCTAAGAATGTGGCCCTAGTAGCTCATAGTTCTCTAAGGATGCCAACCAAAGAAGACTGGTATTTTGACAGTGGTTGTTCTAGACATATGACTGGAGTAGAGAATCTTTTGGTGAACATCAAACCTCATTCCTCAAGTCATGTAACCTTTGGTGATGGAGCTAGAGGAGAAATAAAAGGTATTAGAAAACTAGACAGTTATGATGCTCCAAAACTGGATAATGTCATGTTGGTGAAAGGACTGACTGTAAATCTTATCAGTATTAGTCAGCTCTGTGACCAAGGTCTCAGTGTTAAGTTCACTAAGGGTGAATATGTTGTCACCAATGGAGTATATGAGGAAGTCATGAGGGGATCTAGAGCTAAGATTAACTGTTATTTATGGGAGCCTAAAAATAACTACAAAGTCTTGACCAAAGAAGAAAAGGAGGATCAACTGTGGCATAAAACAGGTAGACATCTTCAAGGGATGAAAAAAAACCATATCCAAGAAAATAGTAAGGGGAACTCCAAAGTTAATTCCAGATAAAGGAAAAGGTTGTGGTAAATGGCAGGCTGGCAGGCAAGCCAAGATAGTACATCCAAAGAATGGACATCATAGAAATCTAGATTTGTTATACTGGAATTTGATGAAGTCCATGAAAGATGACCAGCATAAAGGGAGCAATGTCACTCAAGATATCATGACATTATATTGTGGCAATCTTAGTGCCATCAGTATGAACCTAATTCAGCCTAATGAAGCCATGTATAGGGATAACAAACATCACTCTAGAGAAGATCGTGTGGAGCTTGGGAATGCTGAGCTACAAATGGTTGACATGTTCACAAGAAATATCAAGGCTACTCAATTTGAAAACTTAAGAAGCAAGTTGGGAGTGCGTCTTAATGATGAATTCTAGCAATTATTGGTAATAGGGAATTGTATTTTGAAAATTAATCATTTGCTTATTGGTCAAAATATTGAATTCCCTCCACTTTTGCAACCTTACCTCACTAGCTCATACACACTATACACTTGCTTCATTCGGTGCCCATACCACTTCTTCATCTTCCATACCTCTTTCAACAACCATAGAAAACATTCTCTCTCTCGACCAACGTCTCTCAAAATGTCTCAACAACCAAAATCTAATTCTTCCAAGAAAATGACCTCCATCGCTGATTCAGGATCTGGTGCTAGAACTGATTCTAGCAACCCTAACCAGATTCTTGAGGTAGCACCCCTATGGATGTTAACCCCATACGGTCAGATTATGAAGAAACCACGGACTTCACATGCAAGAAGACCTAAAGAACTAGTCACGGGCCAGGCTCCTCAGTCTTCAACCTCCATTCCTCATGAGGATATCAATGGGGAAGAAGTTAGGCATATCCACAACATCATTGCTAATTTGGTATCCAGGGTTCTGATTAAGCCACATGATGTGCCAAAAATATCCATTCCCCCTAACACTAAGGGTCCTGCTCCCCATATGGATGAACAAGCTGATGTCATTCACGATGTTAAAACCTTGGAAACGACCTCATAAAAGGAAAATGACAAAGGTCAAGCATCTAAAAATAATGATGTTAATATGCAAGGTGATAACAATGATGATAATGAGGCTCAGAAGGATAATGCTAAGATTGTGAACCTTGATGACTATTCAGATAATGATCTAATAGCCACAATCAACCCTAGCATATCCAAAAGGCTCATGACTAGGAAATGGAATAAGGCAGTTGTGCAGAGTGCTCCTAAGAAGAAGAATGCAATAAAGAATACTCTTGTTGGCCCTACCAAAGCTTGGAGCAAGGTTGTTCCACAGAAGAGAAAGGCCCAAACTAGTACTGAATCAGACTCTGACTCAGATGTTGCTTGTGATGTCACTGACATCCCACCAAAAAAGAGACCCACAACTACCAAACTTGCTGCTAGTGTTCCTGATGTTCCTATTGACAATGTCTCATTTCATTATCCATCAAGTGTCAACAGATGGAAATATGTGTATCAAAAGAGATTGGCTTTGGAGAGAGAGCTAGCTCATAATGCTCTTAAAAGTAAGAAGATCATGAATCTCATCTATGATGTTGGTTTAATAAAGACTGTCACTCAGTTCTCACAGTTCTATGAAATACTTGTCAAGGAATTCATAGTAAACCTATCAGAAGAATGTGCTGATAGAAAATCAAATGGGTTTGGCAAGGTATATGTAAGAGGGAAATGTGTCACTTTCTCCTCAACTATCATCAACAACTATCTAGGAAGATCAGATGGAGCACAACCTGATATAGCTGCTTCTAACAACCAAGTGTGTCAAGTGATTACTGCCAACCAGGTCAAAAGCTGGCCTTCAAAAGGAAAGATGGTTGCAAGTAAACTGAGTGTGAAGTATGCCATGCTACATAAGATTGGTGCTGCCAACTGGGTGCCCAAAAATCATAAATCAACTGTTGCAACTATCCTGGGGAAGTTCATTTATGTTGTTGGGACCAAAACAAAATTTGATTATGGAACCTACATTTTTTATCAGACCATGAAGCATGCAGGCAGTTATAGTGTCAAAGGGCCCATTGCATTTCCTTCTCTTATCTGTGGAATAATATTGAATAAGTATCCCAATAGCCTCAAAGAGAATGACTCTGCATGCAAGACAGAAAGCCCATTGTCTTTCCATCACAAGTTGTTTCAAGGAACTCATGTTTCTGACATTGTCATCTGCAGAAACTTCCAAGGGAAGTTCTAAGACAGGGAAAGTTGAGGTTATTGCCATGCTCAAAGAAACATGCAAGGAGTTGGAGACAAGGAAGCAAAATTTGGAAAATTTGATCAGGTCTCTTGAGCAAGATGAAGACACTGAATTTACTGATAATGATGAGGATAGGCATGATGATGGTTCAGGGGAGGATGATGGCCAGGAAGTCGAATCAGAAGGAGCTGCGTCTAGTTCTAAGGAAGATTCTGATGAAGGAGACAGTGAAGATTTGAAGAGGATAGCTCCAGTTCTTCTGAGGATGAAGATTAAGTTGTCTGCTTTAGTGCTTTGCTGTTGGTGTGGCTAGTTTGTTTCTTTTTGGTTGGATTTTTTTTTGCTTTTGGTGGCTGCCTTAACAGAATGAGATATTTGTGTTGCTCTTCATGAGCTTTTTGTTATAATAACCCTCTAACTCTATGCTTCCAACCTTATTTGATATATACTATTTGTTTAGTTATGATCTTAATTTGTGGCTAAAAAGGGGGAGAAGTAGTAGTAGTAGCATGCTTAGCTGTTTGTGCCTCAGCAGGTTTAGTTGTGGTTAATATGAGCAGGTTGTGTTGTGTTGTATGCTTCATAGGTGGAAGATGAGTATGATGTTGTGCATGTTTGCACTGAGTAGCACTTAGCAGGTTTGTAGATGTGGTATGATGTGTGTGCTACAGCTCCTTGCTGCTGTATATGTGTGACTGTAGGTTGTGCAGGTTGTGTTTGGCTGATGTTATGTGCATCAGTTGAGGGGGAGTAACACAGGATGTAGCAGGTGATTTTATTTGTTTTGCTGTGGAACATGTGTGATTCAGGATGTCATATTGGATGTCTTGACATCCATAATCCAAATCAGTCTGGATTAGTGTGTATGAACAGGTTGATCCTGAGTGGCTGGAAGCTGATGTTGTTTGTAGATGACTCTGATATGGTACTGCAGCATGTGTGTGTTAATTGGTAGTTTTAGCTAGTAGATTTCCTGCATGATTAGATACATGTTATGAACTTTTCTACTGCTTGTTCTCTGATATAATGACAGAGTGTTTTAGCCAAAAAGTTTCCAAAGGGGGAGTTTGTAGATGTTTTTGATTGGATGCATTTTGTGGCAAAATATTGATGTATGTGTGAATGTCATGACTGATGCTATGACATACATAATGAGTGTGCTGTAGGGTAAGTTTGGATAGCTAAGAGCAAAGTATGTTGGATGTCATGCTGGATGTTATGACATCAAGCAGCTGACATCAGGGCGCGTGTTTTAGGTTCTGGTATATTGCATGAGGAAGCTCAGGCTATACTTCAGGAAACATTTTAGAAAGCTTGGTTATCTCAGGCGAAATGCCAGGCATGGCTGAGGATAACCTAGGACCAAACTGTTAGTGCGCAGCTTAATGAAAAGAGGTCTTAACTGGGTTAAACCTAATTTCAGCGTTTAGGCCCAAGATCTTTCTGCTGCTTATAAATAACAAAGTAGCAATCCTAATTGAAGACAGTTATGGGCAAGGGTTTTGGGCAAAGCTTTTGAGACAGAGAGTACAATGTGTTTGTGAGTGAAGAATTCAGTGTGTGTACTGTGATCTTCACGTGTGTGATTGTGTCTTAGGATACTTGTGAGCCAAGCAATTATCTCTTGGATGATTGCATTGGACTAGTGTATTTTGAGTTGTACTCTGTGTGTGTCACTCTAAGCTTTTAAGCACGAGTGTTGTGTCTCTTGATCAAAGTTGTGAAGCAGATCAAGGTGTGTTTGAAGTGTGTCTTCGAGTTTATTTGTAACTGAATTAGTTGATATCACTGTTGTGATTGAGAGGGAGTGAGTAGGTACTCAGGTCTAGTGTTAGGCTGAAGTGTCATTGGGTTGGTCTTAAGTGAAGAGTGCAAACTGGTTGTTCGACTCTGAATTAATTCTACTGATAGTGAATTTCCTCCCTGGCTTGGTAGCCCCCAGATGTAGGTGTGATTTGCACTGAACTGGGTCAACAATCCTCTGTGTTATTTACTGCTTTCAATTCCTGTTTATTGTTAAGTTTTGTAGTCAACTCAGTAGTGGATGTCATAACATCCACTGTAACATCGACTGTTTGGTACCTAGAATTTCATAGTGTGTAGATTCTTTTCCACCCAAGAGAGCTAGCGACATACTTGTTGATTTTATCCAAGTTGGAGCCCTTCTCAAAGGATGATGCAAATTTCTCACACTTGTTGGGTTGATTAGTTGAGTAATCTACTTTAAATGACAAGATATCTTCTTCATTAACACTAACTTTTAATTGTACTAACTTTTACTCTATATCTTTTATTTTTATGTTATGTTATTCTTTATGCACATTTACCTTTATGCTTTTTATATTTATGCTCTTTATTTCATGCTTATCATTTATATCATATTATCATCTTGTTTATGTTTATACATTTTTCTCTTTGTCCATTTGGACTTCCTTTTTCATTTTAAGACATTAATAAAGGTTCAAACACTTAAAAGATTGTTAATGCTCCTTGGACTATTTGGTAACTATCCTTTGCTCATGGATAATGTACTTATAATTATGATCCTTGCCCTATGCTTTAGAGTCATATCTTGTGACCTAGGTTCTTATTAGGCACTTTGACCTTGAGTTGACCTCCTTGAAGACTTGGCTTGGAGATTTAGTTTTCATTTTATGCTTGATTATTTCTCTACTTATCTTTGCTTATCTTGTTGCTTGAGTCTAAAGGATGAAAGTTTTGGCTTGTTTATATCAAAGGCTTGTATCTAGGTTAGATTTTTCCTTTCTTAGCTTTTATTTTGTACTTTAGGATAGCCTCTTCATCTCCTCCCCCTTCTTAAATTTTCAAAATCTTCTCCCTTTTTCAAAACCTTCTTCTTTCAAACTAGAACCATTTTCATAATAAACCTTGTCTTTGTCAAGTGTATTTTCAAACTCATTTTGTTAATAAATACTAATCAATATTAAGCATACTTAGACCATTTTCAAAATACTTAAAAAAATACTTAATTCATTCAAACCATTTTGTGCCTTTTGTGCACTTTTTGCTTTTAAAACTTTTCATAAAGTTTAGACATGAGTCATTTCCATATTTGAGATGTGATCCTCCTATCCCCATGGTATTGTTTAAAATGAGTTGATTCTTTTCCACCTTAGATAGTTAGTTGAATACTTGTTGATTTTATCCAAGTTGGAGCCCTTCTCATAGTGATGCAAAGGTCTATTTTCACATACTTGTGGGTAATTAGTTGAAGTTTTCTCCTTAAAATGACAAGTTGTATTTTCATTTAAAATGAATCATAACACACCATTTGTATTACTTTTACCATGAACTACGAGGTTTTGATCCTCCATTGCACTTTGTGGGTACGTAGGCACGAAGCTCAAGAAGTCTTGTCAAATACAAAATTATTAAAAAATACTTCTCTTCTCACCTCACCAATCTTTTGCAAGCAACACCTTTTTAAGCCAAACGTTAGATTTTCTAAGAGGTTCCTGTAGAGTACTATAAACATTTTGGATGCTAACACCTTCTCTTTGTGTAACCGACCCCCTTACCCTGTCTCTATTTTTATTAGTTTTTGGTTTAAAACTTCCTTAGGTTTTGTTCTCTCTTTTCCCTTTCCTTTGGATAAAATAAAAGTGTGGTGGCGACTCTTATTTTGTAAGTTAAGTTAATCAATAACTTAATCTCAAATTTTCCCGCTACAGAAAAAAGTGGCGACTCTGTTGGGGAAGCATATCCCTAGTGGGTTGAGCCTATCTTTATTTATTTGTGTTTGTATTATATTTGTTATTTGCTGTTTGTTTGTTTTATTTTGGTGTTTGGTGATCTCTGAGTGGTGAGATAAGTCCTATACCCGGACTTGAGAGCACTTATGATATGAGGGTGGTATAGTCTTGTTCAGCTTACATGGAGTAGTCCTTATTAAGCTCACTTGAGATCCTCCGCTCAATCGAGGCCCCTTTAGGATTACTGATGTCATACGAGTAGTCGTACATGGCATTACGTTTTCTGGTCTAGGAGTCCGAGAAGCTGAGGACCTTAGAACCCTTTAACCCATCTTGGCCATTTTAGGATGTATTGCGGTGACTATTCAGGTGTATACTTGAATTAGTTGTTACGCGATACTACACTCAGACGATTTTCTCTTGAGAATATTATTGGCTGACGAGTAGTCATTTAAGTCTATAATATCTAAAAGATGGAATCACGATTCTAGGAACCTTGTTGTACATGTGGATATAAACCTTATTACATATCATTGTGGATGGTTCTAACCCTTGACTCCATCCTCGTGACTCAAAACCCATGACCTTGTTTGTGATCTTGTTTGTGCTTATTACATCATGCACTCATGCATTCATGAACATTTTGTTTCAATCAGTTTTCAAGGATCTCATAGATTTTCCTTTACAAACATCTCATATTTTGTGATTATGGACATTGGAAGGAGAAATACTCAGAAGTGCAGTTTCCGAGCTCCTGATCTTAGAGATCTGAAAAAGCTAGCATCCTTTGTAGTAGATCCAGTGGATTTTAGATCTCGTCATGGAAGACTCTTGTCCATTTTTTCTACCAAAATTGATGATGGAATTACGAATACTCTTGTGCAATTATATGGTACTGTCTACCAATGTTTTACATTTCCTTATTATCAGCTCTTGTTGACCTTGGAGGAGTACGCTTATCTTTTGGGTATACCAATTTATGATGATGTTCCTTATACTAGTTTGGAGGAAGTTCCCAAGTCCCAAGTTATTATTGCAGCCATTCATTTGAAGAAATATGATATAGATGTCAACCTTGTTGTTAAGGGAGGTATTAGAGGATTGACTTCTAAGTTCTTGGTTGAGAAAGCTACTTCATTTGTTAATATTGGTAACACGTTGGTGTTTGAGGCTGTTTTTTCTTTGCTTATCTACATACTAGTCTTGTTCCCTAATGTTGACAACTTTATGGATGTTAACATTATTCAGGTATTCTTGATAGGGAACCCTGTTCCAACTTTACTTGGTGATACCTACTTATTTATCCATCATAGGACTTCTAAGGGAAATGGTACCATTGTTTGTTGCACACCTTTGTTATACAAGTGGTTTATTTCGCACTTGTCGCAGTCATCTACTTTCAAAGAAAATAAGGGTTATCTAAGATGTCTTAGAGGATCACGTCCCTTACTCACACTGATATTACTTGGTCTTCTTCTGTGTATGAGAATGTAAATATCATTTATAGTTTTGGGTAATTCTCCAATGTTCCTTTTCTTAGTACACAAGGTGGAATTAACTATAACCCGAGTTTAGCGAGACGTCGGCTTGGTTATACTTTGAAGGATAAGCCCAATAATGTTCTATTAGAGGGTTTGTTTTTCCAAGAAGGGAAGAACTCTCTTGTTTTGAGGAGAAGAATGGCTCATTCTTGGCTTAACATTTATAGGAAGGGTAAAGGAGAGCTTGGAAGACAAGTATGCATTACCTTAGAACCTTATACACTTTCGGTGAAGGAGAGAGCTAAGGAGCTCAAAATGCCTTATGCTTTTCTGAAACCCATGTCTATAGTGGTTGCTACACCACTCCCCATTCCTTCTAAATATGTGCAAACGCTTCAATATGACTTATCCAAGATGAAGCAAGAAAAGGATCTTTGGGAATCCAAATTT